>CM060679.1:26953244-27553244 GCA_030686995.1 Artemisia argyi
CCATCGGTCTGAGGATGGTAAGCAGTGCTCATGTCTAAATTGGATCCAAAAGAATCTTGTAATGACCGCCAAAGTTCGAAGTAAAACGACTATCTCTGTCGGAAATGATGGAAACTGTGCACCGTGTCTTGAGACTATTTCCTTGACATAAAGTCTAGCAAGTTGTTCCATTGAATAAGTCTCTCTAATAGGTATGAAATGAGCTGATTTGGTAAGACGATCAACAATTACCCAATTAGCATCGAAACCTCCTGACGTCTTTGGAAGTTAGTGACAAAGTCCATAGCAATACGTTCCCACTTCCATTGTGGAATTTCTGGTTGTTGAAGTAACCCTGACGGTTTCTGGTACTCGGCCCTTCACTTTAGCACAAGTAAGACATTTGCTGACGTACATAGCTATTTCTGCTTTCATGTTCGGCCACCAATAAAGCTTTTTGAGATCCTGATACATCTTATCAGAACCGGGATGAATAGAGTACTTCGACTTGTGTGATTCATGCATAATCAATTCTCGCACTCCACCATAGAGTGGTATCCAACTTCGGTCCTTGAAGCATAACACTCCATCTGATCTCTTTACAAAGCCATTTTCGCTTTCTGGCATACCATAAAGTTTCTCAAGTGGTCGATTTTCTTCTTTGAGAGCCTCAATCTGAGCTTCTAGAATCTTCGATGGTAATGGCGAAATGATAGTCATTCCCAATGACCTAACTCTCAAAGGTTTGAGTCGTTCTTTTCGGCTAAGTGCATCTGCTACAACATTTGCTTTTCCTGGGTGATATCGGATTTCACAATCGTAATCACTCAACAATTCTAGCCAACGACGTTGTCTCATATTAAGTTCCTTCTGATCGAGTATATGCTGTAAGCTCTTGTGGTCGGTAAAAATTACACACTTTGTACCATAAAGGTAGTGTCTCCAAATCTTGAGTGCAAAAACTACCGCACCCAACTCCAAGTCGTGCGTAGTGTAATTCTTCTCGTGTATCTTAAGCTGTCTAGATGCATAAGCTATCACTTTCTCGTTTTGCATTAGCACAGCTCCAAGTCCTTGATGCGAAGCATCGCAATATACCACGAAGTTCTCAATACCTTCAGGTAGTGACAAAATCGGTGCGCTACAAAGCTTTTGTTTCAATAATTGAAATGCGGACTCTTGTTTTTCTCCCCACTCGTACTTCTCATTCTTTTGTGTCAGCTTTGTCAACGATTTTGCTATCTTAGAAAACCCTTCGATAAACCTTTTGTAATATCCGGCAAGTCCTAGGAATTGACAAATTTCCGTAGGAGACTTGGGCGTAGCCCAATCCTTAACTGCCTCGATCTTTGCCGGGTCGACTTGTAAACCTTGGCTATCAATAGCATGACCAAGAAATTGAACTCTTCGTATCCAAAAATCACACTTAGAAAACTTGGCATACAATTGCTCCTTCTTGAGTAGTTCCAGTATTGTTCTGAGGTGTTCTTCGTGATCTTCCTTACTCTTGGAATAAATCAAGATATCGTCAATGAATACAATCACAAACTTATCGAGATACGGTTTGCACACCCTATTCATGAGATCCATAAATACCGCAGGTGCGTTGGTTAATCCAAAAGGCATCACTTGAAATTCATAATGACCATAGCGTGTTCTAAACGCCGTCTTCGGGATATCCTCTTCCCGAACTTTAAGTTGATGGTAACCGGATCTTAAATCAATCTTGGAATAAAAACTAGAACCTTGTAACTGGTCGAACAAGTCGTCAATTCTGGGGAGTGGATAACGGTTCTTCACCGTTACCTTGTTCAGCTCACGATAGTCGATGCACATTCTGAAAGTTCCGTCCTTCTTCTTCACAAACAAAACCGGCGCTCCCCAAGGCGAGGAACTCGGTCTAATGAATCCTTTGTCCAAAAGTTCTTGTAATTGATTCGACAATTCTTGCATTTCCGAAGGTGCAAGTCTATACGGTGCTCGTGCAATTGGTGCAGCTCCTGGCACTAATTCAATTTGAAACTCAACTTGGCGTGTAGGCGGAAGTCCTGGCAATTCTTCCGGAAAAACCTCTTGAAATCCCTTAACAATTGGCACATCTTCAAGTCGTTTCTCATCCGACTTCTTCTCCGTGATGTGAGCCAAGAATGCATAACAACCCTTCTTTATGTACTTCTCGGTCTTAATGCACGATATAATACTGAGTCTAGTTCCACTTCGCTCTCCGCGAACAACCAAAGTTTCACCGTTATAAGGAAGGTGAACAACTTTCTCATCACAAATAATTCTCGCTCGATGCCGAGATAACCAATCCATACCGATCACAACGTCGAAACTTCCAAGTTCTACGGGCATAAGGTCTATATTGAATGGATGGTTTAGGAAATTTATGGTGCAACCACGAACAATAGTGTTGGTGTTAACTAAAGACCCATCGGCTAATTCGACGATATAGGAAATGTCTAATGGGGTTGGTTCTATGTTAAGTAAAGGTGCAAATGCAATAGAAACAAAACTTCTATCCGCTCCTGAATCAAATAAAATGGATGCATAACGATTATTAACGAGGAACGTACCCGCAACAACATTCGGGTCTTCTTTGACATCGTCTCCTCCCATAACATAAGCTCTTCCTCGAGCCCTTCCATCTTGATTTCTAGTTCCTTGATTCTTCCCCTTCTTTGGACAATCACTCTTAAAGTGTCCAATTTCTCCGCAACCATAGCATGTTACTGGTGGTTTCTGATTGTCACCCACGATTGGAAGTCTACAATCTTTGATGTGGTGACCAAGCTTCTTGCAATTGCCACACAAATCTGGACAACGACCCGGGTTATGATGCTTCTGACACCTTTCACATTTAGGTAAGTTACCAGTGTAACCTTTCCTTTCAGTCGGCCCTGCAGCATAGGCCCTTGCCACTTCTTGTCTCTTAGGTGGCGGCTGAACAGCGTTTCCACCTTGGTTGTAATCAAACCTTCTCTTGTTGTTGTTGTTGTTATTGTTTGAATTGTTGTTTCGGTTATTGGGATAGTTGCGGTTCCGATTGTTGTTATAGTTGTTGTTGTTCCGAGTATTGGTGTAGTTGGTGTTGTTTGAACGGTAGTTGTTGTTGACAGCAGATTTTCCTTTTACCACTTGGACCATGAGTTTCTGAGTTATACGAATAGCCTCTTCCATTGATTGAGGGTCAAAAGAAATCACATCTCCTCGAACACTTTCGGGCAATCCACCGACAAAGTTTTCCATCTTTTTCTCATCATCGGGAACCATGGTTGGACATAGTGCAGCCAACTCCTGAAATCTCCTGAAATAAGTCTCAATGTCATCACCTTTAGTCACAAGCTCATAAAATTCCGTTTCCATCTTTTGCACCTCGGTACGAGGGCAAAACTTCTTTGTCATCAATTTCTTGAATTCCTCCCAAGTAAGCTTGTAAGCATTTTCCATACCAATCGGCTGAGCATACGAATTCCACCAAGACATAGCTTCATCAAGAAGCATACCTGTAGCAAATTTTACTTTGCTGACGTCCGGGCATCCGCACATGAGAAATACGTTCTCAGTCTTTTCAAACCAGCGGATTAAAGCAACCGCTCCTTCAGTGCCCTTAAATTTGATAGGATCACTAATCTTGAAATCTTTCCATGTACATTCCCTCTTATTAGTGGGTGGTTCAACCGTCCCTGTATTAGAAGCAGTCTCAGCAGCCCTTGCAGCAACCTCAGCTCTCTCAATCACTAGAGCTTCTGCAATACTATCCCTGACCAACTTGCGGATAGCGGCTTGAGTCATAGCGGGTGTTTCTGGTGCAGTCTTACTCTTCCTTGGTGCCATATTTCTGATAAATCACAATGGAAATAACCATGAGAAAAATCATAATAGAAATAGTCATCGAACCAAAGATGTACACCCATAACAAGTATAAATACAACCACGACATGTACGAATACAACCACAATCTGTCTAGATATCACCACGACAAGTATATATACAACCACAACAACCACGACACGTATATATACAACCACAACCTGTACAATGCGATAATAATAAAGAGCAACCACGAAACATCATAAATATAATCACAACACATGAATATAATACATGAAAATTTCGGCCTACATGGACCGATATAATATATAGCACAACATTTCCAACATAGTAGAGTCGCACTTGCTATATTTGTTTGTACAACAACCAAAAGACTACAAGTTCTTGAACTATGTCCCACATCCCGGGACTAGGAAAATAATAAAAGCTAATATAATACCAGTCTACGTCTAGGCTCCTCCAGGTGCTCTAGATGGTCCAGGCTCTCCCCTCAAGCGGCGAATCTCACGATCCATCGCAACCACGATCTCCTCAAGATGCTGGACTCGTAACTGAAAAGAAGCATCCCTGCGCTCCAAAACAACTAACCTCTCTCGAAGCAAAGTCAACTGGTCTACCTGCTCCCACTGAGTCTCCTGTGTCGCCTGAGCTCTATCTCGAATCTCAGGTAACTCATCCCTAAGTAGCTCAATCTCCTCCTGGTGCCTCAACTGTCGTGCCTCGAGTCCATGGTATGACACATCAATACCAACCCTGCCCTGAATCAAATCCTCAACCTGCTCCTCTACAGCCTCAAGTCGAGTGGTAATAATCTCGTCAACTCTATACCCCAAACTATCGACTTGCTCCTGCTGAGCATCAAACTGATCCTCTAGTGTAACGGCTGTAGGATCCCTAGCTGCAGCCGCTCTCGAGCTCTCACCTATGTGGTATACTGGTGGTGGTGAAAGGTCAGCAGTCTCGGTAATGGGTGAATCTGGGGTGGTAAGCCTTGCACGCTTCCTGAGCGGCAAGAGTGAGGTAGGTACAGGAGTAGTAATGGGTATGGCTGGTGGTGGTGGTGTAGGCACAGTAGGACTAGGGAGGGTCCTATAAGTAGATGTAGCATAACGAACTCTCTTCCTAGCAGTCTGGATAGTCTTATCCCTAGGAAACATAAGTTTCGGCTCTGAATGGATAGTAGTAGTAGGAGATGATGGCATGTCAGTGGGTACAGTAGGATGGACATGAGAAGTAGGAGCCGTATCCTCCTCCTCGAAAGGCTCGGTGTCATCATCTGATGCCAAGAGTGGCAACTCAGGTGTAGGGGAAACAAATGGTGAAACAGCAGTAGAGGACACAGAGCCCTCATCATCAGAATCTGATATAGTGTAAAGTATGACAGTGTCGGGATTCGAAGACATGACTCTGTGATAATCAAGGTGAAATGAAAATAAATAACTCGCAATATGGAATCACCTGAAATAAGTAAATATACACTTATGATGAAATGATGATATGCTATGATGGTGTGGTTATAGTCTAGGGTCCATGATGCAACCTAGTTCGCTATAACCTTAGCTCTGGTACCAATCTGTCACACCCCCAAAATACCTGAATGGCAGCGGAATGGAATACCTGAGGGTGTAACGGATCATAGCACACAACCAGGATATATTGAACGACCTAAAGTGTCGTTTTAAAAATACGTCGTTTGATTCATTCAAAAGATTCAGAGTTATAAAGACATAGGTCCCAAAAGTTGGAAAAGTTTACGGAAACAAGTTTAATACAATCAAACGACATTTGAACATAAGTGCAAGAAAGTCCGAATGAGCCATATCATCCTTGATACACAATGTGACTCCATGCATGCCATGAGAATATGCCTTAGTTACCTAAGAAATACATTGCGAAAAACGGTCAACATAAAGTTGGTGAATAATCATAGGTTTATAAGTAAAATCTAGTGTACATATGCCATAAGTAATGCCAAGAAATAGGATGTCCGGAAAATATATACATTGGCTCTTAAGCTCATGACCCCGAAGCTAGACGATACTTGGCCCCAATGAGTGTTTACCAGACACTCTAATAATAAAGACATGAAATGCATTTGTAATACTGTTGGAGCAACCCAAACACAGATGGAGGAGTCACCCTCAATAGATCTATCCACTCACTCCCGCTTAGTACCAGAAATTAACGGTCCATGATAATAAAGGGGACTTGTCAAGACGTGGTAAATAAGGCAACTTAAGCAATGTATGAAATTTTATACTTAGGCATGTACACAAAAACAAGTAATGCAATGTATTCTCCCCCGTGGGATTTGAAATCAAAATATAGAATTAAAACGGGGCTATGAAACTCACCTCGAAGTGATGGTACAAAGATGGTGCAATGAGGTAAAAGTAGTCGGGACAATGAGGCGCGCACACTAGCCGCAACCTAAATGAATAATCGCGATCTAATCAAGATCAAGCCGTAATGAAATGAATGCACATGCACATGATGCTCATACCACTCGTAATTTGGAAATACTAGTTATCGTCATAGAAAAATAGTTTCCATACTTAGGAAAAATAGGTCCATTTAGAGAAGTATATAACTTGTCATATTAACTCGTACGAAAAAGTTAGCGTTATGTTCCAAGTATCAAAACCTTAGAATGACGTCGTCATGTCGTATAAATATTCCTTCGGGTCGTACGTATTCATTTGATAAGAAAATAGTCCTTAGTAACGTTTCTAGAAAATATGCCATTTAGTACGTACGTTATTATTTTTATTTGTGACCAAATATATATATATAGTTTTGACGATGTTAAAATGGGTATAACTCGGTCGTTTTAAGCTCGTTTTCCTCGTTCTTTATGTCCACGGATTCGTCTTTGTATATACTAGTATATTTTTGACAACTCGGCTCCTTTAGGTTACGTTTAATGCCTCTTTTTACCCATTGAAATCTGCCAAACAGCAAGCAGTTTTTGTAAAAGTAGTTTTCGTCGTTAAATTTGCAAAAATCATATCTCCTTCGTTATAAGCTTGTTTTAGTCCATTCTTTCGCCTAAAGTTTCGTTTTTGAATGTATTTTCTAAATCTTTGGTCAAAACTTGGACACTATCTACTGATTTTCCCACGAAATTAAAATAGGGACAGTAGGTATATCAAAAGTTTCAAAAACCATTTTCAAGTCTCCAAACTAGTTCCATCCTCCATCAAACCACTTTCAAACACCACAAAGCTAATCTAATCCTACCATACACCTTCTTAGGGTGTCATGGGTCCTTAAACATCATCAATCCACTAGGTCTAACAAGGGTTACTCATGTGTTCATTTCTAGGGTTTGAAAGTTACATATGTACAAAATAAAGTGGTATAAGTTAATGCATGTATGAGATCTTGTAAGAAAATTATATAAACATGGGAATAGCTTGTAAAAATCATAAAAATGAGTTTGTTAACTTACTTGATGGTTTAGAGAGTTTAAATGATGAAGAACCTACTAATCCTTGAGTTTTTATTTCAAAACTCTAACAAGGATGATTATATAAACAAGTTTATGACAAGATCTTGTAAAATTTATACTCCTTGCTCCTTGAACACCCTAGTTCGAATTCACCACAAGAGAAAAGAGAGAAAAAAAGTTTTCTAGTGCAAGTAAAAGTGATTTGTGATAAAAGAGTGAAAAAAAGTTTATTATATATTAGGAGACAATAGTTTGGTGAGCATTTAAGAGGTTTGGTGTGGTTTAGATATTTTAAGACCAAGGGGGGGGGGGGGGGGGTTGGCCGGTCCAAAAGGAGGAAAAAGGGGGGGGGGGGGGGGTTTGTCTTGGGTTTAATTAGGGAAATTAGTGGTAAAGTGTAGTTAAGTTAGTTTTAGGTTTAATCGGGTACCGGGTTTGTTAGAAATAAATTTTATTGAAGTTATTCGGGACGTAATAAAGTCGTAAAAATTGTAAAAATATGCCGGGTACAAGTACGGAGAGTTTGGGTGATTATCGTTTAATTTTGGCGAAAACCGTCGTTATTAAGTTAAACGTATGATACGTAATAAATAAATTTCCAAAATACCGGGTAAATTAATATTATAGTTTTTATATTATAGAAATGAGTATAAAAATATATTGGGATCATAGTCGGGAGTGTCGGACACGTTAGACACATTTATAGTTCGCGTATTAGTGTTTATTTAAAATAAACGTACGTAAATCGTTAATTGTACCAAAAGTATAAATTTAATTATCCTACGAGTGGAATAGCATGCAAGTGCCCTAATGATGATATGCAGACTATTTCTAGTCCGTATGAAATGTCCCTGATAATAATGCATGAATTCGCTCTTGAACCAATACGGTTACGCGAATTTGAACACTCGTAAACTAAATTTACGACGACATGAGTAATGCACGTGAATAGTGGTTTCCTCTCGGGAATGAATAGTGTCAAGTGAATAGTAAAATTTCTGAATGTGTCTCGGAATGTCAAATTGACCTCAAAAACGATGAATAGTAAAACGATGAATAGTGATCGATGAATAGTAATTTGTGAATAGTAGAATGTCGAAGTTTGGAAAAATGACCTGAAATTGTGGGTTGTGACAGTCGCCCATCCAAAAAGGAATTCAGTCCCTGAATTCAGTTAGTGTTGGTCTCGGTAATAGGCTCGGTGAAAAGTTGTGGATACTTGCGTCGCATTTGGTCTTCTCGTTCCCAAGTAAACTCGGGTCCTCTTCGAGAATTCCAGCGAACCTTCACGATCGGAATTCGACTTTGTTTCAACTGTTTGATCTCGCGGTCCATTATTTCAACTGGTTCTTCCACAAAGTTAAGCTTGTCATCGAGTTGTATTTCTTCTAATGGTATAACGGCAGACTCGTCCGAAAGACATTTCTTGAGGTTCGAAACATGAAACGTGTTGTGTACGTTGCTAAGTTCTGATGGAAGTTGAAGCTTGTAAGCAACCGGACCAATCCTCTCCAGGATCTTGAATGGCCCAATGTATCTCGGGTTCAACTTCCCGCGTTTTCCAAATCGTATCACGCCTTTCCAAGGCGAGACTTTCAACATAACTTTGTCTCCGACCTGAAATTCCAATGGTTTGCGTCGAACATCTGCGTAGCTTTTCTGTCGACTTCTAGCAGTTTCGAGTCTCTCTCGAATCTGAATTATCTTTTCTGTTGTTTCTTGTACCATCTCCGGCCAGTACATTGTACTTCACCGACTTCGGCCCAACAAACTGGAGATCGACACTTACGACCATAAAGTGCCTCGAATGGTGCAGCCTTAATGCTCGAATGGTAGCTGTTGTTGTAGGAAAACTCGATCAACGGCAAATGGTTAGCCCAACCATTTCCAAAGTCAATCACACATGCTCTAAGCATGTCCTCAAGTGTCTGAATAGTTCTCTCACTCTGACCATCGGTCTGAGGATGGTAAGCAGTGCTCATGTCTAAATTGGATCCAAAAGAATCTTGTAATGACCGCCAAAAGTTCGAAGTAAAACGACTATCTCTGTCGGAAATGATGGAAACTGGTGCACCGTGTCTTGAGACTATTTCCTTGACATAAAGTCTAGCAAGTTGTTCCATTGAATAAGTCTCTCTAATAGGTATGAAATGAGCTGATTTGGTAAGACGATCAACAATTACCCAATTAGCATCGAAACCTCCTGACGTCTTTGGAAGTTTAGTGACAAAGTCCATAGCAATACGTTCCCACTTCCATTGTGGAATTTCTGGTTGTTGAAGTAACCCTGACGGTTTCTGGTACTCGGCCTTCACTTTAGCACAAGTAAGACATTTGCTGACGTACATAGCTATTTCTGCTTTCATGTTCGGCCACCAATAAAGCTTTTTGAGATCCTGATACATCTTATCAGAACCGGGATGAATAGAGTACTTCGACTTGTGTGATTCATGCATAATCAATTCTCGCACTCCACCATAGAGTGGTATCCAACTTCGGTCCTTGAAGCATAACACTCCATCTGATCTCTTTACAAAGCCATTTTCGCTTTCTGGCATACCATAAAGTTTCTCAAGTGGTCGATTTTCTTCTTTGAGAGCCTCAATCTGAGCTTCTAGAATCTTCGATGGTAATGGCGAAATGATAGTCATTCCCAATGACCTAACTCTCAAAGGTTTGAGTCGTTCTTTTCGGCTAAGTGCATCTGCTACAACATTTGCTTTTCCTGGGTGATATCGGATTTCACAATCGTAATCACTCAACAATTCTAGCCAACGACGTTGTCTCATATTAAGTTCCTTCTGATCGAGTATATGCTGTAAGCTCTTGTGGTCGGTAAAAATTACACACTTTGTACCATAAAGGTAGTGTCTCCAAATCTTGAGTGCAAAAACTACCGCACCCAACTCCAAGTCGTGCGTAGTGTAATTCTTCTCGTGTATCTTAAGCTGTCTAGATGCATAAGCTATCACTTTCTCGTTTTGCATTAGCACAGCTCCAAGTCCTTGATGCGAAGCATCGCAATATACCACGAAGTTCTCAATACCTTCAGGTAGTGACAAAATCGGTGCGCTACAAAGCTTTTGTTTCAATAATTGAAATGCGGACTCTTGTTTTTCTCCCCACTCGTACTTCTCATTCTTTTGTGTCAGCTTTGTCAACGATTTTGCTATCTTAGAAAACCCTTCGATAAACCTTCTGTAATATCCGGCAAGTCCTAGGAATTGACAAATTTCCGTAGGAGACTTGGGCGTAGCCCAATCCTTAACTGCCTCGATCTTTGCCGGGTCGACTTGTAAACCTTGGCTATCAATAGCATGACCAAGAAATTGAACTCTTCGTATCCAAAAATCACACTTAGAAAACTTGGCATACAATTGCTCCTTCTTGAGTAGTTCCAGTATTGTTCTGAGGTGTTCTTCGTGATCTTCCTTACTCTTGGAATAAATCAAGATATCGTCAATGAATACAATCACAAACTTATCGAGATACGGTTTGCACACCCTATTCATGAGATCCATAAATACCGCAGGTGCGTTGGTTAATCCAAAAGGCATCACTTGAAATTCATAATGACCATAGCGTGTTCTAAACGCCGTCTTCGGGATATCCTCTTCCCGAACTTTAAGTTGATGGTAACCGGATCTTAAATCAATCTTGGAATAAAAACTAGAACCTTGTAACTGGTCGAACAAGTCGTCAATTCTGGGGAGTGGATAACGGTTCTTCACCGTTACCTTGTTCAGCTCACGATAGTCGATGCACATTCTGAAAGTTCCGTCCTTCTTCTTCACAAACAAAACCGGCGCTCCCCAAGGCGAGGAACTCGGTCTAATGAATCCTTTGTCCAAAAGTTCTTGTAATTGATTCGACAATTCTTGCATTTCCGAAGGTGCAAGTCTATACGGTGCTCGTGCAATTGGTGCAGCTCCTGGCACTAATTCAATTTGAAACTCAACTTGGCGTGTAGGCGGAAGTCCTGGCAATTCTTCCGGAAAAACCTCTTGAAATCCCTTAACAATTGGCGCATCTTCAAGTCGTTTCTCATCCGACTTCTTCTCCGTGATGTGAGCCAAGAATGCATAACAACCCTTCTTTATGTACTTCTCGGTCTTAATGCACGATATAATACTGAGTCTAGTTCCACTTCGCTCTCCGCGAACAACCAAAGTTTCACCGTTATAAGGAAGGTGAACAACTTTCTCATCACAAATAATTCTCGCTCGATGCCGAGATAACCAATCCATACCGATCACAACGTCGAAACTTCCAAGTTCTACGGGCATAAGGTCTATATTGAATGGATGGTTTAGGAAATTTATGGTGCAACCACGAACAATAGTGTTGGTGTTAACTAAAGACCCATCGGCTAATTCGACGATATAGGAAATGTCTAATGGGGTTGGTTCTATGTTAAGTAAAGGTGCAAATGCAATAGAAACAAAACTTCTATCCGCTCCTGAATCAAATAAAATGGATGCATAACGATTATTAACGAGGAACGTACCCGCAACAACATTCGGGTCTTCTTTGACATCGTCTCCTCCCATAACATAAGCTCTTCCTCGAGCCCTTCCATCTTGATTTCTAGTTCCTTGATTCTTCCCCTTCTTTGGACAATCACTCTTAAAGTGTCCAATTTCTCCGCAACCATAGCATGTTACTGGTGGTTTCTGATTGTCACCCACGATTGGAAGTCTACAATCTTTGATGTGGTGACCAAGCTTCTTGCAATTGCCACACAAATCTGGACAACGACCCGGGTTATGATGCTTCTGACACCTTTCACATTTAGGTAAGTTACCAGTGTAACCTTTCCTTTCAGTCGGCCCTGCAGCATAGGCCCTTGCCACTTCTTGTCTCTTAGGTGGCGGCTGAACAGCGTTTCCACCTTGGTTGTAATCAAACCTTCTCTTGTTGTTGTTGTTGTTATTGTTTGAATTGTTGTTTCGGTTATTGGGATAGTTGCGGTTCCGATTGTTGTTATAGTTGTTGTTGTTCCGAGTATTGGTGTAGTTGGTGTTGTTTGAACGGTAGTTGTTGTTGACAGCAGATTTTCCTTTTACCACTTGGACCATGAGTTTCTGAGTTATACGAATAGCCTCTTCCATTGATTGAGGGTCAAAAGAAATCACATCTCCTCGAACACTTTCGGGCAATCCACCGACAAAGTTTTCCATCTTTTTCTCATCATCGGGAACCATGGTTGGACATAGTGCAGCCAACTCCTGAAATCTCCTGAAATAAGTCTCAATGTCATCACCTTTAGTCACAAGCTCATAAAATTCCGTTTCCATCTTTTGCACCTCGGTACGAGGGCAAAACTTCTTTGTCATCAATTTCTTGAATTCCTCCCAAGTAAGCTTGTAAGCATTTTCCATACCAATCGGCTGAGCATACGAATTCCACCAAGACATAGCTTCATCAAGAAGCATACCTGTAGCAAATTTTACTTTGCTGACGTCCGGGCATCCGCACATGAGAAATACGTTCTCAGTCTTTTCAAACCAGCGGATTAAAGCAACCGCTCCTTCAGTGCCCTTAAATTTGATAGGATCACTAATCTTGAAATCTTTCCATGTACATTCCCTCTTATTAGTGGGTGGTTCAACCGTCCCTGTATTAGAAGCAGTCTCAGCAGCCCTTGCAGCAACCTCAGCTCTCTCAATCACTAGAGCTTCTGCAATACTATCCCTGACCAACTTGCGGATAGCGGCTTGAGTCATAGCGGGTGTTTCTGGTGCAGTCTTACTCTTCCTTGGTGCCATATTTCTGATAAATCACAATGGAAATAACCATGAGAAAAATCATAATAGAAATAGTCATCGAACCAAAGATGTACACCCATAACAAGTATAAATACAACCACGACATGTACGAATACAACCACAATCTGTCTAGATATCACCACGACAAGTATATATACAACCACAACAACCACGACACGTATATATACAACCACAACCTGTACAATGCGATAATAATAAAGAGCAACCACGAAACATCATAAATATAATCACAACACATGAATATAATACATGAAAATTTCGGCCTACATGGACCGATATAATATATAGCACAACATTTCCAACATAGTAGAGTCGCACTTGCTATATTTGTTTGTACAACAACCAAAAGACTACAAGTTCTTGAACTATGTCCCACATCCCGGGACTAGGAAAATAATAAAAGCTAATATAATACCAGTCTACGTCTAGGCTCCTCCAGGTGCTCTAGATGGTCCAGGCTCTCCCCTCAAGCGGCGAATCTCACGATCCATCGCAACCACGATCTCCTCAAGATGCTGGACTCGTAACTGAAAAGAAGCATCCCTGCGCTCCAAAACAACTAACCTCTCTCGAAGCAAAGTCAACTGGTCTACCTGCTCCCACTGAGTCTCCTGTGTCGCCTGAGCTCTATCTCGAATCTCAGGTAACTCATCCCTAAGTAGCTCAATCTCCTCCTGGTGCCTCAACTGTCGTGCCTCGAGTCCATGGTATGACACATCAATACCAACCCTGCCCTGAATCAAATCCTCAACCTGCTCCTCTACAGCCTCAAGTCGAGTGGTAATAATCTCGTCAACTCTATACCCCAAACTATCGACTTGCTCCTGCTGAGCATCAAACTGATCCTCTAGTGTAACGGCTGTAGGATCCCTAGCTGCAGCCGCTCTCGAGCTCTCACCTATGTGGTATACTGGTGGTGGTGAAAGGTCAGCAGTCTCGGTAATGGGTGAATCTGGGGTGGTAAGCCTTGCACGCTTCCTGAGCGGCAAGAGTGAGGTAGGTACAGGAGTAGTAATGGGTATGGCTGGTGGTGGTGGTGTAGGCACAGTAGGACTAGGGAGGGTCCTATAAGTAGATGTAGCATAACGAACTCTCTTCCTAGCAGTCTGGATAGTCTTATCCCTAGGAAACATAAGTTTCGGCTCTGAATGGATAGTAGTAGTAGGAGATGATGGCATGTCAGTGGGTACAGTAGGATGGACATGAGAAGTAGGAGCCGTATCCTCCTCCTCGAAAGGCTCGGTGTCATCATCTGATGCCAAGAGTGGCAACTCAGGTGTAGGGGAAACAAATGGTGAAACAGCAGTAGAGGACACAGAGCCCTCATCATCAGAATCTGATATAGTGTAAAGTATGACAGTGTCGGGATTCGAAGACATGACTCTGTGATAATCAAGGTGAAATGAAAATAAATAACTCGCAATATGGAATCACCTGAAATAAGTAAATATACACTTATGATGAAATGATGATATGCTATGATGGTGTGGTTATAGTCTAGGGTCCATGATGCAACCTAGTTCGCTATAACCTTAGCTCTGGTACCAATCTGTCACACCCCCAAAATACCTGAATGGCAGCGGAATGGAATACCTGAGGGTGTAACGGATCATAGCACACAACCAGGATATATTGAACGACCTAAAGTGTCGTTTTAAAAATACGTCGTTTGATTCATTCAAAAGATTCAGAGTTATAAAGACATAGGTCCCAAAAGTTGGAAAAGTTTACGGAAACAAGTTTAATACAAT
Organism: Artemisia argyi; assembly: GCA_030686995.1. NCBI lineage: Eukaryota > Viridiplantae > Streptophyta > Magnoliopsida > Asterales > Asteraceae > Artemisia > Artemisia argyi. The sequence goes on from CM060679.1 coordinate 26,968,049, forward strand.
CAAACGACATTTGAACATAAGTGCAAGAAAGTCCGAATGAGCCATATCATCCTTGATACACAATGTGACTCCATGCATGCCATGAGAATATGCCTTAGTTACCTAAGAAATACATTGCGAAAAACGGTCAACATAAAGTTGGTGAATAATCATAGGTTTATAAGTAAAATCTAGTGTACATATGCCATAAGTAATGCCAAGAAATAGGATGTCCGGAAAATATATACATTGGCTCTTAAGCTCATGACCCCGAAGCTAGACGATACTTGGCCCCAATGAGTGTTTACCAGACACTCTAATAATAAAGACATGAAATGCATTTGTAATACTGTTGGAGCAACCCAAACACAGATGGAGGAGTCACCCTCAATAGATCTATCCACTCACTCCCGCTTAGTACCAGAAATTAACGGTCCATGATAATAAAGGGGACTTGTCAAGACGTGGTAAATAAGGCAACTTAAGCAATGTATGAAATTTTATACTTAGGCATGTACACAAAAACAAGTAATGCAATGTATTCTCCCCCGTGGGATTTGAAATCAAAATATAGAATTAAAACGGGGCTATGAAACTCACCTCGAAGTGATGGTACAAAGATGGTGCAATGAGGTAAAAGTAGTCGGGACAATGAGGCGCGCACACTAGCCGCAACCTAAATGAATAATCGCGATCTAATCAAGATCAAGCCGTAATGAAATGAATGCACATGCACATGATGCTCATACCACTCGTAATTTGGAAATACTAGTTATCGTCATAGAAAAATAGTTTCCATACTTAGGAAAAATAGGTCCATTTAGAGAAGTATATAACTTGTCATATTAACTCGTACGAAAAAGTTAGCGTTATGTTCCAAGTATCAAAACCTTAGAATGACGTCGTCATGTCGTATAAATATTCCTTCGGGTCGTACGTATTCATTTGATAAGAAAATAGTCCTTAGTAACGTTTCTAGAAAATATGCCATTTAGTACGTACGTTATTATTTTTATTTGTGACCAAATATATATATATAGTTTTGACGATGTTAAAATGGGTATAACTCGGTCGTTTTAAGCTCGTTTTCCTCGTTCTTTATGTCCACGGATTCGTCTTTGTATATACTAGTATATTTTTGACAACTCGGCTCCTTTAGGTTACGTTTAATGCCTCTTTTTACCCATTGAAATCTGCCAAACAGCAAGCAGTTTTTGTAAAAGTAGTTTTCGTCGTTAAATTTGCAAAAATCATATCTCCTTCGTTATAAGCTTGTTTTAGTCCATTCTTTCGCCTAAAGTTTCGTTTTTGAATGTATTTTCTAAATCTTTGGTCAAAACTTGGCCACTATCTACTGATTTTCCCACGAAATTAAAATAGGGACAGTAGGTATATCAAAAGTTTCAAAAACCATTTTCAAGTCTCCAAACTAGTTCCATCCTCCATCAAACCACTTTCAAACACCACAAAGCTAATCTAATCCTACCATACACCTTCTTAGGGTGTCATGGGTCCTTAAACATCATCAATCCACTAGGTCTAACAAGGGTTACTCATGTGTTCATTTCTAGGGTTTGAAAGTTACATATGTACAAAATAAAGTGGTATAAGTTAATGCATGTATGAGATCTTGTAAGAAAATTATATAAACATGGGAATAGCTTGTAAAAATCATAAAAATGAGTTTGTTAACTTACTTGATGGTTTAGAGAGTTTAAATGATGAAGAACCTACTAATCCTTGAGTTTTTATTTCAAAACTCTAACAAGGATGATTATATAAACAAGTTTATGACAAGATCTTGTAAAATTTATACTCCTTGCTCCTTGAACACCCTAGTTCGAATTCACCACAAGAGAAAAGAGAGAAAAAAAGTTTTCTAGTGCAAGTAAAAGTGATTTGTGATAAAAGAGTGAAAAAAAGTTTATTATATATTAGGAGACAATAGTTTGGTGAGCATTTAAGAGGTTTGGTGTGGTTTAGATATTTTAAGACCAAGGGGGGGGGGGGGGGTTGGCCGGTCCAAAAGGAGGAAAAAAGGGGGGGGGGTTTGTCTTGGGTTTAATTAGGGAAATTAGTGGTAAAGTGTAGTTAAGTTAGTTTTAGGTTTAATCGGGTACCGGGTTTGTTAGAAATAAATTTTATTGAAGTTATTCGGGACGTAATAAAGTCGTAAAAATTGTAAAAATATGCCGGGTACAAGTACGGAGAGTTTGGGTGATTATCGTTTAATTTTGGCGAAAACCGTCGTTATTAAGTTAAACGTATGATACGTAATAAATAAATTTCCAAAATACCGGGTAAATTAATATTATAGTTTTTATATTATAGAAATGAGTATAAAAATATATTGGGATCATAGTCGGGAGTGTCGGACACGTTAGACACATTTATAGTTCGCGTATTAGTGTTTATTTAAAATAAACGTACGTAAATCGTTAATTGTACCAAAAGTATAAATTTAATTATCCTACGAGTGGAATAGCATGCAAGTGCCCTAATGATGATATGCAGACTATTTCTAGTCCGTATGAAATGTCCCTGATAATAATGCATGAATTCGCTCTTGAACCAATACGGTTACGCGAATTTGAACACTCGTAAACTAAATTTACGACGACATGAGTAATGCACGTGAATAGTGGTTTCCTCTCGGGAATGAATAGTGTCAAGTGAATAGTAAAATTTCTGAATGTGTCTCGGAATGTCAAATTGACCTCAAAAACGATGAATAGTAAAACGATGAATAGTGATCGATGAATAGTAATTTGTGAATAGTAGAATGTCGAAGTTTGGAAAAATGACCTGAAATTGTGGGTTGTGACAGTCGCCCATCCAAAAAGGAATTCAGTCCCTGAATTCAGTTAGTGTTGGTCTCGGTAATAGGCTCGGTGAAAAGTTGTGGATACTTGCGTCGCATTTGGTCTTCTCGTTCCCAAGTAAACTCGGGTCCTCTTCGAGAATTCCAGCGAACCTTCACGATCGGAATTCGACTTTGTTTCAACTGTTTGATCTCGCGGTCCATTATTTCAACTGGTTCTTCCACAAAGTTAAGCTTGTCATCGAGTTGTATTTCTTCTAATGGTATAACGGCAGACTCGTCCGAAAGACATTTCTTGAGGTTCGAAACATGAAACGTGTTGTGTACGTTGCTAAGTTCTGATGGAAGTTGAAGCTTGTAAGCAACCGGACCAATCCTCTCCAGGATCTTGAATGGCCCAATGTATCTCGGGTTCAACTTCCCGCGTTTTCCAAATCGTATCACGCCTTTCCAAGGCGAGACTTTCAACATAACTTTGTCTCCGACCTGAAATTCCAATGGTTTGCGTCGAACATCTGCGTAGCTTTTCTGTCGACTTCTAGCAGTTTCGAGTCTCTCTCGAATCTGAATTATCTTTTCTGTTGTTTCTTGTACCATCTCCGGGCCAGTACATTGTACTTCACCGACTTCGGCCCAACAAACTGGAGATCGACACTTACGACCATAAAGTGCCTCGAATGGTGCGGCCTTAATGCTCGAATGGTAGCTGTTGTTGTAGGAAAACTCGATCAACGGCAAATGGTTAGCCCAACCATTTCCAAAGTCAATCACACATGCTCTAAGCATGTCCTCAAGTGTCTGAATAGTTCTCTCACTCTGACCATCGGTCTGAGGATGGTAAGCAGTGCTCATGTCTAAATTGGATCCAAAAGAATCTTGTAATGACCGCCAAAAGTTCGAAGTAAAACGACTATCTCTGTCGGAAATGATGGAAACTGGTGCACCGTGTCTTGAGACTATTTCCTTGACATAAAGTCTAGCAAGTTGTTCCATTGAATAAGTCTCTCTAATAGGTATGAAATGAGCTGATTTGGTAAGACGATCAACAATTACCCAATTAGCATCGAAACCTCCTGACGTCTTTGGAAGTTTAGTGACAAAGTCCATAGCAATACGTTCCCACTTCCATTGTGGAATTTCTGGTTGTTGAAGTAACCCTGACGGTTTCTGGTACTCGGCCTTCACTTTAGCACAAGTAAGACATTTGCTGACGTACATAGCTATTTCTGCTTTCATGTTCGGCCACCAATAAAGCTTTTTGAGATCCTGATACATCTTATCAGAACCGGGATGAATAGAGTACTTCGACTTGTGTGATTCATGCATAATCAATTCTCGCACTCCACCATAGAGTGGTATCCAACTTCGGTCCTTGAAGCATAACACTCCATCTGATCTCTTTACAAAGCCATTTTCGCTTTCTGGCATACCATAAAGTTTCTCAAGTGGTCGATTTTCTTCTTTGAGAGCCTCAATCTGAGCTTCTAGAATCTTCGATGGTAATGGCGAAATGATAGTCATTCCCAATGACCTAACTCTCAAAGGTTTGAGTCGTTCTTTTCGGCTAAGTGCATCTGCTACAACATTTGCTTTTCCTGGGTGATATCGGATTTCACAATCGTAATCACTCAACAATTCTAGCCAACGACGTTGTCTCATATTAAGTTCCTTCTGATCGAGTATATGCTGTAAGCTCTTGTGGTCGGTAAAAATTACACACTTTGTACCATAAAGGTAGTGTCTCCAAATCTTGAGTGCAAAAACTACCGCACCCAACTCCAAGTCGTGCGTAGTGTAATTCTTCTCGTGTATCTTAAGCTGTCTAGATGCATAAGCTATCACTTTCTCGTTTTGCATTAGCACAGCTCCAAGTCCTTGATGCGAAGCATCGCAATATACCACGAAGTTCTCAATACCTTCAGGTAGTGACAAAATCGGTGCGCTACAAAGCTTTTGTTTCAATAATTGAAATGCGGACTCTTGTTTTTCTCCCCACTCGTACTTCTCATTCTTTTGTGTCAGCTTTGTCAACGATTTTGCTATCTTAGAAAACCCTTCGATAAACCTTCTGTAATATCCGGCAAGTCCTAGGAATTGGCGAATTTCCGTAGGAGACTTGGGCGTAGCCCAATCCTTAACTGCCTCGATCTTTGCCGGGTCGACTTGTAAACCTTGGCTATCAATAGCATGACCAAGAAATTGAACTCTTCGTATCCAAAAATCACACTTAGAAAACTTGGCATACAATTGCTCCTTCTTGAGTAGTTCCAGTATTGTTCTGAGGTGTTCTTCGTGATCTTCCTTACTCTTGGAATAAATCAAGATATCGTCAATGAATACAATCACAAACTTATCGAGATACGATTTGCACACCCTATTCATGAGATCCATAAATACCGCAGGTGCGTTGGTTAATCCAAAAGGCATCACTTGAAATTCATAATGACCATAGCGTGTTCTAAACGCCGTCTTCGGGATATCCTCTTCCCGAACTTTAAGTTGATGGTAACCGGATCTTAAATCAATCTTGGAATAAAAACTAGAACCTTGTAACTGGTCGAACAAGTCGTCAATTCTGGGGAGTGGATAACGGTTCTTCACCGTTACCTTGTTCAGCTCACGATAGTCGATGCACATTCTGAAAGTTCCGTCCTTCTTCTTCACAAACAAAACCGGCGCTCCCCAAGGCGAGGAACTCGGTCTAATGAATCCTTTGTCCAAAAGTTCTTGTAATTGATTCGACAATTCTTGCAATTCCGAAGGTGCAAGTCTATACGGTGCTCGTGCAATTGGTGCAGCTCCTGGCACTAATTCAATTTGAAACTCAACTTGGCGTGTAGGCGGAAGTCCTGGCAATTCTTCCGGAAAAACCTCTTGAAATCCCTTAACAATTGGCACATCTTCAAGTCGTTTCTCATCCGACTTCTTCTCCGTGATGTGAGCCAAGAATGCATAACAACCCTTCTTTATGTACTTCTCGGTCTTAATGCACGATATAATACTGAGTCTAGTTCCACTTCACTCTCCGCGAACAACCAAAGTTTCACCGTTATAAGGAAGGTGAACAACTTTCTCATCACAAATAATTCTCGCTCGATGCCGAGATAACCAATCCATACCGATCACAACGTCGAAACTTCCAAGTTCTACGGGCATAAGGTCTATATTGAATGGATGGTTTAGGAAATTTATGGTGCAACCACGAACAATAGTGTTGGTGTTAACTAAAGACCCATCGGCTAATTCGACGATATAGGAAATGTCTAATGGGGTTGGTTCTATGTTAAGTAAAGGTGCAAATGCAATAGAAACAAAACTTCTATCCGCTCCTGAATCAAATAAAATGGATGCATAACGATTATTAACGAGGAACGTACCCGCAACAACATTCGGGTCTTCTTTGACATCGTCTCCTCCCATAACATAAGCTCTTCCTCGAGCCCTTCCATCTTGATTTCCAGTTCCTTGATTCTTCCCTTTCTTTGGACAATCACTCTTAAAGTGTCCAATTTCTCCGCAACCATAGCATGTTACTGGTGGTTTCTGATTGTCACCCACGATTGGAAGTCTACAATCTTTGATGTGGTGACCAAGCTTCTTGCAATTGCCACACAAATCTGGACAATGACCCGGGTTATGATGCTTCTGACACCTTTCACATTTAGGTAAGTTACCAGTGTAACCTTTCCTTTCAGTCGGCCCTGCAGCATAGGCCCTTGCCACTTCTTGTCTCTTAGGTGGCGGCTGAACAGCGTTTCCACCTTGGTTGTAATCAAACCTTCTCTTGTTGTTGTTGTTGTTATTGTTTGAATTGTTGTTTCGGTTATTGGGATAGTTGCGGTTCCGATTGTTGTTATAGTTGTTGTTGTTCCGAGTATTGGTGTAGTTGGTGTTGTTTGAACGGTAGTTGTTGTTGACAGCAGATTTTCCTTTTACCACTTGGACCATGAGTTTCTGAGTTATACGAATAGCCTCTTCCATTGATTGAGGGTCAAAAGAAATCACATCTCCTCGAACACTTTCGGGCAATCCACCGACAAAGTTTTCCATCTTTTTCTCATCATCGGGAACCATGGTTGGACATAGTGCAGCCAACTCCTGAAATCTCCTGAAATAAGTCTCAATGTCATCACCTTTAGTCACAAGCTCATAAAATTCCGTTTCCATCTTTTGCACCTCGGTACGAGGGCAAAACTTCTTTGTCATCAATTTCTTGAATTCCTCCCAAGTAAGCTTGTAAGCATTTTCCATACCAATCGGCTGAGCATACGAATTCCACCAAGACATAGCTTCATCAAGAAGCATACCTGTAGCAAATTTTACTTTGCTGACGTCCGGGCATCCGCACATGAGAAATACGTTCTCAGTCTTTTCAAACCAGCGGATTAAAGCAACCGCTCCTTCAGTGCCCTTAAATTTGATAGGATCACTAATCTTGAAATCTTTCCATGTACATTCCCTCTTATTAGTGGGTGGTTCAACCGTCCCTGTATTAGAAGCAGTCTCAGCAGCCCTTGCAGCAACCTCAGCTCTCTCAATCACTAGAGCTTCTGCAATACTATCCCTGACCAACTTGCGGATAGCGGCTTGAGTCATAGCGGGTGTTTCTGGTGCAGTCTTACTCTTCCTTGGTGCCATATTTCTGATAAATCACAATGGAAATAACCATGAGAAAAATCATAATAGAAATAGTCATCGAACCAAAGATGTACACCCATAACAAGTATAAATACAACCACGACATGTACGAATACAACCACAATCTGTCTAGATATCACCACGACAAGTATATATACAACCACAACAACCACGACACGTATATATACAACCACAACCTGTACAATGCGATAATAATAAAGAGCAACCACGAAACATCATAAATATAATCACAACACATGAATATAATACATGAAAATTTCGGCCTACATGGACCGATATAATATATAGCACAACATTTCCAACATAGTAGAGTCGCACTTGCTATATTTGTTTGTACAACAACCAAAAGACTACAAGTTCTTGAACTATGTCCCACATCCCGGGACTAGGAAAATAATAAAAGCTAATATAATACCAGTCTACGTCTAGGCTCCTCCAGGTGCTCTAGATGGTCCAGGCTCTCCCCTCAAGCGGCGAATCTCACGATCCATCGCAACCACGATCTCCTCAAGATGCTGGACTCGTAACTGAAAAGAAGCATCCCTGCGCTCCAAAACAACTAACCTCTCTCGAAGCAAAGTCAACTGGTCTACCTGCTCCCACTGAGTCTCCTGTGTCGCCTGAGCTCTATCTCGAATCTCAGGTAACTCATCCCTAAGTAGCTCAATCTCCTCCTGGTGCCTCAACTGTCGTGCCTCGAGTCCATGGTATGACACATCAATACCAACCCTGCCCTGAATCAAATCCTCAACCTGCTCCTCTACAGCCTCAAGTCGAGTGGTAATAATCTCGTCAACTCTATACCCCAAACTATCGACTTGCTCCTGCTGAGCATCAAACTGATCCTCTAGTGTAACGGCTGTAGGATCCCTAGCTGCAGCCGCTCTCGAGCTCTCACCTATGTGGTATACTGGTGGTGGTGAAAGGTCAGCAGTCTCGGTAATGGGTGAATCTGGGGTGGTAAGCCTTGCACGCTTCCTGAGCGGCAAGAGTGAGGTAGGTACAGGAGTAGTAATGGGTATGGCTGGTGGTGGTGGTGTAGGCACAGTAGGACTAGGGAGGGTCCTATAAGTAGATGTAGCATAACGAACTCTCTTCCTAGCAGTCTGGATAGTCTTATCCCTAGGAAACATAAGTTTCGGCTCTGAATGGATAGTAGTAGTAGGAGATGATGGCATGTCAGTGGGTACAGTAGGATGGACATGAGAAGTAGGAGCCGTATCCTCCTCCTCGAAAGGCTCGGTGTCATCATCTGATGCCAAGAGTGGCAACTCAGGTGTAGGGGAAACAAATGGTGAAACAGCAGTAGAGGACACAGAGCCCTCATCATCAGAATCTGATATAGTGTAAAGTATGACAGTGTCGGGATTCGAAGACATGACTCTGTGATAATCAAGGTGAAATGAAAATAAATAACTCGCAATATGGAATCACCTGAAATAAGTAAATATACACTTATGATGAAATGATGATATGCTATGATGGTGTGGTTATAGTCTAGGGTCCATGATGCAACCTAGTTCGCTATAACCTTAGCTCTGGTACCAATCTGTCACACCCCCAAAATACCTGAATGGCAGCGGAATGGAATACCTGAGGGTGTAACGGATCATAGCACACAACCAGGATATATTGAACGACCTAAAGTGTCGTTTTAAAAATACGTCGTTTGATTCATTCAAAAAATTCAGAGTTATAAAGACATAGGTCCCAAAAGTTGGAAAAGTTTACGGAAACAAGTTTAATACAATCAAACGACATTTGAACATAAGTGCAAGAAAGTCCGAATGAGCCATATCATCCTTGATACACAATGTGACTCCATGCATGCCATGAGAATATGCCTTAGTTACCTGAGAAATACATTGCGAAAAACGGTCAACATAAAGTTGGTGAATAATCATAGGTTTATAAGTAAAATCTAGTGTACATATGCCATAAGTAATGCCAAGAAATAGGATGTCCGGAAAATATATACATTGGCTCTTAAGCTCATGACCCCGAAGCTAGACGATACTTGGCCCCAATGAGTGTTTACCAGACACTCTAATAATAAAGACATGAAATGCATTTGTAATACTGTTGGAGCAACCCAAACACAGATGGAGGAGTCACCCTCAATAGATCTATCCACTCACTCCCGCTTAGTACCAGAAATTAACGGTCCATGATAATAAAGGGGACTTGTCAAGACGTGGTAAATAAGGCAACTTAAGCAATGTATGAAATTTTATACTTAGGCATGTACACAAAAACAAGTAATGCAATGTATTCTCCCCCGTGGGATTTGAAATCAAAATATAGAATTAAAACGGGGCTATGAAACTCACCTCGAAGTGATGGTACAAAGATGGTGCAATGAGGTAAAAGTAGTCGGGACAATGAGGCGCGCACACTAGCCGCAACCTAAATGAATAATCGCGATCTAATCAAGATCAAGCCGTAATGAAATGAATGCACATGCACATGATGCTCATACCACTCGTAATTTGGAAATACTAGTTATCGTCATAGAAAAATAGTTTCCATACTTAGGAAAAATAGGTCCATTTAGAGAAGTATATAACTTGTCATATTAACTCGTACGAAAAAGTTAGCGTTATGTTCCAAGTATCAAAACCTTAGAATGACGTCGTCATGTCGTATAAATATTCCTTCGGGTCGTACGTATTCATTTGATAAGAAAATAGTCCTTAGTAACGTTTCTAGAAAATATGCCATTTAGTACGTACGTTATTATTTTTATTTGTGACCAAATATATATATATAGTTTTGACGATGTTAAAATGGGTATAACTCGGTCGTTTTAAGCTCGTTTTCCTCGTTCTTTATGTCCACGGATTCGTCTTTGTATATACTAGTATATTTTTGACAACTCGGCTCCTTTAGGTTACGTTTAATGCCTCTTTTTACCCATTGAAATCTGCCAAACAGCAAGCAGTTTTTGTAAAAGTAGTTTTCGTCGTTAAATTTGCAAAAATCATATCTCCTTCGTTATAAGCTTGTTTTAGTCCATTCTTTCGCCTAAAGTTTCGTTTTTGAATGTATTTTCTAAATCTTTGGTCAAAACTTGGCCACTATCTACTGATTTTCCCACGAAATTAAAATAGGGACAGTAGGTATATCAAAAGTTTCAAAAACCATTTTCAAGTCTCCAAACTAGTTCCATCCTCCATCAAACCACTTTCAAACACCACAAAGCTAATCTAATCCTACCATACACCTTCTTAGGGTGTCATGGGTCCTTAAACATCATCAATCCACTAGGTCTAACAAGGGTTACTCATGTGTTCATTTCTAGGGTTTGAAAGTTACATATGTACAAAATAAAGTGGTATAAGTTAATGCATGTATGAGATCTTGTAAGAAAATTATATAAACATGGGAATAGCTTGTAAAAATCATAAAAATGAGTTTGTTAACTTACTTGATGGTTTAGAGAGTTTAAATGATGAAGAACCTACTAATCCTTGAGTTTTTATTTCAAAACTCTAACAAGGATGATTATATAAACAAGTTTATGACAAGATCTTGTAAAATTTATACTCCTTGCTCCTTGAACACCCTAGTTCGAATTCACCACAAGAGAAAAGAGAGAAAAAAAGTTTTCTAGTGCAAGTAAAAGTGATTTGTGATAAAAGAGTGAAAAAAAGTTTATTATATATTAGGAGACAATAGTTTGGTGAGCATTTAAGAGGTTTGGTGTGGTTTAGATATTTTAAGACCAAGGGGGGGGGGGGGGGGGGGTTGGCCGGTCCAAAAGGAGGAAAAAAAGGGGGGGGGGGGGGTTTGTCTTGGGTTTAATTAGGGAAATTAGTGGTAAAGTGTAGTTAAGTTAGTTTTAGGTTTAATCGGGTACCGGGTTTGTTAGAAATAAATTTTATTGAAGTTATTCGGGACGTAATAAAGTCGTAAAAATTGTAAAAATATGCCGGGTACAAGTACGGAGAGTTTGGGTGATTATCGTTTAATTTTGGCGAAAACCGTCGTTATTAAGTTAAACGTATGATACGTAATAAATAAATTTCCAAAATACCGGGTAAATTAATATTATAGTTTTTATATTATAGAAATGAGTATAAAAATATATTGGGATCATAGTCGGGAGTGTCGGACACGTTAGACACATTTATAGTTCGCGTATTAGTGTTTATTTAAAATAAACGTACGTAAATCGTTAATTGTACCAAAAGTATAAATTTAATTATCCTACGAGTGGAATAGCATGCAAGTGCCCTAATGATGATATGCAGACTATTTCTAGTCCGTATGAAATGTCCCTGATAATAATGCATGAATTCGCTCTTGAACCAATACGGTTACGCGAATTTGGACACTCGTAAACTAAATTTACGACGACATGAGTAATGCACGTAAATAGTGGTTTCCTCTCGGGAATGAATAGTATCAAGTGAATAGTAAAATTTCTGAATGTGTCTCGGAATGTCAAATTGACCTCAAAAACGATGAATAGTAAAACGATGAATAGTGATCGATGAATAGTAATTTGTGAATAGTAGAATGTCGAAGTTTGGAAAAATGACCTGAAATTGTGGGTTGTGACACAGACCATAAAGGGGTCAAAATCATGATTTAAAATCGACACAGAAACATTTTTATCAAATGTCAAATTTTCTTTTAGTATACTTAGCTAATCACAAAAAATAGGCGAAAACGTTAAAAAAAATGGTGAAAACAGATAAAAATATAAAAAAACAGACAAAATGGTAAAAAGCGGACGAAAACGTAAAGAAATGGATAAAATTATAAGAAAACATACTAAAACGTAAAAAGCAGACGAAAACGTAAAAAACGGATAAAAATATAAGAAAACAGACTAAAACGTAAAAAAGCGGACGAAAACGTAAAAAAATAGACGTAAATGTTAAAAAAACGGACGAGAACGTTAAAAATGGACGAAAACGTAAAAATAGACGAAAACGTTAAAAAAAAATGGACAAAAACATAAAAAAAATGGACGAAAACGTTAAAAAAACGGACGAGAACGTTAAAAAATGGACGAAAACGTAAAAAGATTGATAACGGTGCAAAATATTAACGGAGGGACTAACGATGCAAAAAATGAGGACTTTTTTAGAAAATGTGGACTAATGGTGCAAAAAATATTGACGAAGGACTAACGGTGCAAATAACTTAACGGATAAACTAACGGCCATCAAAATTAGGGACTAATTGTGTGACAAGTTTCAAAAAATAGGTATCTTTGGTTTACTTAAAATGACTTAGGGCTAAACCTGCAATCCAAGTAAACCACATGGACCATCCGTGTAATTTTGTCTTGAATTTAAGAAGTATCAATAAGGGTGATGTAGGCCTGTTAATGGGTTGGGTTTGAGTCAGTTCATTATTCCATCCATCAATGATCCAACTAAATAATCCGACTAAATAAATCATGATTCGATCAAATGATTCATCTAAATGGATCATGATCCAACTAGTTGAAAAAGATTGATCATGATCCAGATGGACCTATTCATATACGGAGTAATTCTTATTAATACTTCAACTTTTTTTGGCTTATATAGCTAAAAGCAAAAACAAATTAATATCTTAATGACTCTGCAATTTTCTAGTCTTCGTAACCAAATCTACTGCAATGTACAAGTTTTAATACCACCAATCATCTGACACTAAAGAGGTTGAACCTACATAACACAGTTCATTTAGTCATGAATTAAATGCTATTCTTCAGCACTACAGCTATTAACAAAAGACAAGACTTTCAACAAAGAACTGAAGTGAAAAGGCAGGGTATGAGGTTGGAAAGGATTGATAAGGGGAAGGAAGTTGTAAGACCCAAGTGCTATGATGTGGTCAGCTAGGGCATTTTGCTAAAGATTGTCCAAATTGAAGATGACCGGAGACGTCATGGCATCTATGTGGCATGCACGCGTGTCAAGTATCGTTTTTTGCATGTTAAAACTAAGTTTATGACAACATTAGGGGCAGAGCCAGGATTTTAACTTAAAAGGGGCCGAACTTACCGTAACGATTATAGCAATATATATCGCATAAAAACCAATTTTTTTATAACCCATCATGCCCTAACACTATAATATCATGTTAGTTAAGTTATTCATTTTTGAATTTTTATTGGATCAAAAACTATCGATATGTGTAAAGGGAGCTACCTACAAAAACTATTAAAATATTACTTATGGGCTAAATAATTACTCAACATAGTGGGCTGATTAGGGGTGACTCAACACCAACTAGTCAGTCTACTAGCTCCACACCTGACAAAATCAACATAAAAATGTTAAACTAAAGGGCATGTTGGTATTTTTTTTAGGTTCATTGATGATATTTGAACATTTGAAAAGACTAGACGAGTACCCGTGTATAGCAACGAGATTTTATAGCGACAGATCGTTTTGTGTTAAAAAAAAGTTTATGGGTTATAAAAGGGAGGGGAAAAAAAAGCGAGTCAACCCGACGGGTTGGGTCGAAAACGGATCAAATTAAACCGGGTCAACCCGCGGGGTTTGAAGCATCCCGGGTCAACCCGGTTTTCGATATTTATTAATAGTTCGTTTGAAATATATGTTTTCAACATTTCATTTTTTAGTTTCAACTTTTTGGTTTTTCCTTTATATATAGTATAGCATGGTACTCGCGTGTTGCGGTGGTGGGTACCCTGTGACGATTAACCGGAGAAATAGATCTCGATGAGACCTGATTCACTAGTTTGTATCGGATTCAACGGGTCCTCTCTAGTTCGTTTTCGGAAGGCTTTTATTAGATAGCCGAACCGGTAGCGACACCGATTCCCGGTTGAACCCGTTGATCTGATCCGGTTTTCAAAACTATATATACCATCAACTTGTTAGCTTATGAAGCTGTGTATGTTTTATTAATTTGTACAATATGTATAATAATATATACTTTTTATTTTAGGGTGTTTTAAAAATTACATTAATTAGTGTGTTTAATTATTTTATATTTTGGATTATGTTCTAGCTTGTTTAAATTGTACATTGTAAAAATTTTATTGTACTTTTTATTAAGGGGTGTTTTAATTGGCTACTTTTAATTAGGTAGATATGCTTTTAATTGGTTGTACAATGTCAATAAATTATTATACTTTTAATTAACGAGGTATTTTAATAACAGTATTAAGGGCTCGTTTGGTTTGTAGATGTGTTTAGATTAAAATTTGGATTTAAATATAAAGTTGTGGATTATGATTTATATTTGGATTTGATGTATGTGAGAGAAAATAATATTTAAAAATATATTATATATTAAAATATATTATAAAATATATAAATTATTTAGTACGGAGTAAGTAATAAAATAAAATTGGGTGAGCCATTGTATTGTGAAACTAACCAATGAGAAGACATATATGCAAATAAAATAAGAGAAAAAATGATAGTTAGTGGGTAGTGAGAGAAAAGTAACCACTTGAGCTAAGATTTCTAAAACACCATGAATTTAGCATTCATGACTAATGGGCGCACATGATTTCACTAACCAAAGAAAGGTTTTTACACTCAATCTCAAATCATAAACCAATAACATCAAACCAAATTGTTAGCATTAAAAGTGACGATCATTATTGAGTCGATAAGTATTGTAATAGGTTAACGTTTAATAGTTAGTCATAGTGCTAGTCCAAGCATTTAATGTAAAGCCTTAAAGGCTCAACCCATTAAGGGCCCATTGTAAGCCCATCCATCTCATGTGATGGAAGTATAAAAGGCACACCAAGGCTCATTTGTAAGGTGTGCTTGTGTGTGTATTGTGTGTGTTTCTTAATAAAAAGCTCTCTTATTTCCATCTCTCTCTCTATATATACGAATCACATATAAGTCACCAAGTCACCATCTTTACTTCATCTAGTTCTTATATTGGTATTAAAGTTGATATATCTAAGGTCATACAAGTGGTATCAATCGCCTAACAATGATTTAGGAGTGTGTGGAAATCGTTTTCATCAAACTTTCTCTTTAAAAGTTTCATTTTTTTATGTAAAAAACGTGTACTTTTCATTAAAAAGTTTTGATTTTTACGTGTTTTAGTGTTAAAGTTGTTGTTTTTATTGAAGTTTTAGTGATTCTAAGTGTTTTGGGAAAGATTTGATCATTAGAAACAAGTGAAAAAGGAGTTTTTGGGTGAAAAAATCGTATTTTTGAAGTTTTCTGGTCATCCTACGCGTAACTTGGGTGAATAGTACAAGAAACAGCTGTCTACAGTACTTCCTACGCATAACTTGTGGTCAAAACCCTTTTCCTACGCGTAACTCTGGTCAAAACCCTTTTCTTACGCATAACTTTGGTTTTCTACGCGTTAGATTGAGATCCTACGCTTAACATTGATTTTCTACGCGTAAGTTGAAGTCTACGCATAAATTCTTACGCGTAAGTTTCAGAAATCTACGCATAAGTTTCTTCTAAGGTCTTCTCTTCGTGCTACGGTGACTCAGTACTTCCCTGACTTGGATAAGTTTGTGGAATACTTCGACACGGGATATCTTTCAAGCTTGGATAAGTTTGAGAGATCAATTTGGTTGAAAAAACCTTACGCGTAACATTCTTACGCATAAACTTTAAGTTTACGCGTAACATCAAAGTCTACGCATAAACAATATTGTTTACGCATAACTTAGATCTTACGCATAACTTAAAGGTTACGCATAACATCTTACGCGTAAGATTATTCAAAGTTTACGTGTAAGATTCAAGGTTTACGCGTAAGTTTTTGACTTTTGACTACAAAACTTCAAACGGCCATAACTTTTGAACCGTAACTCCGTTTTCGACGAATCAGCTGTCAAAACGACCGCGAGACCGAGAAGAAGGACACGTTGAATAATCTAAAGATCATTCAAGCCCAGCTTCGAGGCCCAAATCCACTCCGAACGGAAGTTACTGAGGTTTTAAGGTTTTAGATCAAATTTTTCACCATAAAAACTTGCATCAACTTACACTAAACACAACTCCTACTTCGTTGGAACGATCCAAGATCAACTTTATCACACATCAGAACCTAATGGAAATGAAAATGCAAATCAAAGAGAGAGATTCAAAGAAAGTGTTTACAGTGTTCAAGTCATATGTAGAGAAGATCATCAATATTTATGGCTTAGAAGTAAGTTTCGATGAGGCATTTGAATACTACGTCAGAGACCGATTTCATTATTTCAAAGAAGAACTCATCCAAAACCTGAATCAACTTGAAAAGCTTCTTAATGAAGAAGAACTTCATACGCATAACTGCAAAGAATCTCTTAAAGTCATCCAAACTCAGTTTCAGAGAATATTTAACCCTTGGATAATGAACCAGACAGTGTTTATCGATGCGTTTTATAGAAAATTTTGGGTAAGCTATTCTACCTTCAGAACTCAATGCATAAATCAAATGGATGAACTCGAAAAGATACTTGATGCTGAGGAAGCTGAGTTAAATGAAATTGAGAAGCTGAAACGGGAAATAGAGCATATTGAAAAGGATATGCAGTTAAAAGAAAGAGAACTAATTGAAAGAGAGATGCAGTTAAAGGAAACAGAGGTGATTGAGAAAGAGACAAAGAAAGATTTTCAAACAGAAGAGGAAACGGTCAATGAGGGTGATGCATCAGATGATAGTTTGGTTTTCACGGGAAGTGATTCATCTTCAGAACAGCAGGTTGAAAGCAGCAGTCCTAGCTATGATTCAGATACTGATGGTACACAAAGGAATGAAGCTGTTTGGGACACTGAAGATGATCATATCAGACCTTCATCAGACACAGAGATATTGGCTACGGTACAACATTCACATGCTCATGATAATGTTGATATATTTGAGAATATGTTTGTTCATGATCAGACACATCCTGCGCATCCTGAGTCTATTAGTGACACTTATGTGGTGCAACAAAATGATAGTAATATCACTTTTGATACTCCAGATATGGATCCTAATAGAGGTGAGCCTGCCCAGGATGGATCTTCTTATGAACAAGATCGTGCCTTATTTGCTTCATTAATCAATAATTTCAAACAAGAACTTGAGAAGTGCAAAAACGACAATCGTGAAGCTAAGCAAGCGAATGTCTTTTTAAACAAAGAGCTTGAGAGATTTAAAGAAATGGAAAAACGTTTTGAAAATGCAACAACAAGAAATGCTGAACTTGAAATTGAAATCTCAAACCTTAAATCTCACGCTCAAAAGTTTGAAATGTATGGAGAGTCTGTTAAACCACTTTTAAAAAGAAATGAAGAACTTGAAGTTGGTTATAGAGAAGCTGTTCTTCGTGAAAAACGTTCCATTCAAAATCTGGATGCTCAAATGGTTGTTAACAACAGAAAGGTTCAAGCGCTTTTAAAAGAGAACAATGATTTAAAAAGTGAAAATTCAAAGCTTCAGAAAACCACATCAAATTTTGAGATTGTTAACACAAAACTTGAGAATGAAAACCAAGAGTTTTTGAAACGAACAAACGATCTTGAAAACAAACTTCGAAAATTGGGACAGACTTCTCAGACTATCAACATGCTGCCTACTAAAGATGAGGAGGTTGAGAAACAAACATCTGGGATTGGTTTTGTGAATAATGCTAATGTGGAAAATGGAAAACCGTGTTTTTTAAACAAAGTGAAAAAGCTGACACCTATTTTGTACAATGCTGAAGATATGGGAAAAGAATTGTCAGATGATCTTTTGTTTGAGTCTCAAGATATTTTAAAATCTGAAGAGGAAAAACGTTTGAAAGTAAAACAAACAAAAAACCCACTCTCATACCACGGCTTTGTGTATGGTTGTCTACAATTGACAGATATACCAAAAGAACCTTTCAAAAGAAAAGACACTAATGTGAAGAGATTTTTCAAAGAAGCTCAACTTGCTACCTATGATGCTAAGTTATGGCAAAATAGAGCAAGGAAACAATTTTGTAATCTTAAACATCACATTGAGCAAACGTTAAAGGTCATTTGGTTTAAGCAAGAAAACATCACAAACAACGTTTTCTCTAATCCTCTTTCATCAGATGTACGCCTTAAGTTAGAAGTCAAAAAGATTTTGAAAGAGGAAATTGAACCTCGTGTGAAAGATATTAACTTATGTTTTGAGTACTTTGAAAAACATCTTGTAACTGAAATGAGAGAAGATCTAAAGTACGTTCACTCTCTTGAAGACGAATTTGATGAAAAATGCTTAATTCTGGACATTCAAAAAGAATTTTTCACAAATCAAATAGAGTCGTTCAAGTCAGTATCTGTTAGCCATGAGTATGAGAATGTGCATTTTGATCAAACATCTTTCTTGAAATCTGAAAATCTTTGTCTCAAAAAGAAAATCACCGAGCTTTCAAAAGAAGCAGCTGATGTCAAAGAAGAACTGTCAAAAAGAACTGCTCAGTTTGAGAAACATCTTGCAATACTTGAAGCACAAAGTATCTCTTTCCAACTTAAACTGCAAGAGAAGAATGAGAAAAAGTCTTCTGAAAACTCTTTGACATCAGTGCCTAAAGGGAAGGAAAAGATTTTTGAAGAAAAATGTGATGATACCAATATCAAGTTTGATTTTGACGAACTTGATACAAAAAATCTTGAATTGGAACATGCTGTGGCATCATTACAAAAAGAAAATGAGCATTTGAAACAGACTTACAAAAACTTGTTTGATTCAATCAAGAGGTCAAGAGTTCAGAACCAAACTTCAATCAAATCTGACTCTCTGATCACACCAAATCATCTTTTTGAAAAAGAAAAGTCAGTGCTTCAAAAGAAAATTGTTGAATTGGAAAAAATGATTTCACAACAAACCAAGGATTTTGGTGATGCCAAAAATGATTTTTCAATCGAAACAGACAAATATGAATAATATTTTGCACATCTTGAAAATCAAAATGCTTCTTTGCATGAAAAACTGGCATCATCAGATCATCTTTCTCTTCAAAAAGAATACAATGATTTGAGAACCTCATACAATGCCTTAAAAGCAAAGTTTGATGTTCTTAACCGGTCAAAAGGAAAATCTCAAGTTTCAAACGAGTCTAAACAACAAGTAAGTGTTTCAGAGAAGGTTTACACGGGTGAATCTTCAAAACCATTTTCAAAAAAGGTTTCTCAGTTTACAACCTATTCTTTGCAAAGAGGAAGGAAATTTTCAAAGAGACCTACTTTTTCTGAAACATTTACTCCTCAAAAGGTTTCAAATGCAAGTGCTCATAAAGAAAAGAATCAAGATTTTCAAACTCCATACTCTTGTTTTACTCCGGTAAAGCCAGTATGGAAACCAAAGCAAAGCCGTTCAAAACATTTGAATTATTCATACTCTGAAATGCTTCCGCTACAACAAAGGAATGGCTATGCTTGGAAAAATCCTAATTCTAGAAGGTTTCCATTCATCTCAGAAACGATTTTTCGAAATGAAACGCCGAGTTTCAACAATGGATGGAAAACTTCTACTTCAAGTTTTAAAACTCCAAAAGAGACACCGAGTTTCTCAAACAACTTTCATAAGCAAAAGAGTTTTAAATCACCGTTGATTCCGCGAGCTTTATTTCAAAATGAAACACCGGTTTTCAGTTCTCGTTGGAATTCAACTTCTTTGTCTCGGATTGACACAACTTTCAAATGGATTTCAAAATATGGTAACCCAGTTGGCACCGTGCTTAAATGGGTTCCAAAAGTTGTTGTCTAATCCAAATTCATAATGGCTTTCGTATACTTCAGTACGAAACCCGGGCTTCAATTATGACTTCTTAGTATTTTAGCTAAGGACTCGTTCTTCAAAGAAAGGAAAGTGCTTAAGTTTAAACAAAGGTTTTAAATATTTTTGAGCACTTATCCTAAAAACATTATGGCTTATGCACACATAACAGTGTATAACCCGCGATTTTCAAAGAAAGGACCCTGTTGTACATTTCTGTGCGACAATCCTAAAAGATAAGAAGACTTCTCACCAAAAGCTTATCAAAGTCCTCTTAATTTTTTTTTGAGCAAAATGTTGAAAAATGTTTCAAAAGGTTTTCAAAACTTTATAGCTCAAGATATTACTCCCTCAATCCTTAAAAGCTTAAATTTAATCAAAATGTTCTATTTTTGAGGGGGAGTAATATAAAGTTGTTCCAAAAAGATCATGCTTAAAGGAAACAAATACGAAATTAACAAACATCCGTTTCTCCCATAAGCTATCCAAAAATAAAAGGTTTTAATCAATTGGTATAAAAAATACCATGGATATGCTATTTTTGAGGGGGAGAAGACGTGATTAAAATGTGATCGTCTTGAATCTCAAAAGAGCTCGACTCAGAAATGACCCAAGAATTGACGAAACAACAAAAGTTAGTAATCGAAAAGACTTATCCTCGATGGGTAATAACATCAAGTTAGTTATTAGAGCTAGTTGTCACCTAAAAGCTGACAATGGAACTCTTTAACTAGCCACGTAAGCGTGTCTCGAAAAGGATTTGTCTTAGTAGAAATGTACCATTTCGAGAAACTTTCTGTGGATATGACCAGGCCGGGTAATAACTTCAAGCTAGTCTAACTAGTGATGTAAGCGTGTCTCGAATCGGTTGTGTTCATTGAAAGTGAATCAATTCAAAAGTGCAAACTCCTCACGCATGTGCAAATTTCTTAACAATCCATGAGCACATGTGAAGGGGGAGTCCTTCAAATGAAATGCAAAACTCTCGAAGTGTTAACAAAGTATGTTTTATTATTATAAACACTTTGAGAGATTTTCACAAATGGTTTGATGGCAACAATAGGATAGTCATGAAGTTATAAGGTGACTAAGGTTAGGAAAAACCGTCCTATGATCCGCCAGAGCCGGAGGGATCTACCCAAGGACAATTCCAATAGATTAGAATTAGAAGTCCTTAGGTATGATTTGAAAAAAGGAGAAAAGAATGAAAGGAGAAAGAAGGGGTTGAAGAATTAAAAAGAAAAGCAAATGAAAAGGGTGAAAAGAAATAGCCCTCCAAATGTTCAACCTTAGGGCAGACACCGGGTTCAACTCATATGCTACTGGTTGTTACTAAGGTGACACCGGTATTGAAGACAAGACGTCATGGACCCAGTGACGCATTGCATTAAACCTTCTAGCCACTCAAGTTCTCTTAAAAGAGCTTGTTTCATTCTCACGGGGAACCGATGTAATCTATCGACTTATCTCTTAGAGATGGTTGATATTGAAGCAGGAGACCCCTCCCTAGTCTCCGCATAGGAAACCAAATTATGCACTTATCGAGTCTAGAGCCATGAGATTCATTAAAGGATCTCTTAGGATACACTTCCTATGAATACACTTGTGTTCGCCAAAAAGGACACAAGTTGTAAGAGTCTTTATGAGATCTACGGATCTTGCCTTATCTATCATGATGGTTACTATGTCTCAAATGGTCTACAGTTGTGGGGTGATCTCCAGCAACTCACCTGAATCATTGATGTACTTCGGTGGATCTAGTAAGCCCTTTCAGGGGTATCTGATTCAGGAACGGCCTTGGTAAGGGTTAGAAGGAGTCTTCACACTATGCTGTTGATGATCTCTAATTCCGAACCTGTAAGTACCGGTTGATTTATTGCTAACTGTTTTATGCAGGTACTCATAAATGTTCCTTGGAGAAAGACCGTTACCATCACTCAAAAATCCACATGCTCATACCCTGCAAAGCTTTCTTCTAAGATCTAAGTAAAGCAAAGTTCAGAATGTTTCTAAGTCAAAGTCAAAGAATCTTCAAACTAAAGAAACAAAGATTAAAGTCAAAGAGAAGAGAACTTCACAAAGATTCAAAGTCAAACAAAGTGTGAGCATGTTGGAAAAGATGTAAAGACAACAGAGTAAAGATATTGATCAAAGGCAAGAAAGATCACAAAGCATGATTGGAACAAAGAAACTAGCAAAACTATTACACAAGGACTCAAAGTTCAAGAGAACAAGCTTCAAAGATCAAAGATCAAAGTCACAAAAGAGAGATCTCAATGATCACCCTTAGGGGGAGATTGTTAGCATTAGAAGTGTTGATCATTTATGTAATCAAAGGGAGATCTCAATGATCGTCCCTTAGGGGGAGATTGTTAGCATTAAAAGTGACGATCATTATTGAGTCGATAAGTATTGTAATAGGTTAACGTTTAATAGTTAGTCATAGTGCTAGTCCAAGCATTTAATGTAAAGCCTTAAAGGCTCAACCCATTAAGGGCCCGTTGTAAGCCCATCCATCTCATGTGATGGAAGTATAAAAGGCACACCAAGGCTCATTTGTAAGGTGTGCTTGTGTGTGTATTGTGTGTGTTTCTTAATAAAAAGCTCTCTTATTTCCATCTCTTTCTCTATATACATACGATTCACATATACATCTACAAGTCACCATCTTTCCTTCTTCTAGTGCTTATATTTGTGTTAAAGTTGATATATCTAAGGTCCTACACAAATGGGCCCTAATTACACTATATATTTCTTTCACTTTTGACTTTCAAAATTTCATTTTTCAAGGTTTAACCGTTTTTTCTTTTAGGGGCATTTACATTTATATCCTTGCAAAACTTTGAAATTACATCAATATACTTACAAATTTGTGATTACTTCAATATCATTACAAAACTTTAACACATACATACATACATACATACATATATATATATATATATATATATATATATATATATATATATATATATATATATATATATATATATATATATATGTGTGTGTGTGTGTGTGTGTGTATGTGTGTGTGTGTGTGTATATGAGAAGGTTAATGTGAGAATTTTCTTAAAGTTGTAAAAATGAGAACTATTCTAAAATACCAATTAAACCTTGATACATAACCATTTTAGCAAAGATGCACCAAAATATTATATATTAATACAAGTTAACATTAAATCGACTAATAACCAACTCATACATGAGAAACGGTTTACTGATACACAATTCAATTTTTGATATATATACATTAAAATCTCAAAAAACTAGTTTCTTATACATAAATTGATACACCTAATACACAATAACCACTAAAAACTTAGATATACAATACTAAACCTTGATACACATTAAACGTTGAAGCAAAGTGTATCACTTAGTTTACTTCAATTTTCATAAGAAAACCAATCAAATCTTTAACAATTTTAGTTGTAATTAATTATGTTTTTATTTTCTTTTAAGTTGAGTGTCATTTGTTAGATTTTGGTTGGTTCTCCTTTTTACAACTTTAAGAAAGTTCTTATTTGATCTCAATTCTATATATATATATATATATATATATATATATATATAGTTAGGATCAAATAGGAAGAATAATTAAAATATGAATGATAAGAAGTAATCACAACCACACATTTCAGATGCATCTACAAAAGTGGATGCATCTTCCTTCAGAATTTCTCTCCTAATTTGAAATGTGTGGCTAGAATTACTTCTTACCCTTCTTATTTTAATTATTCATCTTACTTGATCCCTTCCCTATATAGAATTATATCCAAAAGGTAGGGATCCAGTAAGAAGAAAAAACTAAAATAAGAAGAATAAGAAGAAATTCTAGCCACACATTTCAAATAAGAGAGAGATTTTCAAGGGGAGATGCATCTATTTTAATAGGTGCATCTGAAATGTGTGGTTGTGGTTTCTTCTTATCCTTCTTATTTTAATTTTTCTTCTTATTTGATCCTAACTCTATATCGAAAAACATAATTTTATCAAACTTTTTTGGATCTAAAATTGGAAAAACATTATTTGACATGTTTTATTACCATCGCACCCTTATTTTCAAGTTGAGAAAAAAAAAATAAATAAACAATCCACCGATTAGTTAAACACTTAAACCACTTATAATATGATTTCTTAAAAACTTTCAATAGTTCAGACAAAGATTTAGGGGGCGTTTTTTATCTGGTTTTTTAAGGATGCGTTTGGGTTGATGCCCAAAATATATTGTTTGGTTCAAATCCGACGGGGTTAAAACAAGGGATTGGTTCCCAAATAGGGAGAGAAAAGTCAAGTGTGAAGCATAGATTTCATTTTGTTGCGGGTCCTAGTACTTTATACCTTTTTTAGAGTAAATTGCGAAAATGGTCACTAAAGTATCACGAAATTGTAAAAATGGGACCGAGTCATAAAGGCGTGCAAATTTGCAACTAACGTTTCGGGTAAGTGCAAAATAGCCACCGAGAGCATTTTTTCGTTAGTTTGCTCGTTAAGTTCCACGTCATTGAGGGTAGTATTGTCATTTCATGGTTCATTTTGCCAGGAAACTTTTAGTATAAGTGTGACATGACCTCAATGGCTAATTTTGGAAAGTTATTATCATGTTACCATATTAAATTGTCACCACGACTTCACACACACACAAGTAGAAACACACACACCCGTAACCAAAAATTTATCATTCCCTTTTCCAGTAACATGTCTCGCTGTCTAGATCTCGTCATTGCCTGTAACTCGTTTGTCATATCGGAAATGATGCTATCTCATTACCAGCGAGAGGTTGACGAAGACATTCATCATGCACAAGAGTTGATGAGTAGGTGACAAAACCTGATTGCGGAGCTCCAACTCTTAAGGGACTCGAGAACTGCAAGGGTCATTGTGAACAAGCTTAGGAGGATTCAGTCAGCTAATATGAGAAATATGAGGGGGTTTATGAGGATGCTTAGGCAAACAAACGACATCATTGTTTCCAAGATTGAGTTTGCTGTAAGGCTAACGTACATGTGAAGGGGTTGGGTGCTGGAGGCTGTGATGGGTTCTTTTGTTGTACTTGTTGTATATGATGAATGTAGGTAGTAGGTTCTTTGGGCACTTGTGGAGTTGTGGTTTCTTTTGTTTGTTTTGGTGCCACTGTCGTAGTGTCGTAAGCTAGGTAGATATAGGTGATGATGTAGGTAGGGGTTGTGGTTTCCCCTAAGGTTGTAAATGTATCCCTATGGTTTATGAATGGAAGGGGTCGTTTGATCCCGTTTGTCTTGATATACAGTGTTCGATTCGTATCACAAACACAAACACAAACACAGACACAAACATAAAACTGACAGAATTGTAACTATAATACAATACACAAACACATAATTGTAAATGCTACTAATCGAAGCATTAGACAAATTACATAAGTAAATCCAACCAAATTAAAGTGTTTTTGTTTCTACACATTACATATTCCGAATAGATGAATACATTAACCCATATGTCAATCTTCAAAATATGCAATGAAATGAGGTTACTATAATAGGCAATGCAATATATCCAAAATATTTGCCAAACAATTCATTAGACTCTCCTAATCAAAATAACACCACATTGTTACCCATTGATCTTGGTGCCCTTAGACCCAGTACGCAATTAGTGATTCTAACATCACTTCTTGGTCTAAAAAAACCCCTACCCCTTGCTTCTACATTCACTGAACCAACACATGCTGACTTCTTCATAGAACCACCTTCTTTAATGACAATACCAGCCGGTTTGTTCCTGTTAACAACATCAGCCCCATCAACCTCATCAACCATCTTTCCTTTACCCTTATCCACGGACCTCTTCACCCTCTTTTTATGCTTCCCGAATTCTGGTTGTGAAGCTTCAACATCATCCACTTTCCTATAAGTTTTTGAAGTGCTAGTCCTAAAAGGAGTTGAAGTAATAGAGCACCGCAAGCTAGCATCTTCTTCAACCCATCCGATAACCTCCCCACCATCGCCCTCTGCATCAATGTTGTTTAAATAGTAGAGAGATCACATCTATTTTGTGTGAGTAGTAAACAAATCTACAAAACCGGCACGACAACCTAGCTCAATCATTGTATGCACATCATTGTCTGTGTGAATCAGCTTCAAAACTTCTTCTAATGACTTGCCAGGCAAACAAAAGAACACAGCCTATTTTTCTCCCTTAATGTGTGAAAACATATCATCCAAACCAAGGCTAAAGATTTCTCTATCAAAGACAAACCCACAAAGTCTATAAACATTCCCTTGTACATACCTCAATGGACCAAATTCAAAGACTCCATTATTATGCATGTTGAACACAACTTCACCCTCATAAGTAACTAAACCTGTCACCGTTTAAGTTCAAACGTCAATAGTCAACTAAAGTAACACCCTATTCACATTTATCATTTTAAATCAAACTTCAAGTCTAACGAGCTACTGCAGCTGCTACAACAAAGTCCATGCATTAGCTGTCAATGAAATAGTTATGCAGACAAGTGCAGACTGAAGTATGCAGGCTCAACTGAAGCAGACAAATGTAGTGCTCTATATCTCACCACATTGAAACAAATTGTACAAGTATAGTTGTAGTTTGGTTAATAAGTCAATGTGGTGATATAGAAACCAATTATACAAGACAGAGCAAAGAATTCCATCACAACACCTTTAAATTATACAACTGTAATTCATCTTTTTTATAGCATTACAGATGCAATGCCAAACATTCGCACTTATGATATTCTAACAACCTACTTAAAACCACAAGACTCTGTTTATCCTAAACCAATCAAGACACATTAACCAATGAGGACACATTAACATGAGCAAATTAACAAATCAGGACACATTAACATAGCATCGAACATAAGCAAATTAAAATGTCTCAAATATATTAAGGATACTACATTAACATACCAATATCCGTATGTTCTTCCTTCCCATTCCTCTTCCTCCCACTCCCAACACACCTTTCCCTCTTCCTTTTTTGTGTACTTGTAGTCGGATTATGACTCCCCTCCTTCTTCTTCCCACTTCCTACAGGCCTTCCCCTCTTAATTTTTGGTGACATTGTACTCGGTTTATCATTAGGTACTGAAAAAGTTACTTTCTTTTTGGGCCTTCCCCTCCCTCTTTTTGTCTCTGCAACTACCTCATTGGAGCAACCGCTAACACTTCCAATGGTAGGAATAGATATCGCATCACTACCTTCCACATTTGGTTCGTTGAAGGTTTTGTTCCACATCCATTGAAGAATAACTTCTATCATCTCTTTCCCTATGTTTGCATACGAACCATACTTGGCAATTACTTCATCAATCATCACTAAATTTTTCCATAACTTCCTCAAATACTTCATCATTTAATAAAACCTTGGACCACGACTTTTCGGATGATTCCTCCCCCTAATCAACAAAGACTTTCCCTTATCATTATTCGCCATAACTTGGGTCCTTTGTTTCGATTTAGATTTTTTTTTTTCTTTTTTAAAGGTTAGGGTTTGAAGGTTGATTATCTTCACAAGGATATGTAACTGGGTTTGTTTTGGGGATTTAATGTACTCTGAAAAAGGCACTCTAGTAATATAGTAGCTTTAACTCAAGAGTTTACGTTGTTTGCAAATATAGTCCTTCAATTATAATTGGCGGGAGAGAAAATAAACCATGAAATGACAATACTACCCTCAATGACGTGGAACTTAACGAGAAAACTAACGAAAAAATGCTCTCGGTGGTTATTTTGCACTTATCTGAAACATTAGTGGCAAATTTGCACGCCTTTATAACTCAGTCCCATTTTTGCAATTTCGTGATACTTTACTTACCATTTTTGCAATTTATCCTTTTTTTTAGTTGCTTCATCTCACATTTTTTTAAATATTACTACATAACATACAGTAATAAAATAATTATAAATTTATTTTATAATGAATTTTCTCTCTCCTGCATCAAATCCAAATCCAAATCCTAACCCCATCTACAAACCAAATATGCCATTACTTTCACCAAATTAGAGTTTCACTCCAATAAATTACAATCACACTCTTTCTCTTCCACCTCCATTTATTCAACACACACGAGAGTAATTTAACGTCACTTGAGTTTCACTTTCTTGATCTATGTGCATTCGAATTGCTTAAAAGAATGATTTTTGGGACCACCGTCATGAATAAGAGATTTTTGTAATTTTTAAAGATTACGTGTTATTTGTTTACAATCTTGTTTGCTTAACCGCAACAAACCTTTTAAGATTATGTTTTTTAAACGATGAGATATGATAAAGGGTAAAAAGGTAATAAAATATGTTAACTACTAGTTATATAAAAGCTTTAAATAATAAATTTATTTAATGTATTTTTGGATAATTAAGTGAATTGTAAAGTTTTAAAGTGATATTGAAGTAATTACAAAATTTGTAAGGATATTTATGTAATTAGAAGTTTTTGCAAAGATATTGATATAAATACGTAGTACAGATATTATGTTGCGCCTTTGTAAACTTAGAAATGAGGATCACGCGTTACTTTTGACCCTCACACTCACACATGACATTTGGCACCATATTAAGCCTTGCAAGAAACACTAGTTGACAGATCTGAAGTCTTTTATAAACACTAGACTTTTATTACAATTTATGTATATATAAACACTAGTTGACATAATTTAAAAACATTACACAATAAAATATTTAAGTATCAAATGAGAAGAATCCTTAAAATAAGAAGGATGAGAAATAACTATAACTACACATTAGAGATGGATCAATTTGAATTAGATGCATCCCTAATCTTTTAGATGCATCATAATATATTTTCTAGCTAAAAATTAGATGCATATACATATATTAGATGCATTTCGTAAAGTTAGACAAATCCTATGTATTTTTTGTCCTCTGTGGGTCAAATTTGTTGCTAGTACTACTTTGCATCGTTTTCACTTCAAAATCACTTTTGAAACTAATTATGATGCATCTAAATGAATAGAGATGCATCTAATTCAAGTCGATGCATCTCAGATATGCAGTTATAGTTATTTCTCATTCTTCTTATTTTAAAGTTTCTTCTCACTGGATCCTTACCCTACATATGTATTCTTAAATTAGTAGCTCTCGAGGTCGATCAATGGATGGATGCAGCTACTAATTGTCGGGTGTTTTAATGTATGCCAGATTAGTCGAGTTCCCAACTCTCGTCAATGTTTTCAGATCATAAGCTATCCAACACCTCGATTGATCAGTGTGATAGAAATACCCCATGCACTTACAATCACTTGAGCATTTGCTCTCACATTGCCTTTGGTTTGTTTCATCTCCTCTTGTGTACTTGATCGTAAAATGATCAACCCATTCGAGTTTGTAATAGTGAAAATCGCTAGCTTTGCAAGATGTCACCTTTTTTACATCACAATCTTTACTCCAACCACCTAGCCCATTTGGTGTTGGGCACGCCACGCATTGGTTATCCTCACATAGCCCAAACTTCCCACAACGTTCTGGTAACTGACACTCACTTACCCTTGAATCCCTATCTAGAAATGCGTAGTGTCGGTCCCATGGAATGTTTTGCACGTCGATACTATAGGTGAAGTATCTAAGGTTTCCATCTATCCCTAATCTAAGATACGTTAAGGTATTGTTGTACCTAGAAAAGACAGAGTCGCTACGTGATCTTGATATCCGAGGGTCTGAATTCGTCACCTCAAAATCAAAGAGCAAGTAATATATTGAAAAATCATTATCATAATGTGGTTCAGATTTAAGAGTTAGATTGACGAAAGTGCTTGTATCATTGTATATCCATGGGCTAGAAGACCAATAAACCATTGGGCGAGGTGAGTTGTCACTCTTGTAATACAACGCAATACTTCGTGACTCGAGTACAAAGCTGTATGGTCCATCACTGTTGTTCTTGACTGAAGCTCGACTCACAAGCTTACTCACACCATTGGCACGGAGACCTTGACCCACCAAGAGAGTATCGGTTGGAGAATCAAAGCTTTGCCATATGTAATTACCCTTCCCGTCGTGAAGAACCATGTTACCTGTAAATTTATGTACGCTTTTAATTAAAAAAACATAGAATTCTAGAAAATGCATAATCAATCTATACTACATATAATAGACAAAGGACGTTCTCTTCAAAAAATTCAAATGTACAAACAATTATGCAATGTTTACAACACTTTAAAGCAAGGATTTTTCAGAATTACAATAAGCAAAGCATTGTGTACAATGAAAACAAGCATAACTCGAAATTCAGACCAAAATCTTACAATTATACATTAAATAGCATTTAAAACACCCCTGGACCTATTATTACAATTACTTAAACATAATGTACAACCCTCCATAATCAACAACATCCATATCCTATCCTAAAACCCATCAATCAACGTCTTCTACAACATCATTGCCATCCCATCTCCTTACTATAACAAGACTCGAAACGTAATTAAAAGTCTTACGATCTCAACTTTATTTTTTCGTGGTATTCACAAGTTATATCAAACCATTGAAGGTCCAAAACCACGAAAAGATTTACATCATGGATCTATTTTTTTTGAAGCTTATGCTTCAATTAATATCCGAACATAAAATAAGCAAGATCACAAGTATGTTATTTTCATTTCTTGATTCGTTCGAAGCACACAAACTTAACGACAAATCAAAACGAAAAACAAAATGGCAATCACCTACCCGAGACCCATAGGATCTTGAAGCAAAAAAATAATTAAGAATATAATTGAAGGTTCGACTTCATTGGTGTTCGTGTGGTGGTGATGTTCGTATGATGTTGGAGGAGATCATTTTGATGTTCTTGTGGTGGTGATGGTTAACTGCTAAAGAGAGAAGATTGAGATGGGGGCGGAGCTTATTATGCAAGATGTATTAGGTTTAATCAAATGACCGGGCCACCAGGTTTGTGTGGGTTTAGAACTTGAGTTGGATTTCAGTGATGGGCCAAAAGTTATATCCAAAGTTGGTTTGATGGGCTGGAAGGCTAATGATGATTAAATAATTGCTAGCTGAATTTTTTTGTTTATAGATACCGGTTATGGACGAAATTTTTTGGGGTTGGAATTTGTTCAACTTATTTTTTCGTGGTATTCATAAGTTATATAAAACCATTGAAGGTCCAAAACCACGAAAATCGAAATTTATTGACGAAGGATGATTATGATGAATGAAAGAATCAAGATTTTTTTTTGGTAACTTCTGTTAATAGGAGATAAAATTATATCACTGTCTTAACTAAAGTTATTGTTATTTATAAATTAATTGTTTAACAAAAGTATGGCCACATAACATCACGTTGTCAGAAAATATAGTCACAGGGTACCCGCCGCCGCATCGCGCGGGTACCCTGCTAGTTCTAAGTAAATTATGTTCAAAAAAAAAATTCTAAGTAAATTATACTATTGAGACTTGAATTCACGATATTTTTATTTATTAAACATGCGGATACTACTAGACCAAAGACTTATAAGAGAAATTGTAGACCCACATAAAAATTTTACAAAAAAAATTCGTACGCTGATGTGTCAAGAAATGATTGGACCAATTACTACTAATCACTCCCTAACACATCAGCGCGTGGAACTTTTTTTTTTTTTTTTTTTTTTTTTTTAATTTATTTATTTATTATTTTTTTTAGAATTCTTATGTGATTTAGCATTTCTCTATTTGTAATACTAAAATTTAAAATAGTGAGAAATTAAACTTAATTACCATTTGGAAGTAGCTCAAAACCAACCACACCCTTGCTGGCGGTATTCGTTTGCCAGACAACTCGACCATCAGCCTCTGCTAGGACAAGGTTTCCATCCGTTCCTAATGTTAGTGTGGCATTTTCCTTAACAGGTTTACCTCGATTAGCTTCCCATACCCAATACATTCCTGCTTCTGATCGAACTGTACCCATACGTAAAGCTAAAGTGTATGCATTTGGGGTGGTATTGTAAAAACAAAGGCTGAATGGGTTCCTGAATTTGCCAACATTTCGATAATTTGCATCATACTCGTTTACATAAAGTTCAAATTCGCCTTCATTGACATAAGTGAATGTCTCCGAAGTTGGGACGGTAGCTCGAGAAATGAAAAACAAGAGTTGAAACTTGAAAGCATATAAAGATGATAATGGAATTAGGAGAAGACATTTTTAGTTGTGCTTGGAGATCATGAATGAAATGAAACACCATTATATAACAAACTTTTTTTTTCTTTTTTTGCTTTGGTACCAATTTTATCATCAATTTGTCTTTTTTAATACGGAGTAATAGGATAAGGATCGGTATTCAAAATATCTATAAGAAAGGACACTTCGTAGAAAAAACAAGATAATATCTATTAAATGGCTCATGGTTAGAAAATTTATGTTACCACTTTTAGATTTAAACATGAGTAAATAGTAATTTTTATGGGAAAATCATCCCTGCAGTAACTGCAGGGAATGTTCTCTGCTGTAATGCATAAACCAAGGACTAAATATGTACAATTGTAAAAGTTTAAGGATGTAGAGTGAAAATATTAAAATCACTTTAAAAGTGTACAGCAGGTAACTGCTGAGAATTTGACAGCAGCGATGTTGGGCCCAATTTTTATATAAGCTGCAAGTGAAGAGAAAATAAAGAATGTGATAGTTAATTGGGTTGAAAGGGTTTGACGTGCATACTCATGCATATACACATATTCCAAGATGTGTGACGTACTCGAATATAATTTTGATAAAGTTGGTTAACGAATTTGCCCTTAAAAAGTTAACTTTTTGGAAGTTATTCTCAAAATAACGTTCTTTTAAACGTAAATAACTTTTTTATTTGGACGAAGTCTTCTATCATTCATTCAGTAGGCCTTGGTTAAGGTACCTTGAATATCCTAGTATGCATTCAGCAGTTTGGTTAAGGTAACTGAAGGTAACTGACTCGGAGGGTAATGCATGTTGCTAAAAATAATGATGAGCGAAAGCATGTTAATTTTGGTCAATATATGTGGACTGTGTGTGGTCCTTTCGTAACCTATATTGCCAAAGCATGTTCAAAGTTGTGAAAGAAAAATCAACTCTAATATCTTAAAAATATAATACTCCTTTTTAAAGGAGTTTTATGGCATCCAATGGCGGAGCTATGTGGGGGTAAGGTGGGCCATGATCCAACCACAAAGCCCTAAAAATTATACATACGTATTATATAAAAAGTCCAATATTGTAAGGTGTAACTAATATTGTTTTTTGGCTCACCTTATCAACTGATGAAGTCCATGTATGAATAAAATCTAGGCAACCATGAAGAAATCCCAATCAAGACTACATTTCCGCCATACAAACACCCTACATGTGCTCACACCGAGAGCCACAGAGGCTCTTGTATAGGGCATCATCATGAATTGGGTAAAACTTCAGTACCATTGAGCATCCACACATTAAGCTACATTTCCATGTAGGAATACTAATTGTTGTACAACTAATCCATCGCCCCTTATTAATTCTTCTATAAATACTTTAAAAAACATGATTGGCTAAATAAATAAGCAATCCTCAACATATTACGTCAAGTTCTTGTTCCACAAAGAATATAGTTACATCGAATTCCTCGTCAAGGTTAATGAACGTGCGTTTTCAGTCATGAAAATTGTGAAAAATAGACTCCAAAATAGAATGGATGATGACTTCCTTTATGATAGTTTAGTTCTCTACATTGAGAAAGATATAGCTAAGGATTTTAGTATATATTCACTTTTAGATGATTTTAATGATGCGGATGAACATCGTGTGCAACTAAAGCGCTAAATGAACAAATTTGTTGCAACATTTTTACATAATTATATATTACAGTATGATTTTTTTAGCACTTGCTAACATCCTTTAATTTTTTTTTGGCTCCCCCCAAAAACAAATTCCTGGCTACGCCCCTGATGGCATCTGAAAATAATCTCACATATGAAATACAACATATGTAATCAATGGCTAAAAATTCAACCATTTATAAATTTACAATAATCGATCTGTCAATGCAAATCTAATCCCATATCAAAAATGAAGTTTAAGGTTTTTAGTTAAAAGAAGAATTTTCATTGTTTGACTTACATACTAAACGAGTTTACTTTATGAGAATTGATAGTTTTACACGGGTAAAATAGTGTTATATATGTTTTTGCTACTGGCATTTAATTATCTGAGAGGTGTGAGCATATAAAAAAGTTATCCCACTTTAATTATAATAAATTTGTTTAGTGTTATAATTTATAAACAAATAAAATCTTTGTGCATTACGAGTGGCGACTGGCGTTTTGAATCTGAAGCTTGGATTTGAACAAGAAAGAACTGAACAGACAACAAACTGAGTTCAACTACTTTGACACGAATATTTTTGGAGCCAAACTTGAGCACAACGAGTTATCGGTTATTTAAATGCATATCGCCGAATCAAGGCCTAGCCCAGCTTACTTGTATGAAACCCTAGTTATAAAACACTTCAATTTAACAAAGGTTCAATTCCCAAAGGGTTTGAGATTTCCTCGTTTAATTTGTTCAGGTTATCCGCTATCATTACGCTTTTTTTAACAAAATAAAAGAACTTCGGATCGTCCAGAATGAAATTAAGAAATTTGGGAAAGGTAAAAGTTAAAGGTACTTTTCGATACATGTCCATTAAGAGTGCTTAATTGAAACAATTTACATTAAGCAAATCTTTTGTATGATTAGAACTTAGAAGATTTTTTTTTTTTTTCTTAATTAACGATAACAAGCGGGGTAGCCCGCGCTTTGCCGCGGATTTGTTATTTTTTTTATGGTGTTGTATTTTTGTTTTGTATTGTTTTTGTTATTTGTTTTTTTTTAAACAAAAATGAATGACCGCATAATAAAAAATTTTTGTGCAAGTTTTGTATTTTTTTTTTATTTAAGGAAAATTATTCATAGTTACAAAAAAAAAAAAAAAAAAAAAAAAAAAAAAAAAAAAATGCTACAGTACATCTGCTACAGTACGTACAACATGGGACAGCACACATGTTACTGTTTAGTCAACTGTGCGGTACAACTCTTTGAAGCACAACTGCTACAGTAAAAATCCTGGGTTTTTAATATATTTATAATATCAAACATATCTCATTAGTTCATTCAAAGTTTCAAACTTTTATATATACGATGCTTAATGAGCTGGGCACTTTTATGGACTTAAACATGTACTTTAGAGTAGAGTTGAACTTTCTTTCCAAGCTGTAAACTTGGACCTTTCTTTGGCATTCAAGGTCCACGTACGGTCCACATATGTTGACCCAAATTAACATGTGGTATTTTTGATGTAACGTATATCGAATGCAGTTTTAATCATATTAGTATGGCCATTCTTATTATATTACTTATTTCAAAACGATGGACAAATACAGGTATATGCCCGTAGTATGGCCATTCTTATTATATTACTTATTTCAAAACGATGGACAAATGCATTCCATGGGTGGCAATTTCTGACCCGACACGAAATTCGATCCAGAACTGACATGAAAATTAACAAGTTCGGATTGAGTCTAAATAGATTTCAGGTCGGTTTTGGGTTGACCCATCTGACCCGTTTATTAAACAGGTTAGGTTCGGGTTGAGAAAAAATTAAGCAGGTTGACCCGCCAACCCGTTTAAGATTTTTTTTTTCTTAAATTAAAATTTATTTATATTTTATTATACATGTTAAATGGGCTAAACGGGTTGACCCGCAAACCCGTTTAACATGTTTAACTCATGTAATGTGCCAACTTTTGTATATAAAATGGGTTAAATTGGTCAACCCGACACCCGTTTAACCTATTCAACCCATGTAACCTATTTAAACCGCCAACCCAAGTATATATATATATGGGTTAAATGGGTCAGGTTGGGGTTATGTATAAACAGGTTAGGGTTGACATAGCTGACCCGATAATTTAAATTGGTCAGGTTCGGGTTAGGGTTTTCGGATCCGCCAACCTGTTAACCCGAACCCGACCCAAATTGCCACCCCTAATTCCATGATACATTTAAATAAAGGCCAATGCTACACCCACAAAACCAATTTCACAAAATAAGCCACAAAATGAGGTGTCACTATGTGATTGGCTTAATAAGAGAAAAGAGTGAGAAACTATATAAAAATACACCAATTAGGGAGCTCAAATCCATGTCTTTGTAAGGCGTTGAATGGACGGGAAGATATCTTCATCTTTGATTATCGAGCAAACATCCGAATGAGAATTAACCAGCTTGTTCCTCCATTTCCAAATACCCCATAACGAATATTGAAACAACCCCCTAAATAGCCTTCGAGATCTTTGAGCACCCATTCGACGAGGTCGAGAAATTACCGAGAGCTACATCCGAAATAAAGAACGAGGGGAAAGACGCGAGAGGAGTCAAGTTCCACCAACTCCAGACTTTTCTCCAAACCTTTAATACATAAGGACATCGGATGAGAGCGTGATCAATATCTTTTAATGCGGTTCATAAAAAGGGCAGGACGAAGTACTGAGATCAATCCCACATTTTGAAATATTGGCTCGCGAATGGAGCCTATCCAAAGATGCTCTCCACACGCAAATGTTAACTTTCCGCGGGATCTAGGAGTTCCAGCAATGGTGCTTACCCAAGATGAAGTTGTTAAGCGATAAGTTCTGAATTTTCTTAGAAAGGGACTTAACTTTGAAGACGCCTGATGCCTCACCAGCCCATGAACATTTAACAATCCCATCAAAGTCTAAAGTAAGGTTTCCAATACGAGTGACGAGACTCGCAAGCTCATCCAAAGCCCTACCACGGGGAGGAGAACGCCAAGCCCAGTTGCCACTCCAAATGCCATCCAAACAGTGCCAACGTTCGTTGATCTTGCAATCTTTAAAGGACTCGAGAGCGAATAATCTAGGGAACAAGTCCATTAGGCGTGATCCATCTCCACACCAGTGGTCTTTCCAAAAGGAGATGCTCGAGCCATTGAAAATTTTGAGGCTAAAGGAATCTTTAAAAGAGATGTCACCGCCTTTAAAATATCGACCCACACACCACCAGTAGCACAACCACCTGGTAAATTTTCAAAGCCACCATCAAGACCATAGAACTCGCTAATAAACATACGCCAAAGAGCTTTTCCTTCATTTAGAAAACGCCAATTCCATTTACCCAGGAGACCGAGGTTTTTGGAAAGAAGGCATCCGACCCCTAAACCGCCTAACTCTTTATCGAGGAGGATTGACTTCCACTTTACCTACGAGATTCCTTAGTGGGAATCTTTGAAGCCCAAAAACATCTGCTCCTGATAGATTCGAGAAGATTGATAATTTTCATTAGGGCCATAAAGAGAGAAAGATAGTATATAGGAAGGCTACCAAGGATCGATTTAATGAGGGTGAGTCTGCCCCCAATCGAGAGAGCTTTAGCTTTATAGGATGAAATCCTTCCTCTAATACGATTAACAACATCATTCCATCCCACAATTCGCTTCATTTTATTGCTAACGGGCAACTCGAGATAGATAAACGGGAGGGAGCCGTGATCACAACCAAGAGAAGACGCAATCACCTCAACATCCATCCGACTAACACCAACCCCATACAATCTACTCTTAGATATGGGCTTGAGGTTGCCGATGAGAAGACATAGGATCTATCATCAGATATGTTTCTTGGAGGTCCAAAAGATATAGAGTGCGTTCTTGGAGAAACGGCCTAGTGAAATAGGAGGGCTAGGACTGAATATGAAACAAAAGCATATTTAGATTTTGTGAAATATATATGAGTCAATTAAGTAGAGAGGTAGGAGATATTATCATCATAACTTTAGCTCACCATCTGTCTTACCTTTTTATTTGGACCAAATTCGAGGACATCCAATGGATGAAAACATGCTGGGAAATTTGGAGGCACCTTGTGTCGCTTATCCTCGTTACTGTAAAATAATAAAATATAGATGTGTAAGATACCATCCTATGAAAAGATACAAAATTTATAAATGATACATATGCAAAAAAATAATTGAGATCCTAAGACATCCTTACAGAAAAAACTGAAAAGGTGAAAGATTTACATAGATGTATGATACATGTACAAACAGGTCATACTCTTTAGTTATCCCTTAACAAAATGATACACAAAGATATTTAACTTACTCGGTGATCCAGGTTCCATGTTCGCAGGTAAAATCAGTAACAAAAAAGATACCACCTTTGCAGCTTAATCGAGCATACAATTTTGAAATCTAAAATCAAAGAAGAATGTTGCTTAGGACTAAAAACTGATGATGTTTACTAAACAAAAGTAATGCAAGTTTAGAAAAACGAACATTTGGTGAATAGATGACAAATGACGTCAAAAGTGATTCGCACTAACATGTTGATGAGTGCTCAAACACTCATCATTTTTACCTATTCTGAGCTGCCAAAACATCTAAAAACACTCAAAATTGCATCAAAATAATGAAATTATCCCAGGAATGTGTTTTATATGTTTCAGATGCAAAATAATAAAAAACAGATGAAAAATGAACAAAGTTTGCATAATTGGCAGTTTCAGTCCCGCATCTTTCAAAAGTTGTCAAATCTAGTCCCTGGTTATTCTAAAAACTTGAAAAAGTCACCAAAGGTCCTTTTAAATCACAAAATTACATATTTAGTCCTTTGGTACAAAGTTTCACAAAATTGCAAGTTTAGTCCCTGAACTTTGAAAATTGACAAAAATGGTCCCTGGGATATTAAAACTTAGGGAAAAACAAATTTTGTCCTTGTACTTCTCATTTATGGCAGGAATGGTCCTTGGTTGGAAAGTTTGGTGTATTTACATAATTGGTCCCTGAAGTTTCAAAGTATGGCAGATTTAGTCCCTGGAAAATTTTAAAGTGAAAAGTCAACATGGTACCTTGGACTATGGAAACCTGGCAAAAAATACCCTTTTGAAAACTTTGGAATAATCACAAGATCAGCCCCTCAACAATCGGAATATTACAAAATTGGTCCTTGTGTTAAAATCCATACCAAACGGATCCCTTAATATTAATCCCAAACACCAATCCAATCCAAACAAACAACCAGCCCACCCACTACCTTATTCCCAAGCCCACTCCCACAGGCCCATATCCCATTTTTAATACCACCAGGGTCAACGTTTGACCCTGTGGTCAAATACCGGTCAAACAAACTCCCTTCCCTTTCCCTCCTCACCCCAATACTACTCCAAATACCGCCCTGGTTTTCTTCCCCCACCACCCCACTTGCACATCACTTCTCCACCGCCCAACCCACCATACACCTACCATCACCTCCACAATTAATGCACCCCCACCCCTTCAAGTTATCATAAGCAAATTGCAAAATAATTTTTGGCGCCAAAAACACGTGGCAACCTGTGGGAGTGTCTTAGTGATCCAATGGCTAGGATTATTGATGGGATTTGTTCAGAAGACCAAGGGAAACCCTAATTCTCAAGTATAAAAGAAAGAGAAGCAAGAAGGAAGTAGTTAGTCCATGTTTTAGTTTAATTTTAATCGTATAAGTTGTAGTATGGTATTTTAGTCAAATCAAAAGCTTCTAAGCATTGTAATAGTAAATTCAGTTGTAATCTAAACTATTTCAAGTAATACATTTCAAGTTTCAGTATCTATTCTAGTTTATGCAGTTTTCATTTTTATTTCAAAATTTCCAAATAAGCTCTATTGTTGTTTATGTTAATGTTATGGACTTGTAGGTTCACTTAAGCTCCCAGAAGCTCACTGAAGCTTTTAGAAACTCTTAAAAGATAGTAGACTCATTAAACAAGAAAAATAAAAATAAAATAGAAAAATAAAGAAAAAAAAAATTGCAGGTTGAAGAGTGTAGATTGCTGGAGCATGGTAATTCTTGGATGGCCATGGGTTTAGTGGTCTTGTGGGAGACCTATAGGATTGGTTATGTGGTCTTTGGTTCATGAGAAGTATTGCTTGGATGGCATGAAGTAAGAAAATTTCTATTTTCTTCTGTTTTAATCTTACCTAGTTTATTGTCTGTTTATTTATGCTTATTTATGTGTTTTAGATCTTATTAGAGTAGTGTTAATCTGTTTCAAGTCCTAAATATTTGTTTTGCTTTGAAAATTGCATCATCACAGGTTTTTATGTAGTGTTTGGATTTGCTGATCTCTGTGGTATACAGAGAGTTTTTGTTGTTATTGGTTGTCAATCTAACTCACTTTAGGTCCTAATATCTCAGTAGTGTCATAAAATCAAATAGTTGTTCATAAAAAAGTCAACATAACTGAGATCACTATTGTATACTTATCTGTCAAGCTTTGTGGAAACCAAATCATCAAAATAGTAATTAAAGTAGTTAAGTTTAGTTAATCTAGTCTTACCCTAGCCTAATACAACATTATCACTCAGCTAGGCCTCTTAGAATCTCACCAAAGTCAAAGTTTTGCATTTCTCTCAAAAAGTCAATCTTTCATAACTGTCAAAATGGTCAAAAATGTTTTGTGATTTCTAGGGTTTATTAGAGATTGGAAATAGAATTTCCTTGTTGTTTTGAGTTAATTGATTGCTTGAGAGTCTGAATCAAAAGAGAAATTGGATTTTGAACATCATTTGGTCATAGTAATTTGATCTTGAAGTTGCCTGTTTGACCCATAGTCTCCCCTGTGTCACAGCTTTGGCACAATTTTCATAAGCTCCCATAGAGCTTAATAGTGGGCCCCATCCTTTGTCCCTTGGTTTTTTGAGAAGCTTACCAGCTCACCTTGTTGTATTAGTGCTTAATTTGACCTAAGGTAGCTTTGCCCCTAGCTTATTTTGACCCACAAGCTACCCACACCACACTCAGTACACTGAGTGACCAGTGTGACTCACCCAACTTCCAAGGGACCCACAGGCTGCATCAGTGGGCCCTAGGGGTGATCATCGGTCGGAAACCGGACCGGACCGGCCAAGACCGGACCGGACCGAAGACCGAGAACCGGAAAACCATAGACCGAGACCGGACCGAATATGGTCGGTCCGGTCTCGGTCCGGTCTCGGTCCGGTCGGTCTTCGGTCGGTCCGGTCCAATTAGGCAAGTTTTTTCGGGTTTTTGGTCGGTCCGGACCGGACCGGACCGGACCGACCGGACCGAGACCGAATTTGGCAAAAAGCTTAGACCGAGGACCGGACCGAATGTGGTCGGTCCGGTCCGGTCGGTCTCGGTCCGGTCGGTTTTGTCGGTCGGTCCGGTCCGGCCGGTCCGTTTGCTCAGCCCTAGTGGGCCCTACAGGGTGCTTTTTGGTTCTATCAAAATCTCACCTGGCTGGCTTGTTGGTTCCAAGCTTAATTTAAGCTTTGACACCTTTGCCCCTAGCTTTTCTTAGCATTTACTTTACCCACAATACACTGAGTACACTGAGTACTCAGTGTTTGCATCAAAGTTCACAAGCTTGCCAAAAGCTCATTAGTGAGCCATAAGCTCTGCTTATTGGCTTATTGTGAAGCTTACCAGATCAACTTTTAGGATCAACTTTCATTTTGGACCCCTGGGCTTATTTGTGGACCCCACAAGGGACCAAAGGTTCTTGATTTGGCCTGTTTGGACTGTGTGGTATCATTAAGTGCTTATTTGATTATTTGAGCTTATTATCTTGTTCACTTGTGCTTTTTAGTTTAATCTCAGTCCCTTAGTGTTGTTTGCATCTTATTCTTTAGCTTGTGTGTGCTGTGTAGCTTATTAATAGCTTTTGCATCATTAAAATCCAAATATACCATCTGTTAAGCTAAAAGGGGGTGCACATAGCTTATGTTTAAGCTATAACAAAAGTGTCTTTGTAAAAGTTTCTTGTTTTTAGCTTATTTTCAACTGTCAATAAGAAAAACCACCAAAAAAAAGAAACCAAATTTAAAAATAGTGATAGCTTCTATTTAATAGATTTTATCTTTTTAATTTTCCTTTTAGCTTATTAATAAGAATTTCATCATTTTCATAATTTTCTTAATTTCCTGTCACCTTAAAGTATTTTCAATAATTTTCTTAGATTTTTCTCTGTTAGTTTGATAATTATTAGAATTAAAAATAGTTTGATTAATTAATTAGATAATATTAGTAATTAAATAGTTTTCTTAATTTTTAATTAACAACAGTAGGTTTTTATATTTTTCCTAGGTTTCATAAATCATTTAAGACTTTTAGAAAATAGTTTCTTAAATTCTACTATTCATTTTCTAATTTTCTTAATTAATTTAGTTAAATTAGATTTAAATTAATAATCAAGTAAATAATTAGTAAAATAGTCTAAACATAATTTTTAGAAACTTTTCATAATTTTTTAGGATTCCTGTGTTGGTTAATTAGGTTTATAAATTTTTCTATAATTATCTAAGTCATTTAAGTATTATGAGTAATTTAAAATAGTTTAATTAATATAATTAGTATTTAATTAAAAGAAAACCCGCAAAAAGACAAAAACATTTCTTTTTAATTTTTATATTTTCTTTAAGTTAATTTAGAGGTTTAGAAAATAATTTTGCAAGTTTTTAGTTTAATTTGTAGCCTTTATCATTTTTAGTTTAATTTAAATTAGATTTAAATTACTTTTTAAATAAGTTTTATTAATTAATTAGTATTTAAGTATTAAAATAATCAAGTAAATAATTTCCTTTTCATTTTAAATTTTCTTTTTATTTTAAGTTTGAAAAAGTTTCACTTGCACCCCCTGTAGTTGTAAAATTGTTAAAACTCACTTTTCTCTGTCTGTAATCTGATTTCCAATTTGTGTTTTTGTGATTATATCTGTATATCTGTTATTGTTAATATTATTTCAAATTGTTCAAATACCAAATAATCAGTAGCATAATCATTTCCCAATCATCTTGGTTACTGATCTCAGTGCCACTCATTCCTAAAAACGTTTTCGAACACCATTGCAATCTCGCTGGGACATAACGACCCTGGGAAACACTATACTATCCACGGAGAATTGGCCTAAGCTGTTTTTGACTTATTTGACCTTGGTCAATAATATCTGACGGTTTAGCACCAATCAC
Organism: Artemisia argyi; assembly: GCA_030686995.1. Lineage (NCBI taxonomy): Eukaryota > Viridiplantae > Streptophyta > Magnoliopsida > Asterales > Asteraceae > Artemisia > Artemisia argyi. The sequence continues at coordinate 27,011,151 of CM060679.1, forward strand.
ATGTCTTTAGAAATGTTTCCACTTCCACAGTAAACATCACCCGATTCAATGTGAGAAACACAACATATTTTACCCGGGCAATTAAAAAGGAAATGCAATTAGCAACAACGAAGTTAATGTATGAATCAAAATATATTAAAAAGGAACTTAATTTAGAATTAATATACCTTTCGGTAAGAGCTGAAAAGATATCCACAACAAAGTAGCGCAAATGTGGTGAACAAAGAAGGATTTCTTTTTGCTATGCAGATACACCACGAGGAAAGTAGACATCATCTAATATTCTTGCAATAATCTTAAAAGGCCTCTGAATACATAAGAGAAACATCAGTTAGTAGCTTTCGACAAAAGAAATAATACAATACAATTAAGTCAGGGAAAAATGTAAAACAAACATAAGCGTACAAACCTGGATACCCTCAAATATATTTCCCAACATTCCAAGGCCCAACTAAGACAGAGACTGCAAGATTTAAGTGAAAAAATTACATATTTATTAATCATGTTTACAAAACATCAATTAAGAAATATAAAACATGGTTGTTGGAGCAGCGGCAGAATAAGGGTTAAATGACGACAACCTACATAAAAATCCGTGGGTGCTCATACCATGAGAAATGGAAGTTGAAAATATATAAAAAAAACAAGAGTAAAATGCAAAAATGGTCCCTGTGGTTTCCTGAGATTGCAAAATTAGTCACTGTGGTTGGCTAATTGCAGGCGGCCTCCCTGTGGGGCACTGTTTCACATCATTTTGGTCCCTGGTTTTAACTGGCGTTAAATAATTCCGTTAGAAGTTACACATTTAGCCCCTGTGGCCCATGAACATTGCAGCGTGCATCCTTCTTTCGTCCCTTTTACGTTTTCATCCGTTTTTTACGCGTTTTCGTCTATTTTTTTTACGTTTTCGTCCGTTTTTTTACGATTTCATCCGTTTTTTTAAGTTTTCGTCCGTTTTTTTTACGATTTCATCCGTATTTTTACGTTTTTGTCTGTTTTTTTACGTTTTCATCTATTTTTTTACGTTTTCGTCTGTTTTTTTACGTTTTCATCTATTTTTTTATGCTTTCGTCTGTTTTTTACGTTTTCTTCTATTTTTTTACGTTTTCGTCTATTTTTTTTTTTATTTTTTCATCTATTTTTTTACGTTTTCGTCTGTTTTTTTACGTTTTCATCTATCTTTTTACGTTTTCGTCTGGTTTTTAACGTTTTCAACTATTTTTTTATGCTTTCGTCTGTTTTTTTACGTTTTCTTCTATTTTTTTACGTTTTCGTCTATTTTTTTTTTATTTTTTCATCTATTTTTTTACGTTTTCGTCTGTTTTTTACGTTTTCATCTATTTTTTTTACATTTTCGTCCGTTTTTTTACGATTTCATCCGTTTTTTTAAGTTTTTGTCCCTTTTTTTACGATTTCATCCGTATTTTTACGTTTTCGTCTGTTTTTTTACGTTTTCATCTATTTTTTTACGTTTTCGTCTGTTTTTTTACGTTTCATCTATTTTTTTATGTTTTCGTCTATTTTTAAGTTTTTGTCCGTTTCTTTATGGGACGAAAACGTAGAAAATAGATGAAAACGTAAAAAAACAGACGAAACATAAAAGAATAGATGAAAAAAAAAAAAAAAAAACAGACAAAAACGTAAAAAAAATAGATGAAAACGTAAAAAAATAGACGAAAACGTAAAAAAATAGATGAAAAAATAAAAAAATAGACGAGAACGTAAAAAAAATAGACGAAAACGTAAAAAAACAGACGAAAACATAAAAAAAATAGATGAAAACGTAAAAAACCAGACGAAAACGTAAAAAAATAGATGAAAAAATAAAAAAAGACGAAAACGTAAAAAAATAGACGAAAACATAAAAAAATAGATGAAAAAAAAAACAGACGAAAACGTAAAAAAATAGACGAAAACATAAAAAAATAGATGAAAACGTAAAAAAACAGACGAAAACGTAAAAAAATAGATGAAAACGTAAAAAAAACAGACGAAAACGTAAAAATACGGATGAAATCGTAAAAAATGGGTGAAAACTTAAAAAAACGGATGAAATCGTAAAAAAAACGGACGAAAACGTAAAAAAATAGATGAAAACGTAAAAAATAAAAAAAAAACAGACAAAAACGTAAAAAAATATATGAAAACGTAAAAAAAACAAACGAAATCGTAAAAATACGGAGCAAAACGTAAAGAAACGGACGAAGACGTAAAAAAAATAGACGAAAACGCGTAAAAACGGATGAAAACGTAAAAGGGACGAAAGAAGGATGCACGCTGCAATGTTCATGGGCCACAGGGGCTAAATGTGTAACTTCTAACGGAATTATTTAACGCCGGTTAAAACCAGGGACCAAAATGATGTGAAACAGTGCCCCACAGGGAGGCCGCCTGCAATTAGCCAACCACAGTGACTAATTTTGCAATCTCAGGAAACCACAGGGACCATTTTTGCATTTTACTCAAAAAACAAAAAACAAACCATTGGTATCATAGTTCAGAACATTATATTTAACATTTGACAAATAGTTTTTTTTTTAATCAAGAAACCAACTGTAACACCCCCAAATTTAAGTTTGTAGCAGCGAAAAAGTAATTTGTGTGTTACGGGGAGGATCGAAGTTATAATCTCATAAAACGGCTTAAAAGAAGCGTTTTAAAAGTTATTTATCATTCAAATAATATTTTTGATAAAAGATGAACCATTTTATTTAGAATCTTATTAAAAGATATAAAGGCTCGAAAGAAAGACATATTTGATTTTTACACCATTTTAATTTATCAGAGTAATAAATGCCCGCTCCGTGTCTTGTCCTGCTCCGTTAATTACCTGAGATACACATGCTTAACAGTGTCAACACAAAGGTTGGTGAGTTCATGAAGTTTTATGAAAAACCATTTATTTCAATAGATTTCAGGAATATTTGATAATAATAAATACTAACAGTGATAGAACAAGTATTGAGTGATGTTGATTATAATCACAGATAAATTATATAGATATTCAATCAAATTCAAATAAGGGATCAATAATCCTAACAGAAGATGGAAACTCATGATGCTAATTTAATAAGATATATAATTCAAGTCTGGTCAAATACCTATACAGCTGTATCTAAATATATGTTGAAAACATATATTTTCTTATGGATATTGAAAACTGGGTGCCACTTCCCAAAGATAAAGACAACTGGGTGCCACTACCCAAAGATAAAAACAACTGGGTGCCACTACCCAAAGATAAAAATAACTAGGTGCCACTACCCAAAGATAAAGACAACTGGGTGCCATTACCAAAAGATAAAGACAACTGGGTGCCACTACCCAAAGATAAAAACAACTGAGTGCCACTACCCAAAGATAAAGACAACTGGGTGCCACTACCCAAAGATAACTGTACATGCATCTTAACCACTAGCAATCAGGCAATATCAAGGTAATGATGTAACTAGAGTATTTGTGCTCTTCCTAGCAATTATTTCTGTTGAACATAGAAATATCATATAGAGATAATGGAATCATTCAGGATGTTATAGTATAGTCAAGTATCATGCCACAATAATCACTTTGGAAACATTATCATCTGAGTATCAGTATTTCAGTTAAGTAATTCGCCAGTAACATATAGTTATCACATCTTAAGTCATAAACTTCATCAGGTAACTATTAATAAGAAAATTGATTTGAATCATGTAATTTATTCATATACTTATAAAGTTATCAAAGTATATGTAAGCATATATCTTCCCCAATGAGTTAAAAACAAGTATTGGAAATGGGGCTATGACTCACCTTGATTGATATTGGAATGATGAAAAGTAAAGTCGGATGAGATTATGAGAATGATTATGGAAACGTCTTTAATACGGAACCTGATAAATAAATTTATCTGAGAATCTAACCAAATGCTATTTGGTAAATGAATAACGATTAATCGTTATGATGAAAAGATGATATGCAAATGAAATTCTTATTTTTATAAGTAATATAACATATATGTTATTTAAATTATATCCAAAGTTTTCCTTTTAAACCGTGATAAAACAATACGTAAAGATGTCTAGTTAAAATATCGTTATATATAAATATAATGAAAGTAACTAATATATAAATAAAATGTAATGAAAATGCATATGACGTGATGGGTTGACGTAAAATAGAAAATAAAATAAGAATGTCAAATATAATATGTTGGTCCTTGTCCTTTTCCAGTTTTTACACTTTTTATACTAACGGCGTTAGCGTTACACCGTTAGTCCTTTTTATATAATTTACAATTATAGTCCACTACATGTCCAATATTACAATCTGAGCTTGGAATATTAAATAACATCAATTCCTACCCTTAGGATTCTGTTTTTACTATTTCAGTCCCAGTTTTTAAAGGTTGGCAGTTTTAGTCCTTCTAGGCATTGTCGCGTTACATTTTTAGTCCAAACGTTCAAAAATTATGGGAAAAATTATATTAAATTTTCTGGAGCTTATTGAAGCTTATTAAAACTTATTTCAACTGCTTATTTGCAAAAATAGATTATTTTTCAATAAATGGGCCTTAACGAGCTAAATTAAAGGCCCGATAACGTTTTAAAAACCGTACATCGTGAGACGAGTTGGGCTCATCAAAAATGTCATTTTTCATGTTCTAAAATCATGTCAAAAGAGCTTTTAGGTTCAGCTTATACGGAGTGCTTAATTTCAGCTTATTGGGCTTTTCAGTCCATTAAGCTTTTATAACTAGTTTTTGAAAATGGATTTAATCACTTTACTTTGGCCAATTTAAAGGGTCTAAACGAGCTTATCATTACAAAGTATAAACTTGAAACTTTTAGTTTGTAGAAAGAAGAAACAGGTTGTGTAAAAATAATGGGTTGTTGTTAAGTCGGATTTTGTTTTATGGGGTCATTTTAGTCGTGATTTGGAGCAGTTTTCTGGGTAAAAAGACTTAGAAAAATTATAAGTTTTTCAGTTTCATCTCCTTTGGGTCGATTCACTTGGGCAATTTTTAAGGGTCGAGACTTGAGTATTTTTACAAGTTATTTATACGAAAATGATAGCTAGCTAGGTGGTCTATTAGATGGTGTAAAAATATAGTATGCTTGTTAAGTAATATTTAAAGATATACGATTAATCCGTAGGTAGCTTGAGACGTTTTTCATAATAGAAAAGACTTAGAAATATTTCTAAGTGTTTTTAGTTTTTATAACCGATTTTAGTAAGTTCAATATGAGTTCGAATAGTGCTTGAAACATGAAAATGAACGTGAAATATGTGTGCTACGTGACTCCTAGGCCTTCCAAGATAGAGGCTAGTCACTTGTCGTGTACTATATACAAACGTTGTACATAAAAATAAATATAAAACTTATACGTTCGAACATGATTAATATATGATGCATGAACATGAAATAACGTGTGAGATGAAATCAAGATGATATGGAATGACTTACAACACCTCTAGGGTGGTGAGTGAACGAGTAAAGAGGGATTAGAACACAAGAAAAATATCCACCACTTGCTAGAATCAATATTCGATCAAATATAAAGCTCTAGGTTCTTCGAATGAGACCCAAATGAAATGGAAAAGCTTCCTGGTCTTCAGTAGATATATTTGAGAGTAAGAGAGAGTTATAGAAGTGATATTGAGTGAGTAAGTTTGTACGTAAGTACATATATGTATATATTGGTTAATTGTGTTTTCTTAAATCAAATCCAACTTGTGAGAACTATTCATTGTCAGGGTTTTGAGGGAATTTTAGATAGATATTCTGACATATGGACTTTAAGAATTGTGAGACTGAGGAAAACAAATGGAAATTGAGTTGTGTCCAATATGTCGACTAATATATAACAATTGTACACGATTTAGTTTTAGCATGTAATCTTTGATCTTGGTTGAATAAATCTGATTCAATAACATGTATTTAGGCTAGGAAAAATATTAGGAGCAAGTGGAATTGATGTGTGACAATTATAGTATATAATTATTTTCCGAAGAAATACTCGTGAAAGTATTTCCCGGGTCGTTCTCCCAACGAAGGTTCGAATGGAATTTTCGAATAATCGAATTGGGAATCGTGTAGTGTAAGTGAATAGTGAAAAGTGATTGTAAATTCAAAATGTGAAATGAAATAATGAAATATGCACAAGTTATAAGATATATATGCACAAAAGTCAAAAACGTGAAAACGGAAATGCAAACGTAATTTTAAAACGTAACGTACGAAATAAAACGTGACTTTTATTCTAAAAATGATCCTACAAATTTGAAATAATTTTCTAAAAATCTTAAACTATTAAAAAGAATTTTAAGAAAAAGAAAAATATTTTTATAGACTTTTTATTTATTTTCTATGAATTATTATTGATTTTTTTGAATTTTAAATGAATTAAAAACAAAGAAAAATAGAAAAATAAAGTGGAAAAATGAAAATTTAAATCTGAAAAATCTAAAATATTATAAAAGAATTTCTAAAAATATTTTTGTATTTTTCAAAGCTTTTTCTGATTTTTATGGATTTTTGTTTATTAAAAATGATTTAAAAATGATTAATAATGAAGAGAAATTAAAAAAATAGTAAAATAACTTGGAAAAATCTGGAAAAATTCCAGAAAATCAAAAATAATTTGGAAATGTTGCAAAAAAATTTTGAAAAGAAAAAGTAAAGCAGAAGTGCTTATTTTAGCCAAAATCAGCTTATGGCAAGTGCTTATTTATAAGCACTTGCCACAAATCTTTACCAAACTTGAAACTCTAATGTAAAACAATACTAAAAACTCAGAAATGCAAGAGAATGATCAAGTGAAATCACATATAATCACAGAATGAAAAATTAGAAGCAAAAAGCACAATAGAAAAGCTCAACGATAAGCTAGATAAGTACAGATAGTGCCAAAAGAAAAGACATGATGCATAACACTTACAAACCTCAAATAACACTATGAAATGCCACAGAAAACAATTTCAAGCTCAGAAACACTATAGCAGACCTAAATGTAATGACTACAAATAAGTCCAAAAACTAATAAGCAGGAACCAATAAGTACAACTAGAAAGCTACAAACTAGAAAATTAGTAGGGCAATTGCATCTCCATACTTTTGAGTATTCAAAACTACTAACTCCTAACTCAGAGTCAATCCTAAGCTATTCTAAAATAAAGCAAGATCAGAAGCCTGTGCAAATATACAAGCTGAAACAATGACTATTTTACTTGCTACAAGTATTTGACTAAATCTAATTTCTACTACTAAATTCTACTTCTACAAATGATTTTAAGCTACAGTTATTCTAAATTAAGCTAACTAGATCAAAATTGTAACTTCTTATGCAGTTTACACTAACTGTTTCATTAAACTTTGAAAGTTAAGCTTATAGTAAAATGCTATTTTGACTATTTATAAAACTATACCACTATTTAACTATTTAAAAAGTGAATATAAACCTAATGTGATCTACTAGTGAAGTCCAAACTGAAAAACAACAACAACAACTCTCAGCAAATTTCTAATCCAAACACTGCCTTACTAGTGACTGTTTCATCAATTTGTGAGTTCAAAAACTTCAACTCAATTCCACAGAGGTCCAAATCTAATCCTAATTACAGAAGTTTATTCAATGATTCTAAATGAGCAAAGTAACATACATCTTCATATAACAATTAACACAGAACTATCAGATCCAAACAACCCCTAAACTAGTAGTTATACTAAGGAATTCTAAATCCAACTATCAAATCACTAAACTAATTAATCAATAAGCTGAAATAACAATCATAGAAACAAATTAAACACTCAACATCAATCAGATCCAACATGTGGAAAACTAGAAGGGGGGGGGGGGGTTGAATAGTTTTACGTCTTTTTAATTTTTATAAAACAAATTGTTTAAAAGTTTTCGTTGATTTATAAAATATAGATTCGATGATATATGAAATCTAGTTATACACAATATGAACAATACTAAGTATATATCTACTATGAAGCAATAATTATGTAAGTAATGAAATAAGTAAAGGATGGAAAGATCAAACCGAGAGACAAGCGATTTATAGTGGTTCGGCTACAAGGCACCTTCCTTGCCCTACTCCACTCCCCGAGCACCTAACTCGAGAGTTTTCTTCACTATATCAACAAGCTCCCTTATGGCGGAGAAAACCTTACACACCAATATACACACCAATTTACACACCAATTTACACACCAATCTTCACACCAATCTTCACACCAATATACACGCCAAACTTCTTCACACCTATCTACACACCAATCTTCTTCACCTATCTACACACCAATCTTCTTCACACCTAGCTTTTACACACCAATCTTCTACACACCTTCTTCTACACACCAATCTTCACAACTAACCTATTTCACTACTAATCAACTTCTACTATCTACACAACTATTCTCTAACAAATATTCACAACTAATCACACTATGAAATAATAATTAATGATGATGCTTAAACAACTTAGATGTGGAGATCACAACTAGTTGTAATACTTCTTGTCTTGAGGGATAGAAGTATTCTTCTCTTGCACTTGAATGGATTATGTATGGATCACTTTGAAACAAAGATTTAAGAATGTATGATCAAAGGATTTATAGATTGGAAATGGAGATCTAGAACAGAAAGTTCTGAAGTGCAAAAGGTGGGGAAAAAATCCAGGTTTAAGGTGGTATTTATAGGCAAAAGTTTCTGACAGAGGAGCGTGGCCGGTCCCCTTAAAGCATGGCCGGCCCCCTTAAAATTAAGGGGGCCGCCCCTTATAATTAAGGGGGCCGCCCAACTGTAACGGCCAGAAACTTTGTTTTTTAGTGGGGAAAGTTTATTTGGTGAAAAACTAACTGATTTTGGTTAAATATTTGAAATCATATATTTAGTATGATTAAAACATTTTTCCTTATTACCAAAAGTGTTTTTCAAAAATATATAATAAGATTATATAATTAAATAAACTTTGTATTAGTTAATTAAATACCCCTTTGATCATACATTGCACTAAACACTTTGTTTATTCATACCTTAAGTGATTTGGATGTAAAGAGAAATATTAATCACCAAATACTTGTTTATGTCATAAGTTTTAGTTCTTTGAGGTTATATTTTGTAATGATCAAAACATAGAGATATTGATAAAAACTTAATAATGTTTTTAAGGCATTATTTATGTCAACAATCTCCCCCTTTTTGATTATTACAAAACCTTAAACTCAAAAGATTTAAAACTTGTTATTAGACAAGTATTATAGAGTTTACCATTTCTCTTCTCCCCCTTTTTGTAAAATCAAAAAGGTTAGGCCGAATAATCTTCGTGAAAGAAGTTTAAACGGGTAGAGAACTCCCCCTTGATGTACGCTCCCCCTTGTTTGAGAGCACAAAGGGAACGAGCAATTGGAATCTTGGCTACAAAAATATTTTGAAGAGAACAACACACATATATATGCAAAAACAACAATTATGCAAATAAAAATAGATTCATTCAAGCATGATAGAAATAACTAACATGACAACATTCAATATGCTTGTAGCATATTGATTACAATAAAACAAAATAAAAGATATAGTCCTATATTGCCTAAGATAGCACTTGGACTTGCTTGCAACCCATGGTTGATTTGTTTTATTTGCTTGAAGGAAAACAAAAGCATGGAGCTTAGATGTTTGATTGAGGTGGATATGGGGTGTTGTATGGAGCGGAAGAGGTGGATCTCACGATGTTGTATCGTGTTAAGGGTGGTATTGGATGATCACGAGTGAGAAGATATTCAATCCAAGAAATATCTTCACTCAAGTAGAGGATTTGTTTTTGAAGGAATATGCAACAAGGGCAAAAGTGAGTGTGATTTGTAACTTGATCCAAGTTAAGAGAGTGGGGAAGGCAATTTGCATAGGGTGATGATGGAGGTAGCCCTTTGTTGCGTTGTGCAAGATGCATAGCAAGGAGATCACTAAGATCATGGATTTGGTTTATTTCATCACGGAACTTTTGTTTTTCCGTGGCAATGTGGAGGGGATCATAGGTTTGGTATGGATGAGTTGGGTTAGAGTAGTTGGAATTGTAGTTTGATGGTTCATCAAACTTGCATGGATCATTATAAGTTGTTGGAGGTTGAGGGGTGTAGTTTGGCTTGAAGGAAGATGTTTGGCCAATGTTGTATGGTTTGTAAAGTGGATCAAATGAATGCCTTTGTTGGTTTGATGCAAAGTTTGGGAAATAAGAAGTTGGTGGGGAGGAATGATTTCCAACTACATTTGTGATGATGGATTTGTTTCTAGGACTTTTTCGTCGCCAAACGGGTTTTTCCGTCATCCTTGCTAGCCTTGAGGCTTTTGATTTTGGTTTGTTTGGAGAGTTCATGATGGGATGAATGGAGAGCTTTGAGGATTGGGGATATTTATAGTGTAAGATTTGTGTGTTTAAGGATGGATAAAGTTTGTTTGGAGGATTAGGACAAAATGTGTTGGTGAAAAATGGGAAATGTAGGTTGAAATGGGCTAAAAAGCAGAAAAGATTCTGTAAACCCGACCATCAGATGGCCGGTCCCCTTAATTAGGGGGCGGTCCCCTTAAAATTAAGGGGGCCGCCTTACATAATTAAGGGGGCCGCCCATCTGGTGATTTCCAGATTGCCAGAATTGGGTTTTTGGCAGAAAATTTGCAGAAAGGTTGTGTTTTTGGACTTGGATTCAAGCAAGTTCAATTCCTTTAGGCAATATAGCATCTAATCTAACATTAGATATCATTCAAAAACACATAGGCACAAGAGCAAATAATCAACACATAATAAGCAATAGGAGGTAAGTAAATGCAAGCACACTTAAACTTCCTAAGGCACCTATCTAGAATTAAAGGCAAAGGCAATTAGTGAGTGAAAAACTAGTGATGGATCAAGATGACACCATTATTAGTGAATTTGTCCTAGTGAGTGTCTATATGCAACAAATGTGGAGTTGTGATTGTTTCGACTCCTAGAAGCAAAAAGAAATAACGATCCTAAGAAACAATCCAAATGATCTCCTTGATTCAATTTTTGCTCGATCATGAATGTCAAAGACATATATTAGATTATATACCTTGACAATTTATGTGAGAGTTTATGCATGATTTTGAAATACAATGTTTTTAGAATTAGTCAACAATGCAAGGAAAATGATCTTCATGTGATTCCTAGATTGTGAGAATAATTTTTAGAGAAAATTGATTGAGTTTTACAAAGAGGTTTATGCAAAGAAAATAAATCTTCTCAATCTTTAGTTTTGTGCGAAATAGATTCCTAGACTCAGAAAAGGTGAAATGGAAGAAAAATAAATTTCATGCAAGTATAAATTTGAATAAATTCAATATAATTTAGTCAACTTGTTCCATCATTCCTAATCCTAAACGCAAGTGGTTGAATAATTCACGCTTAAGGGGTTTTGTGAATATATCCGCAATGTTGTCTTCCGATGCGACCTTTTCTATAGATATATTTCCTTTTTGTACATTATCCCTAAGAAAATGGTGACGTATTTCTATGTGTTTAGTCCTAGAGTGTTGCACCGGATTTTTACTTAAATCTATCGCACCTTTGTTATCACACATAATGGGGACATTTTCTAACCTAATGCCATAGTCTACGAGAGCTTGTTTCATCCATAGTGCTTGTTGACATGCCTTTCCGGCGCTTACATATTCGGCTTCGGTGGTAGAAATAGCAAGAGCAGTTTGCTTCTTTGAAAACCAAGACGTTAGACAACATCCCATAAACGTGCAAATACCGCTAGTGCTCTTTCTATCTACGTAGTCTCCCGCATGATCCGAATCCGCATAGACAATGGTTTCTATGCCGGATTCCTTAGGATACCATAATCCTAAGTGTATAGTGCCTTTAACGTATCGGAAGATACGCTTAACCGCTTCTAGGTGAGAGGTTTTGGGATCCTCTTGAAAACGGGCACAAAGGCAGACACTAAACATGATATCGGGTCTACTTGCCGTCAAGTATAGTAAACTCCCTATCATTCCTCTATACTTGGTGTTATCTACGGACTCACCTTCATCGTCCTTTGTGAGCTTTACCTCCGTAGACATGGGTGTTTTCATGGGTTTTGAGTCTTCTAGGCCAAATTTCTTAAGCATTTCCTTAATGTACTTAGATTGGTTAAAGAATATTCCGTCTTCTAATTGTTTTATTTGTAATCCTAGGAAGAAGTTAAGTTCACCCATCATACTCATCTCAAACTCATCATGCATGATTTTGGCAAATTCATCACACATGTCTTGACAAGTCGATCCAAATATAATGTCATCAACATATATTTGAACAATGATGAGATTAGGGTCTTTCCTTTTAGTGAAAAGAGTGTTATCTACCATTCCCATGGAATAATCATGTTTAATAAGAAAAGCTTTTAATCGATCATACCAAGCTTTGGGAGCTTGTTTGAGTCCATACAAAGCTTTCTTTAACTTATAAACATAATCAGGTTTTGCGAAGTCAATGAATCCTGGAGGTTGTGCCACATATACCTCCTCATTGATAAAACCGTTAAGGAATGCACTTTTCACATCCATTTGGAATAACTTAAAATCTAGGGCGCAAGCATAGGCAAGTAATATCCTAATTGATTCTAGTCTAGCTACGGGGGCATAAGTTTCATCATAATCAATTCATTCTTGTTGATTATAACCTTGGGCAACTAACCTAGCTTTATTCCTAGTAACTATTCCATTCTCATCTAGCTTATTTCTATATACCCATTTGGTTCCTATGATGGTCATATCCTTTGGATTTAGGACTAGTTCCCAAACATCATTTGCCTTAAATTGATTTAATTCTTCTTGCATGGCTATAATCCAACTTTCATCTTTTAAAGCCTCACTAATATTCTTAGGTTCTATTGCTGAGAGGAAACAGAAGAAGTTGTTTTTATCTTGGGCTTGTGATAAGGGTTCTTTGGTTAAGATGTCCTATTATATTATCTAAAGGATGTGATCTAGATTCTTTAATATTAACGATTTTGTTATTTTCTAAGTGAGTTTCTTCATTGTCATTTCCTATGGGTTTTGTTTTACTAACCTCAATAGCTTCTTCTTCGACTAAGTTATCATCTTCTAAAGGTAGCGTTTTAGGAGGTGGTGGTGTTTCATCAAATGTTACATTTAGTGATTCCTCTACCTTCATGGAGTGTTTGTTAAGTATTATATATGCTTTACTATTTTGTGAGTATCCTAAAAATATTCCTTCATATGATTTTGGATCAAATTTAGTGAGGTAGTCCTTAGTGTTTAAGATATAGCATTTACTTCCAAATACCCTAAAGTAGCTTAAGTTAGGTTTTCTATTTCTTAATAACTCATAAGGAGTTTTTCCTAGAATTCTTCTAATTGATACCCTATTTAGAATATAAGTCGATGTATCTACGGCGTGACACCAAAATTTTTGTGGAATTGATTGTTCATTTAACATAGTTCTACTCATTTCTTGTAGTGACCTATTTTTTCTTTCTACTACCCCATTTGATTGAGGAGTACGAGGAGCGGAGAAATTATGAGATATTCCATTTAACTCACAATATTTTCCGAATTGTACTTCGTTATCAAATTCCCTTCCATGGTCCGTCCTAATGGCAACTATTGAGCATCCTAACTTATTTTGAATCATTTTGCTAAATATTTCGAATTTTTCAAATGCTTGGGTTTTGTCACTTAAAAACCTAGTCCACGTGTATCGTGAGTAGTCATCTACTATTACTAAGGTATACGTGTTTCCTCCATAGCTCCGCACAGCGGATGGACCAAAAAGATCCATATGTAATAATTCTAGGCACCTAGTGGTGGATACTATATTCTTAGCTTTGTGGCTAGCATGAGCTTGTTTTCCAACTTTACATGCATCACAAAAATGTTTGTCATATTTTAGATTAGGCAAGTTTCTAACTAATTCCTTAGAGGCCAAAGATTGTATTTGTTGCATGTTAGCATGTCCTAATCTCCTATGCCACAAAGTGGAATTTTCGTCTAGGGTCGTTAGGCATATCCTATCTTCAGGTTTGTTTCCTAGTTTCATAACATATACACCTCCTTTCCTAATACCTCTACCTATAATTTTTCCATTCTTAACTATTTCGCTATCTTCTTCAGAAAAGATAACTTTACATTTATTATCGCATATTTGGCCTACACTAAGTAAGTTATATGTTAAATTATTAACATGTTCAACATTTTCAATAGTAAGTGAGTCTTGAGAAATCGTACCTTTGCCAATAATTTTTCCACGCAAGTCACTACCGAAAATAACGTTACCTCCATTGTATGCCTTGTATGTAGAGAATAGCTTGCGATTCCCCGTCATGTGCCTCGAACATCCACTATCCTTGATCCATTCGTTAGGTTCCAAGTCAATTCCAAGGCATATTTCGTCGGTTGCATTTGCCACAAAACACTTTTCTTCTTTTGGTTTTTCCACTTCTTCTTTATCACTATCACTCCATGTTCCACTAACAAATGCGCTTTGATTTTCATAACCCGGCGGCTTTAAACATTCTCCAACGAGATGATTTGGACTTCCACATCTAAAGCACTTTCTTTTCACGTAATTATCACTTCTATTTCTTTGGAACGATTTTCTCTCGTCATGTGATGACCTAGTGAATCTTCCTCGTCTCTTGAAAAATTTCTTGAATTCTCTTACGGCCATTGCATATTCTTCGTCTTCACTTTCGTCACTTGAATCATCATTATCACTAGGTTCCTTTTTGGCTTTTAGAGCAATGGATTTGATTTGTTCTTTCTTGACTTTGACCGTTTCCGAATCTCTTCTTATGATTTCTTCATGAACCTTCAAGTTGCCAATTAGTTCATCTAGTGATAACGTCATCAAGTTCTTTGATTCTTCAATTGCCGTGACCTTAGCTCGCCATTTTGGATGCAATGCCCTAAGAAATTTCCTAACACAATTTTTACTAGAAAATGTCTCATCAAGTGCTTTTAAACTTGTGATGATAGTGTTAAACTTAGCAAAAGCATTATCAATTGATTCCTCTTCCGGAATCGTAAATTGTTCATATTGTTGTACAAGAAGATCTATTTTATTTTCTTTGACTTGGCTATTACCTTGGTGAGTGATTAGTAAAGAATCCCAAATTTCTTTTGCGGTTTTACACATAAAAATTCTTTCATATTCTTTGCGTGGTAACGCATTATAAATAACCATTTTAGCCTCATTATTTTTTGCTAGTTTCTTTTTCAAATCATCATTTTGTTTTTCAAAAGCTACAATTTCATCCATTTTGGTTTCAACATTATATTGAATAGGGGGAAAATCACCAAAGGTAATAATATGCCAAAGATCAAGATCTTTTGATTTCACATACGTTTCGAATCTATTTTTCCAATATAAAAATCCATCACTTTCAAATAGTGGTGGTCTTTGCATAGATTGCCCTTCTAAATATTTTAAAGATTCCATAGATCGTTACAAGTTTTAAAATACAATATATTTTAAAATTCTTGCTAGACGTGGCTCTTGATACCAATTGTGGAAAACTAGAAGGGGGGGGGGTTGAATAGTTTTACGTCTTTTTAATTTTTATAAAACAAATTGTTTAAAAGTTTTCGTTGATTTATAAAATATAGATTCGATGATATATGAAATCTAGTTATACACAATATGAACAATACTAAGTATATATCTACTATGAAGCAATAATTATGTAAGTAATGAAATAAGTAAAGGATGGAAAGATCAAACCGAGAGACAAGCGATTTATAGTGGTTCGGCTACAAGGCACCTTCCTTGCCCTACTCCACTCCCCGAGCACCTAACTCGAGAGTTTTCTTCACTATATCAACAAGCTCCCTTATGGCGGAGAAAACCTTACACACCAATATACACACCAATTTACACACCAATTTACACACCAATCTTCACACCAATCTTCACACCAATATACACGCCAAACTTCTTCACACCTATCTACACACCAATCTTCTTCACCTATCTACACACCAATCTTCTTCACACCTAGCTTTTACACACCAATCTTCTACACACCTTCTTCTACACACCAATCTTCACAACTAACCTATTTCACTACTAATCAACTTCTACTATCTACACAACTATTCTCTAACAAATATTCACAACTAATCACACTATGAAATAATAATTAATGATGATGCTTAAACAACTTAGATGTGGAGATCACAACTAGTTGTAATACTTCTTGTCTTGAGGGATAGAAATATTCTTCTCTTGCACTTGAATGGATTATGTATGGATCACTTTGAAACAAAGATTTAAGAATGTATGATCAAAGGATTTATAGATTGGAAATGGAGATCTAGAACAGAAAGTTCTGAAGTGCAAAAGGTGGGGAAAAAATCCAGGTTTAAGGTGGTATTTATAGGCAAAAGTTTCTGACAGAGGAGCGTGGCCGGTCCCCTTAAAGCATGGCCGGCCCCCTTAAAATTAAGGGGGCCGCCCCTTATAATTAAGGGGGCCGCCCAACTGTAACGGCCAGAAACTTTGTTTTTTAGTGGGGAAAGTTTATTTGGTGAAAAACTAACTGATTTTGGTTAAATATTTGAAATCATATATTTAGTATGATTAAAACATTTTTCCTTATTACCAAAAGTGTTTTTCAAAAATATATAATAAGATTATATAATTAAATAAACTTTGTATTAGTTAATTAAATACCCCTTTGATCATACATTGCACTAAACACTTTGTTTATTCATACCTTAAGTGATTTGGATGTAAAGAGAAATATTAATCACCAAATACTTGTTTATGTCATAAGTTTTAGTTCTTTGAGGTTATATTTTGTAATGATCAAAACATAGAGATATTGATAAAAACTTAATAATGTTTTTAAGGCATTATTTATGTCAACACAACAGTTACAAAAAAATTCAAATTACGCATTAATAATGATGAAAACTAGAAAATATTGACTTACAAAGCTATTTATCTCAGCATGAACAGAGATAATTCACTATGCTAGCCTGTCTCTAGACAGGCTGAGTGCATCCAAATCTCACTCAAACTTGTCCAATTCACCACAATTTACCACAAATCTCAACAGTTGACTATGTTGACCAAAAAGGTAATTGAACAAAGAGGATGAAACCAACTCTCAAAGAAGCTTTTCAAAGCTAAAATGAGATTAATAAAACTGAAAACAAGTTTAATTGAAAGCTAAATTCAACTAAACTACTTTTATTTTTATTTTTTTATTTAATTTCTGATTTTAATGAAGACTATTGAATGGAACAGTAAAGTTTTGAAAGCAATGAAAAACTGAGATGATTTGAAATACTAAAACAGAAGTATAAGCTAAACTAAAAGTTAAAAACTAGAATAAGCAGTGATTAAAGCAATGAAAAGAACTTTGTATTAATAAAAATGAGATTACTGATAAGGCGAAAAATGAACCACTTTTAGGGGGTCATTTAAGCCCGAATCCGAATTTATTTGATCAAATATTGCCCTAAATCGTTCCTTTTGTGATTTTAGGTACTTGGAGAGTGAATTCTGGAAAAAAAAGCCATTATGGACGTTTTTGGAGCATAAAAGTGAAGAAAACGGCAAAGTCTCAATTTTCCATGCTGGGAACAGTAGGTGACGGCGTCAAGAGTAATTTCCTGACGGCGTCAAACCTCAATAATAAAATCCGAGAGTTCATGAAGGCGTCAAGAGTTTTCCTGACGGCGTCAAACCCCAAGAATTAAAATCCGTAGTTGATGACGGCGTCACACACAGGGCGTCAAGAGTAATTTGTGTGACGGCCTAGGCCTTGACGGCGTCAGAAGTAGATCAAGGCCGTCCGAGGAAGTATTTGGCGGCGAGATGACGGCGTCACACCTTTGTTCTTGACGCCGGCATTCCTATTTTCCTATATATAGTTTTCTAGTTTTTCACATTTAAGGAGAGAAGTTTTGGGAGAAACCCTAAGTACGATTTTGGTGTAACTTTACAGGTTTTTCAAGGGTTCCAACCCCTTGATACCTTGCATGATTAATCAAGATAAGTGTTCTTCTAATTCAATCAATATGTCTATGTGTTGGTTGTCGATATCTTGTTCTTGTCTTAATTCTATCATGCTAGGCTAGATCTCTTTTGTGTTTGCTTAGATCTAATGAAACCTAGATATTGATTATGTGTTGATTACTTGTTTATTCTTGTCTTGGATGAATGATTTATATGTTAGGCTTAAGAAAACTGGTAGATCTCCAAATGGTAACATGCTTGAACGTCTTAAGAAACATGAACCGAGGCGCACTAGGTCTTTATTGGTTGTATTTAATGCATGAGCCACTGTTTACAATCCCTATAGTTGTGCTGGGCATGGTGTAGGAGGAGATAAGAGCTCATAGAATTGGGGAGTTATGTGTGCCACCCCATGAATGGTATTAAGGAATACGATCCGTCATCCATGCAATTATAACAAGTAATTAACGTGTAAAAGATATCTAGGGAGTAGTGAAATCTAAGTAAACACATTTTCTCCAATTACTGCTCACAACTTTAGTTTAATTAGTTTATTTTCATTTTTAATATTTTATTTTGATTGCATCTTAGTATTGGGTTAGTTGAATAGCAACTAATTCCGCCCACTCTTCCAAAACCCGAGATTTTACTTGCTTTCATAAAAATATAAAAACACAAAAATAATCATCCCTCACCTTTAGAACTAGTATTTAGGCTTTCTAATCCTAGCGACACTATTCCTAAGCTGAACGATCAATCCCCCGGTACTTGTCACTATACTATACTACAACGATCAGGTACACTGCCTGGTGGGGGTTGTAAGCTTCTCGAGATCCCTCGAGAGGTAAAGCCTGTTGCGATTCCCACGCATCAAGTTTTTGGTGCCGCTGTCGGGGAATAGTTATTGTCTAGGTTAGAATTTCTTTTTATTAGGTCTACTTGCTAGATTCCTTTCTAGTAAGATTTTATTTTTATTTTTAGGTCTTCTTTAGTCTATCTTATTTCTTCGTGCTTTTGTTCGTAACTCTTTACCATCGGACATCATGGAAGGTGGTAACATCTTTGAACCCATCATCCCACCGCAACAAAATCCACCACTAGAACCCCTTAGGCCCCGAACCTTAGGAGAGTATTCCCGACCTAGCCACCAAGGCTACCGAAACACCATTGAGCTCACCGGAGCCAATGTGACCCCCTTGCGATCCGACACCATCCGGTTGGTGCAAAGCGGATGTGCATTCCATGGACTTCGTTCCGAAGATCCAAATCAACATCTTAAGGATTTCCTCAAAATCGTAGATTCCATAGACCTAGATGTTGCAACTAGAGAGACAACCCGTTTACGCCTATTCCAATTCTCTCTACGGGATCAAGCTAGTCAATGGCTTGAGCGTTTACCCGTGGGATCCATCACCACATGGGATGATCTCACCACTCGTTTCCTTGCTCAATTTTTCCCACCGGGGAGAACTACTAAGCTTAGGAATGACATCTTGATGTTCCAACAACGTCAAAATGAATCTCTTTATGAAGCATGGACTCGTTTCAAGGACTTACTCCAAAAAGTCCCTCATCATGGCATAGATCTTTGGCTCCAAGTCCAAATCTTTTATGACCATATCGACATCTCCACGAGGCGAGCCATTGACCAATCAGCCGGTGGTAAGCTACGTGATCTTAGTGCTGAACAATCATGGGAACTCATAGAAGATCTTGCTCTCTATGACAACGAAAGTTGGAATGATCCCCGTGATTTGAACAAAACGGTCAAGGCAATATCTTTGCCTTCGAACAATTCTAGCACTCCCGACCGTAGGATCATGGAACTTGAGGACCAAGTCAAGTTTCTCATGAAATCTTACGAAGCTCCTAAGCCTTCAAGCCAAGTGAACAAAATCACTTCTTCATGCGAATTTTGTAGTGGTCCCCATGACATTCGTGATTGTGTGGAACTCTCCGGAACAGCTTTTGCGGACTACGCATCCACGCGTACTGACGAAGCGGGAGATAAGTGGTACACTTTCAAGCCCGAGCCAAACACATACGGTGATTCATACAACCCCTCATGGAAAAATCACCTAAACCTTAGGTGGAAACAAAATCAACCCAATTCCTCCACTCCGCCTAACCGTTACCAACCAACCGGTCCACCATCCAACCGTACTTTCAACAATAATCCTTCTAACAACTATGGTAGTACCAACAATCTTGAAGGATTGATGTCAAAGTTTATGGCATCTCAAGAGGCTCGCATAGCTAGGTTTGAAACCGAATTCAACCAACAACAAACGGAGATGACCAACAAGATTGACAACTTGTTGAAAGCCCTCAACAACCAAGCATTAGTCACACCTAGGAAGGACACTGGGGACACCAATAACGAAAACCAAATTAAGGATCCCTCATCATCTAAACAGGTCCACTTTGTTAATGTTGTCACTATTAAGCCGATAGATAAGGAGATAGAAGAGAGTGACAAGAATGAAGTTAGGATAGAAGCCGAGACTAAGGATGAGAATAGGGAAGTTGAGGTTGATAGTAGAGAGGAATTAGAGGAGGTAGAGCCTATAGAAGAATACTTTGATAAGTTGCCAACCAAAGAAGAACGAGAATACCATAAGGATTTATTCGATAGTCCCGAGAGAACATATATCTTTGGCGACCCCCTCATCAAAATGGGAGACCCCTCTAACATTAACATCGCATGCAATATCGGGCACATGCATATATGGAAAGCTTACATCGACCCTAGATCCCCCGTGAACATCATGACTAGGACTTATTACAATTGGGTGATGAAGAAGCAACTTAATTTTAGGATGATGCCTAATAAGAACCTGATAAGTAATTTTGCGGAAAGAGTGAAAGGATTGTATGTGATTATAGGGAATCTCACCTATGAGATCGATTTTATGATAGTTGAGGCACTCGTCCGGTGATAGATGCTTGCCTAAGTCAAATAATATTTGGGAAACCATTTGTTGAGGCCACTAGGATGAGTTATGATCTGACTTTAGGGATAATTAGATTCAAGAAAGAGAATGATGAGGTTGCTTATCAAATGCCCTACAAGATTGAGCAATACCGCCTTCTCTCTAATTTCGAAAAGGAACACAAGCAAGCGGCTTATTATAGGAATGAAGAGGATAAACGTAGAGGAGTAGAGTATGTTAGAAATAGGATGCTTGGTTTCTACAAAGAGTGCTTGCAACTAGGTCCGGAATACAAAACTGGTTTAGAAGATGACCTAGAGAGTGGAACCAATGATGAAATCACGTAGTAACCCATGACTTTGAGTCTAGCTACAAGACTCGTAAATAAAGAAAAGCGCTTCTTGGGAGGCAACCCATGCTTTGTGTGATTTCCATTTTATTTGTTTGTTATTTGCTTCCGTATGCATGCTTTATTTTTATTGTTGGTAGATCATGTTTCTCAATTAAAAAGTGGAAATACTTTATTATGTTGTTTGGCCTAGTCTTAACTCCAACCTAAAAGTATTTTTGCAAAAGATAAGTGTAAGGGGAAACCCCAAATATGTTTTTAAGAAACAAACCGATCATGATTCTCCACGATATTAAATGAACATGTGTATTCGTATATGTTAGAGTCAAATGCTTGTATTGAGTCATAATGAAGTTTTGCAGGATTTTCCAGGAAGTAGGACCAAGTTTTTCCAGAAATTTTCCGGAAACTTAACATAAGAATTTCTGCAGGTCCATTCTGACGGCGTCATGAGTTTACTCTTGACGGCGTCAGGAGTGAAAATCTGGAAATTTTACCGGTTTTGTTTTTCTAACGGAGTCTTATGGTTTTTGTGAATTATTAAGTTTTATAATCTCCAGGAAATCTGCAAACTTCATTCCACAAGCATTATATCTTACTTTGTTTTCTAGGATTTAGTAACTTATATAGGATGCCGCCGATTTTACGCGAGGTTGTCTTGTCTATTTTTGTCAGGATTTACAGGTTATGTTCGACAAGGAGATGATTTATATTCTGGAAGGGAAGCTTTGATTGTTCATTCTCTTGGAGGAAGATCTAACCTGGCCAACCTATAATCCATACCGAGCGAATCAGGGGAGTATTTGATTTCATTCTCTTTACTTTTTCACTTTTACATTCTTTACTTGAACATTGGGGACAATGTTCATCTTAAGTGTAAGGGGAGGGTAAAAAGATGATACCTTACATATGCACTTTCGCTTGAGTTTGTTTTGTTTAATGGTAGATGTGTAATAAAACTATGAGAAATACTTGTTAGTGCAATTTTAGCGCCAAATTTAAAATTTTTTACAACATTTAGGAGTGAAACTTTAGCCATAGCAAGCGTCTCATGGATAGGAGATTGTATGACTAGCACATAACCGTATATTCAGAAAAATTTTCCACCCAAATATGTGAGGTTCGCCTTTAGATTTGATAGGAAAAGCATTCATTATTAGTGCTTATGAGTGTACCGGTAGCATTTAGATTCTAGAACTTGCGTTAGTGATGCATCCCGAGACCGCTAGTGAGACTACATTCGTGTGGTAGGATTTACTACATGATAAGAGGCATTAGGATCACCCTTGTGTTAAACCCGTATTATAATTACTTGACCATTTAAGTCATATTACTTGGCTAGTTAAGTCAACTAATTTTTCCCACACCCTTAGCGTTGTACTCATTTTTAGTACACGAAACCCCTAGTACGCCCCTCCGAGCCTATCTTTTCGTTTCTAACTTTAAGCATTCTTACTTAAAGGAAGAATTTGTTACACCCCACTTAAATGTACACCCAAATCGCCTTAGCCTTCCGTGTATGCGCTCATTTTTAGTGCATTATTGTTATTTGTTAAACCCTAAGTTAACTTTCTAATTGATTACATGGTTGCTAAGTCGAGTCATATCCTTGTACATATTGTTTTGGGACGATTGGGACTCATGGGTAAGTACTTATTTTATGGAGTAATGGGGAAGAACATCAATTATTACCCCCATATGTACGTTAATCTTAAAAGTGCTCCAAGTGTTTTGATTTTCTTAATTCGAGTCATTAGATTAGTTTAATGTAAAGTATGTAAAGATTCAAGTGTAAGGGGAATTTTCATTCCCTATGATGTATTATTTTGGATGGTAGGGTAAGAGTGTATGCAAAAAAAAAAAAAAAAAAAAAAAAAAAAAAAAAAAAAAAGAAAAAAGAAAAAACGTACGGACTACCATCCATTTTTATTCTATGTTCATTTTATGTTTTTGTTATTTCTCATTTATTAGCTTAAGTCGAGTCTAGTCTTGGCTTAGCAACGCCATATTGTACATGTAATTAACCAAGATTGTTAACTCGCCACCAGTAAAACTTCCTTTATCCAACAAAACCGTGTAATTCATATCCCTATACCTAACGTTACAACCCTTTAAAATACCTCTTTGATAGTTTATCCTAGGTGCTTACGCCATGTGGTGGAGGTTTGATCCTTTCCCAAGCCTATGGTAATCTATTTTGCTATGACAGGTAGTGAGAGATATCTTCCATTTCCATAATGTTATATTACTTTATTACACCCGAGAGATGTGAGTATCTAAACACTATTTGTGAGGTGCTAGTGTATGACCTCCGTGCTTGTCTATTGGTCTTTAGTGGAACGATTATTTGTTGTAATTACTTTTATATTAGTGTTAAATGACCTCTAACTTGTCTTTTGACTAGAATAAAAGCGCATTTGTTTGAGGACAAGCAAATCTCAAGTGTAAGGGTATATGATAAGGCGAAAAATGAACCACTTTTAGGGGGTCATTTAAGCCCGAATCCGAATTTATTTGATCAAATATTGCCCTAAATCGTTCCTTTTGTGATTTTAGGTACTTGGAGAGTGAATTCTGGAAAAGAAGCCATTTTGGACGTTTTTGGAGCATAAAAGTGAAGAAAACGGCAAAGTTTCAATTTTCCATGCTGGGAACAGTAGGTGACGGCGTCAAGAGTAATTTCCTGATGGCGTCAAACCTCAATAATAAAATCCGAGAGTTCATGAAGGCGTCAAGAGTTTTCCTGACGGCGTCAAACCCCAAGAATTAAAATCCGTAGTTGATGACGGCGTCACACACAGGGCGTCAAGAGTAATTTGTGTGACGGCCTAGGCCTTGACGGTGTCAGAAGTAGATCAAGGCCGTCCGAGGAAGTATTTGGCGGCGAGATGACGGCGTCACACCTTTGTTCTTGAAGCCGTCATCCCTATTTTCCTATATATAGTTTTCTAGTTTTTCACATTTAAGGAGAGAAGTTTTGGGAGAAACCCTAAGTACGATTTTGGTGTAACTTTACAGGTTTTTCAAGGGTTCCAACCCCTTGATACCTTGCATGATTAATCAAGATAAGTGTTCTTCTAATTCAATCAATATGTCTATGTGTTGGTTGTCTATATCTTGTTCTTGTCTTAATTCTATCATGCTAGGCTAGATCTCTTTTGATTTTGCTTAGATCTAATGAAACCTAGATATTGATTATGTGTTGATTACTTGTTTATTCTTGTCTTGGATGAATGATTTATATGTTAGGCTTAAGAAAACTGGCAGATCTCCAAATGGTAACATGCTTGAACGTGTTAAGAAACTTGAACCGAGGTGCACTAGGTCTTTATTGGTTGTATTTAATGCATGAGCCACTGTTTACAATCCCTATAGTTGTGCTGGGCATGGTGTAGGAGGAGATAAGAGCTCATAGAATTGGGGAGTTATGTGTGCCACCCCATGAATGGTATTAAGGAATACGATCCGTCATCCATGCAATTATAACAAGTAATTAACGTGTAAAAGATATCTAGGGAGTAGTGAAATCTAAGTAAACACATTTTCTCCAATTACTGCTCACAACTTTAGTTTAATTAGTTTATTTTCATTTTTATTATTTTATTTTGATTGCATCTTAGTATTGGGTTAGTTGAATAGCAACTAATTCCCCCCACTCTTCCAAAACCCGAGATTTTACTTGCTTTCATAAAAATATAAAAACACAAAAATAATCATCCCTCACCTTTAGAACTAGTATTTAGGCTTTCTAATCCTAGCGACACTATTCCTAAGCTGAACGATCAATCCCCCGGTACTTGTCACTATACTATACTACAACGATCAGGTACACTCCCTGGTGGGGGTTGTAAGCTTCTCGAGATCCCTCGAGAGGTAAAGCCTGTTGCGATTCCCACGCATCAATTACAATTGGAAATAGAAACAAGCTACAAATCTGAAAACAATTTGGCAGAGTTTTGCTACCCAAAAGTCCACACCAAATCAACTAGCCTAAGCTTCTATTTATAGCACAAGAGAGAGGATTCTAGAGGGGAGGGGGTCACGGATTGCCAGCTTGGCAATCCGTGTGCTTGTGTTTCTTCTGATCGTATCTAAGCCCTCTGATCAGCATCCAATCATTTCCTTTCAATATTATCCCTTGGATCATAATCTGTGACGCATTTCAACCAACCATTAGCTGCCACGTTAGTCCTTTGTGTGTTTGTTTGAGTCTGACATCTTCTGACATCACCCTGACCATCTAGAAGCTCTTTGATTGTACCAAATTACCCTTAATTGTGGTAATTAAGGGTGGGTACTGATTGGTTCCAAACGGTCAACTAAGTTTCCACAGGTGATGGTCAACCAAGTCAAACGTCTAAAACCAACTAACAAAGGAGTACAGTGTATTCCCGGGTCGTTATGTCCCAGCGAGGTAAGCAATTGTATTAAAAAACGTTTAAAGTGATCGGGTGATTTAACAGGAGGATCAGAAATTTGATTTGAGTGATTATACTACGAGATTATGATTGAAAATAACTTAGAAACACTAATGGAACAATTACTGATGATCAGATTACCTAGAAACGTAAGTTAACCTAAAAACGCACGTTTGGATTTAAAATAAAAGCGAACGCGCAAAAATAAAAGTGAAACGTGAGCAAATAAAGTCCTACGAACGTGAAAATTATATTTTTACAATCCTAATGACTTGAGAAAATTTTTAGAAAAAGAAAAATAATTTTTACACTATTTAATTAATTACTAATTATTAATTACTTTTTAATTAATTAAATTACACTAATTATTAATTAATTATGAAAATTAACTAGAAAAATGAAAATTAAATTTAGAAAAATCTAAAATATTATAAAACTAATTTTAAAACAGAAAACCTAATTTTTCTACTTTTTAATTATTTAATATTAATTAAAACTAATTATTTAATTAATTTAAACTAAAATTAATTATAAAAAATACTAAATGAACAAGGAAAAATCTGAAAAAATTCCTAAAATTATTTTAACTAAAGAGGAACCTGATAAAAATTTGAAAATGAAAAGTGCTTATAAATAAGCAGAAAATAAGCCAAAATAGCTTAAATAGAAGCTATCACTTTATTTATTTTTGTCTTTTTCCAAATTTTCTTTTACAAAACTCTTTTACAACTAAAATTAAGAACTTATTGTGAAGGAACTTTGGTTGGGGGTCAGGAATAAGCCCTGTGCTTATGAATAAGCTAATCAGCAAGCTTATAAGGTTTAAGATTAGACTTTGGTTATCAACAAGCTAGCAACAAGCTTAATAGATAAACACATAGGGTAAACTAGCTACAAGCAACTTAGATGAATCAGAAATGAGCTAAATCATGCAGGAGAACACACTAAATAAGTCACTTTAAGCAAATAAGCTAGACCAATAGTTACAGAACCAAACAGTCCTTGAAGGGCAACTGCAGCCCACTGTGGGCCCCACCTGGGTGATCAAGGAACAAAAGCAATGCTTAATCCAAGAAGTAGGGGTGGCAGGCTTTCAAATGAACCAAGTTACAGCTTGGTGGGTCAACTAACAAGCTAGCTATGAGCTTATAGAAATGAAGGTCAGAAATGGAGATCAAGGTGAACCTTGGTACTCAGCAACTTATGCAATTCATAACAAAAGCTAACCAGCTTAAACAAGCTTTCACACACTCAATAACAACAACTCATACAACAACAAGCAATAACATAGAATCAAAGAAGATGATCAAATAAGAACAAAACATTCAACTGACTCAGTTGACTGAGTGAAACAACAGCATAAGCAGTTCAATAAGAGCCCAATTAAGGGGCTCAAATAAGCAAACTAGGGAAAACTCGAAACACATCAAGCAAAGCAACCTTTGTGATTTTCAAAAATAACAGGAATCAGACAATAAGGTTTAAAATTGACCAAGATATCATCAAAAGAAAAACTTGCCAAATTGGAATCTGGTGGTGCAGGGCATTAACATGTCCACACAGACCACTTCAAGGTCAATTTTTAATGAGCAAATAAGTTCCAAATCCCAACTTTATTATTGATTTAGATAAACAAACTACCAAAGGTCTCAAATTATCAAGAATCAAGAACTTTGACCCATTAATGAACCAGTTGTGGTCCAAAGAAAAGTTGGTCAAACTGAGGTGCAGGGCATAAACATGCCCTGCAGGCAACTATAAGCTCTTGCATAAGCTCACACAAAAATCTAGAAATTTATACAACCATGGATTCCTGTAGCCTAGCTAGCAAACTTAATCCCCAAGAAATTTCAAGGCCTGATTTTGAACACACAAATTAGGAAAAATCTTGGAAGATTTAGATTTTCTGAAAATTAAGTCCTTTTGACTTTTTTGATATTTGCCATATTTTGACTTTGGTGAAATTTGGACTTGATTAAATGACTGAAAATGTAATATTAAACTAAATTAACACTGAATTAAGATATATTTGCTATTTAGAAATGGATTTGATGATATTATGCCTTTGAATACCTAACAGTGTACTTCTTATACTAGTTTGAAGCTAACTTTTGACTTTTTCACAAAAGAACTACCAAGCTTAAGAGTGAACTGAGCTATTTGGTTACTAAGGAGTAGATCCTAGCTGTTTTTTTACCAACAACAATCTCAGCAACACTCCCAAACCTAAATTGCCAAACACCCCTTTTAATCACTGATTTTGAGTTTTTCAAAGAGTTTTGACAAATCAATTCACAACTTCAGTTTCTATGATCATAACATGCAAGTATAGACTTGTTTAAACTCAGGAATAACAAAGTCCACTGGTTTTCTCAACAAATACATAGAATATGATATTTGACAGTCAAAAGAGAAATTGTAAACAACTATCCAAACTAACAAACAACCCACAGATTTTACAACACAATATCACTACCTAATTAAGAAACAGCAAAAGAAAACAAACAATAGCAGATTACAAGCTAGGAATAATAGAAAATGAAGAATGAGAGTTAGCTCACAATGTGCTTTCCAGCTGAGAAATTGTGAAACCAAGGACCAATTTTTACCATCCTATTGAATCCCCATGGATTCACTAACCCAGGGCCATTCCATATACACCCTGCTCCATGCTTGTCTTCCTTTTTATATTTATATTTTTTATTTTCTGTATATATTTTTTTATGTATTTATTGTTTGATGAAACTAAAAATGGAATTGTACTTGAATTTCTGAAATATCACTTATATTAATACTGAAAGAGTCAAATTACAACTGAGACTTTGATTAAAATTAAAATTACAATACTTGCAAAATTAAATTAAAACTACAAAAACTAACTCAGCTGCTCCACTGCATCCTTCTCTTTAAATACTTTCCAATTAGGGTTTCTGAAAACCTTTGGACTCTTTCCCAGCTTGAGTTTCAGCCCTTGGATCAAAAGGAGCAATCCTAGCCATTTAAACTTTCTTGGCGCCCAAAATCCTTTGTCTGTTTCTTTGGTATTATTGATGCCAGAAGTGTATTTTGGATTGTAGCTTTTGTTTGAGGATGCAAGGGGGGAGGGTTTTAAGTGTTGCAGGGGAGAAGGAGGCTAGGGGTTATGATGGGGCTTGGCTGGTAGCAGGTTGAGTGGGGTGTGAGGTGGAAGGGTGGTGGTCAAAGCAGGGTCAAAGGGAGGGAGTATAATATTAAACGGGGGTGATGGTGTGGGCTGTGAGGGTGTTGGGCCAAGGTTTGGAGTGGAGTGGGCTTAGGAGGGATAAGGTGGATTGGGTTGGTTTTATTTTGGATTAAAAAGGGAGTAGTATTAATAGTGGATCCGGTTTGGTATTTAGTGTGAAATTCTCAAGGACCAAAAATGTAATTCACTGAAAGTTAGGGGTCTGGTTTGTAATTTTTCCAAAGTGGTATCAAGGACTAAATTTGCTATATAATAATAACCAAAGGCCATAATTTCAATTTTCCAAATTTTGAAACCCCGAGGACCAATTTTGTCATTTTTCAAACTATAGGGACCAAACATGTAATTTTCTCAAACTTTTCACCCAAGGACTTGTTTTGACAATTTTTGAATTCCAAAGGACTTGGGTTGACTTTTCTTTTATTTCAAACTTCCAGGGACTAGTTTTGTCATTTTTTTAAAACTTGAGGGACTGATACTGCCAATTATGCAAACTTTGTTCATTTTTCATTTGTTTTTAAACATTTTGCATCAGAAACATATAAAACACACTTTTGGAATAATTTCTGTATTTTGATGCATTTTTGAGTGTTTTTGGATGTTTTGGCAGTTCAGATACGATAAAAATGATGAGTATTTATACACTCATCAGGTACAGTAACTAGGGTTCATGTAATAGTTTTCTGGGTTGAGTGGGGTGAAAAGGGGGGCGGGTAAATGGGGGAAATATGTTTTGACTTTGTTGACCGGTTAAATGGTGTTTGACTGGGGTATATTGTGGGCTCGGGTATTTGTTATTTGTATTGGGCCTTTGGTGTTTATTTAATTTGGACTAGGTCATGGGATTTTATTAGTAAACGGACCAGGTTATTTATTGATTTAAGCTTAGGATTAGTTTAGTAATAACAAGGACCAATGTTGTAACATTTGAAATTCCAAGGGCTGAATCTGCTAATTGAGTAAACTTGATCCAAGGGTCTTTCTTGCTATTTTCTGATTCTTCAAGGGTAGATTCTGACAATCTGAGCATAAAAGTGATCCTTAATGAAAATTACTCCCCGGCTTCGGCTCTTGAACCTTCTTTCCAATCTCGTGCTCGTGTTGCTTTGTTTTGTCCATTTTTATAATATCCTTACCTGCATATCACAAACACAAAAACACAACGTATTTGGCATTTTAAGGTCGGCTTTTGGTCCGAAATTTGGTAAAGAAAAGGTGTGTAAATTAATACACACCAAAATCCCCCAGACTAAGGTATTGTTGTGTCCTCACGCAATGTGATCAATTCACACTTTTGGGATAAATAATTTCAAAACTCTTTTTACTAACTTTGAAAAGTAGCAAGGAGGTTCGAAAGAAGTAATAAAATCATTTATTCCCGAAAACGCTCTGTTTTCCAAAATTTTCCTTTATTCTACTTACACTTTCTATTTTTTTATTTTTCATTCTTCACACTTGTGACGGTTTGTTGAACTTTCATTATTTTGCAATAATTATTAGGGTCAACGAGTAGAAACACTTTTCATAGAAAAGTGACCGTACGGATAAAAATCGTCATCCTTGATTTTTCACGAGTCCCCAAACTAAGCGTACAAACGAGATCACAGCTTATCTACAAGTTAGATGCTAACACTACTCATAAAAGTTACTTGTGGAAACTCCTTACTCCCATATCCTAGGTTTTGTATCTCAATATTTTACTTTTGTTGAGAAATGAATTACTTCATATTTTCTCGTTTCACTATTTTTTAGTCCGATAGTGACACCTAAGTTTAAACGATAAGTAGTTATTCATTTTCTATTAAGAACCACTGCAATAGAAATTCGGTCCACATCAAGGAATTTTGGTACATACAATATCATAGATAAGTTGCGGAGTACTACACGTGCACCTCATGTGTCCAATTCAGAATCATCCACATGCACATCACACGCCAACAACTTATTTACATACAAGCTCTTATTCATACAACTTTCAACTTTCACTTTTCTTCATTTTTCACTTTTTCTCATATTTTTCATACTTTTCATTTTTTTTCTTTCTTTACTTTTCTCATAACATCAATGGAAGCTTATCGGGTAGCTCCAAAACCACATAGATAATCAACTTTTGACTTTTGATTTTTCACTTTTTTGCTCTTATTTTTGATGTTTCTTGATATATGTACCCAACTTCTAAAGCAAAAATTCTCTTAACAAAACAAAGAACTAAATATTATTCAAACCGAAATACCACTAATTAACCTAGAACATCTATTATATATTGGTGATGTTTCTGATGGGAGTAAAAAGCCACAAGTACCTCTTATGAGCTCTAAAGAGAACCACTACTCCATGTTTAGCATCTAACTTCTAAATAAACTCTATCATTTCTCGCTCTTTGCAATTTAAGATTCAAAGTAATGAAACCCGCGAATACTTAGCCGATAATCAGCCACGCATATATAAAGTCAGTTACGGAAACTTGCAAATTCTAGAAGAAGAATTCGCGTTTTCTAGCTCCTGATGTAAAAGACTAGCGAAAGCTTTTAAGCTGTGCATGTATAAAGTCAAGTACGGGAACTTGCAGATTCTAAAGAAGAATTCACATTTTATAGCTCCTTGTGTACAAAACTAGCACAAGCTTATGCGATTATTATTGGTTAAGGGAACAAGCTAGGGCTCAACACGCCCGGTCAAGTCAAAATATTTATTCCTACTCTCGCCAGCAAGAAAGTCAACAAGGTGTCAAAACACTTATTCAAACTTTATTATATTTTTGTACAACTTTTTCAACTTTTTCTCAATTTTTTGTGCTTTTTCATGACTTTTTCATTAATTTTTCAAAATTTTTTAAATTTTCAACTTTTTTCATTTTTTTTTTCTTTTTGGTGGAAAAACGGAGTTGCAAGAGTGCACGACATTGTGAAAAATGCAAGGTTAAAATCGAATCGAAGATTCACCCTCCCCCATACTAGAATGAAACATTGTCCTCAATGTTTTACGGGTTAAGGCAATCCTTACAAAATTATAGGACCGTTTATTAATTATGCCAAAGAAAACGTTAGTCGATAAGATTCACGGATATAGGATTTCCAATAAGCACCGATGAATGAAACTCGAGCGGTGAGAAAATAACGAGCACGAGAGTCATCATAAATCGCGGACAATCCTAACAAACATCACAAACAATCACGAAACACAAGAGTAGAAAAGGCACCCCCTCCTCACGTTATTCGTTAGAAAATAGAAAATAAGAAGATGAAATTGGATAAACATGGGTTGCCACCCACGAAGCGCTTTGTTTTTGATTTCCGAGTCATGTAGCTTGACTCGATCCCCGAATTAATTCGTCCTTGGGGAGAGCAGATGGAACGGACACCAGGCACAAAAGATGGAGATGCCTGGGTCAAAAACGGTATCCTCACTCCCGGTGGAGTGGAAAGAAGAAATGATGGGATAAGAAAAGAATGGTTTAAACACTTGGATGATAAAAGGAACATCTTGTTCAAAACTTTCGTCCACCACTTCAAAAATATCATCATTCGTACCAGATTCAAAATCTTCATCGGGTAGTTTCGCGGGCGGATGAGAAGAAAGTAAATCGGAAAGAATATCATTCTCGTCATTCTCTATACCCGGTGGTATTGAGTCATCCGTAGCAAGAAATCGATTGACATCCTCTAAAAGAGGGTCATGTGACGGATTAGCGGAAATAAGCACATAATCAATCTCAAAAGTAAAGCATTCATAATCCGGAAGAGAGATATCAGCATGAATAGTAGGACTGCCACTACTCGTCTCTTCAAATCGAAAGATTTCAAGCTCGGGTAATAAATCACTATCCGTATCGGGGATAGGAGAAGAAGTCGGAGGATCATTCAATGCCTCAATTCTAGAGATAAGAAGATTGACATTCAATAATGTTTCACGAAGTACTTCATCTTGTATTTCCGTTTCAATATCTTCATCATTCTCTTCTTCTAAGCTGACGAGCTCAGAAGGTTCTTCTTCAACATAATCGATTTCTCCACAAGATATAGAATCGTTATCGTCAGAATCGGAGAATATCTCATCACGATTATCATCAAACGGTATATCATTCGTATCAACATGATTATCAAGACGATTATTTTCAACAAATTCACCATCACCGTTAGAAATTTCCCCAGACTCACTTGGGATTGGGACGAGGTTCTCAACACTAGACTTATTGAATTCGTCCGATTCCGTTGCCAGAATAGTGATAAGATGCCCGTCCCCCATTTTTAGAGAGTCCTCGGGTTCTACGGAAGGAGAGATAGATTCTTTTTGAGGGTTAAGAACAATCGTAATCATGGAATCATCATCGTCGTACATACAACACTCACAAAATTTGGCTTTTCTTTCTTCGGCAAGAAGTTCTTCCTTTGATTTCACATGAGGCTCAGGAGTATGCGTATAACGATTAGCCATCCACTCTTTTAACGTCTCGATAACGGATTTCATTTCATCAATTAATTCAATCAGAACTTGAAACTTATTGGGAATTTGTGGGGGTTGGTTAAAACCATAAGAATCGTAATATGAATTCGGCTCATAAAAATTTTCAGACGATCCCCCACAATGTTCAAAATTTGATGTATTTTGAAATGAATTATCATTGGAATACGGGTCTTGCTCATAAGAGTTTTGATAAAGAGGATTGAAATCATTTTGAGGATAATTATCAAAGCTCGGATCGTAAGCGTAAAACATGTCAGCACTCGGGGCATAGCACATACAATCAGCGTATCCACATTCATTACAAAAACATTGCCCACACGGCACTCCTTCTTCGGAAGGGTTTCCACAATTATAACAATTAAACGAAGGTGGTGGTGGTGTTGGATAATAATCGGGAACATTTGACGGATTGTTGAACGATCTTTGATCATACGCGGGAGAATTA
Source organism: Artemisia argyi (assembly GCA_030686995.1). Classification (NCBI taxonomy): domain Eukaryota; kingdom Viridiplantae; phylum Streptophyta; class Magnoliopsida; order Asterales; family Asteraceae; genus Artemisia; species Artemisia argyi. Next base: position 27,044,959 of record CM060679.1, read on the forward strand.
CAATTCCTATCATGAATATTATCACCACATTGGTCGCACGTACACCACACACACAACCCTCCGAAGAACGGTTCTCCACAATTAAAACAAATAGGATCCATAAGAATTAAACATAAGAGGGTTTGAGAAAAAGAATCAAATTATAAGAGGATAAGAAGATTATTTTTGGTTTTTATATTTATAGAAAAACAAATCACAAAAACTTTTATTTTCTTTTTGTAAAACGTTACGTTAATTGTAATCGTTTCCTTCAAAACCACTCGCGACAAAACGAGAGAAAAGAATTTTCCCGCTTAATCGGTTGTGGAATTTAAGTAATCCGATAAACAACTAATTTCACGTTTATGTTCTATTGTGAGACTTTTTTGGTTTACAACGCCCTTCCTTTCGGTCGAGTCGAGGCTGTAAATTTTATTATTTTTTTTTTGGTAATTTGTAAACACTTTAGGAAAAGTGTTTTGAATTTTTCAATTTTTATATTTTTATAGAAAATATTCACAAGATAGATGAAGGCTTATCAAAACACGATTTTTCAAAACGAAATTCAAAAACTCACTTCGACCTTCCCCAGCAGCGGTGCCATTTTTTTGATGTGTGTCAATTATAGTATATAATTATTTTCTGAAGAAATACTCGTGAAAGTATTTCCCGGGCCGTTCTCCCAACGAAGGTTCGAATGGAATTTTCGAATAATCGAATTGGGAATCGTGTAGTATAAGTGAATAGTGAAAAGTGATTGTAAATTCAAAATGTGAAATGAAATAATGAAATATGCACAAGTTATAAGATATATATTGATGAGTGCTCAAACACTCATCGTTTTTGATATATTTAAACTGCCAAAACGCACAAAAACAATCAAAAAGATATCAAAATACTTAAATTATCCCAGGGATTGTGTTTTATGTGTTTTAAAAGCTAAATGTGCAAAAACAAAGAAAAAACGTACAAAGTTTGCAGTATTGGCAGTTTCAGTCCCCCAAGTTTCAAAACTTGTCAACTTTAGTCCCTATGCATTTATTTTTAAGGAAAAGTCAACCCAAGGTCTTAAAAGTCAAATAAAGTCAAAATATCATAATTGGGTTGCAAGTTTTCAAAAATTACATGATTAGTCCCTAAAAATCCAAATATGGCAAAAGTAGTCCCTGGGAATTTTTGAAATTGGAAAAAGTGGAAAAATACAAATTTGGTCCTTGGTTATTGGTATTTGGCATAAATTGATCATTTGAAGAAGTTTTGGGAAGTTACATTTCACACCCCTCAACTTTGAAAAGTTTGCAAATATGGTCCTTGTGATTAACTTTCCATCCGGACCCTTGTTATCCATTAAACCAAAAACCAAATACCCAATCCAATCCCCTAGCCCAGCTGACCCCCAAGCCCAGTCCACAAGCCCACTTTCTTTTTAAATAAAACCTGGGCGTTGACCTAGGTCAAACCCCCAACCCCGACCTTCTTCTTCCCAACACCAAGCGCAAAACCAGGGAGAAATTTTCCCCCCTCCTCGCCTTTTCAACTACTTCACCCCCCACAATAAATACCCTCACCCACCAACTCCACCACCATTAATGCTTCCCCAAAACCCTCACCAATACCACTAGTTTTGCCCCGTATTCAAATTGGCGCCAAAATGCCAATCAATGGCTAGGATGCATTGAAGATTAAATTGACGATGGGGATTTGGTCAGAAGGTCAAAGCAAAGTCTATGGGACTATCAGTTTTCAAAAAGTGGCCATGTGGAAGGCTTAGGAATTTAATTTAGGTCGATATATATAGCTTAGCTCATATGAGCTTGTAGTGTGTAATTTTCTTAGCTTATTTGTATTTTCAGTTTATTTTTAATGTAATGTAACTCTTCTTATTAATGAAAATTCAGTTTGAAGCTTAATCCTCTTTTTCACTTTTCAAAGTCTTAATTTAAATTTCCAAGTTCTATTTAAAAGTTTCTAATGTGAGTTCATGAAATTCAGTAGCTTATACAAACTTAAAAACAAGTTTTGGAAAGCTTTATAAGCTTCTAAGATAACTCTAGGCTCAGTTTTAAATATCTACTAAAAAAATAAGAAAAATAAAAACAAAAATAAAAAGTGGTGATCATTTGTTGTATAAGCATGGAGCACAGTGAATATTGGAAGGCTGTGGGTTAGGAACCTCAGGGGAGGGCATAGGATTGTTTGGTTTGGTTCTTTGGTCCATACTCAGTAGCTTGGAAGGCTTTGTAAGCTACACACTCTTTCATTTTTTACTCTTAAGTAGCTTAAGTTGTCTATTTAAGTTTATTGCATCTTAATATTAGCTTATAGATTAAGTGGTGATCATCTGTTTGTGCTTAATACTTGTTTAAGTGGAAATCTTTCCATTAACTGTTTTACAAAAGGGTGTTTGGTTTTAGCTTGTTCAGTGTGTTCTAGCTGTGTATCTTAGCATCCATTAGTTTGTAATAGTTTGTTGGGTATAATTAAGCTCAGGGGAACAAGAACTTTGGTACAAACCCTTGCAAAAGTCAAAATCAAGAGAGTATAATCATCACAGTCCACTGTGGTGATTTTTGGAGTCCAAATCCCACAAATCCTTTTCATAAGTTAAAGTTTTACCCAAAGTAGTTTTAATATAGCTTATCTTAGCTTTTTGGATCATTAAATCAGCTTCCCAAGTTCATAAAAGTCAAAGTGTGCAAAACTCTTTAAAGTCAAAAACTTGCTTCAGTCATTTTGAGCAATATTGGGAGGTGTGTAACTTGTTTGATCTTAGTTGTTAGAATCTGAAATTTGGTGTGCTTAATCTTTGCCACTTTGTAGATTTTTGTAAATTTTTCCAGATTTTTAAGAATTTGTTTGCTGGGTCCCACATAGTCACCAAGTTACTTGCAGGGCAACCTATCTGCCCTGCTCTCAGTTACCTCAGCCATCCACCCAACTTTGGTGGTCTTGTGTGACTGACCCAGTGGGTCCCACACCACCACTCTTGCACCTTTCAACCCCCCTCCTACCCAGGAATAAGGGTTGACCTTTTGTTTGACTCCAAAGTCTGTGGACCCTACCTTGTTTGACCCATAAACTTTGTCCCTTAACTGCTCAGTCAACAAATAAGCAAAGTGCTTATTTGTTATTTTTGGCTTATTCAGGTCACTTATTAGCTTAAGTCTTGCTTATTTGTGTTCATTAGACTCTGAGAAACCAATCTCAACAATTGTGGACCCCACATTCCTCTTTTGAGCTTATAAACCTTCACAGTCAACAAAAGTCAACTGTGAGGTAAATAAGCATTTCAATTGCTTATTCCATGGGTTAAAACAAAAGTGTTTTTGTTAAAGTTAGTTTTTTTTAGTTTATTATCAGTTTAGAAAAAGAAAAAATCCAAAAGACCAATTTTAATTTTAGTGATAGCTTCTATTTAATAGGAGTTATCAATTTATTTTTCTTTTTAATTTATTTCTAAGTAATATATCACTTTTATATTTTTAGAAATTATATTTTAGGTTAAAATAATTTTATAAATTTTTCCAGATTTTTATTTTGTCTTTTAGTGGTTTTTCTAATTAATTTTAGTTTAATTTAGTTTTAATTAATATTAATCAATTAAATAGCATAATTAGTTTTTAAATAGTATAACCTAGTTTTTATAATTTTTATAGCTTTTATTTTAGTTAAAACATTTTTATAAATTTTTCTAGAATTTTTACTGATCATTTTCTATTTTTTATAATATAATTAGTTTAATTAGTAATTAATAGGTAATTAGAATAATAATTAATTAATTAGCTTAAAAATACTTAGAATTAACTTTTTATAATTTTTTAGGATTCCTGTAATGGTTAATTAGATTTATAAAATTTTTCTTAATTTTCTAAGTCTTTGTAGTATTTTTAATAAATCTAATTAATTTAATTAGTATTAAATAGATAATTAGTAATTTATTAATATTAAATAATTAAATAGTGAAAAAAATAAATTTTATTTTTCTTAAAATTTTCTTTAATTAATAGGATTGTAAAAATATCAATTTTACACTTTTAACCCTCCCAGTCCTCCAGTTGTACTTTTCGTTTTGTTCGTCTGTATACGTTTTTAATTAAAACGTACGTTTTTAGGTTTAGCTCAAATCTTCGTACTCCAAATTCCCGTAACCATTTACATAGCTTTCCTAAGCTATTTTTGTTTATAATTTCCAAATAATTTCCACAACAACCCCTTTTCTGTGAATAACACCCGATTACGAACATGCTATAGTTACATTTCACACCTCAACGGGATTTAACGACCCGGGGAAACCTTATACTTCCGCGGAGCATTGATTCCAAGCTGTTTGACTTTGTTGACCATTCCGTGGTCAATATAAGTTAGGTGGTTCGGGCTCAATCAACTTTTGGCGCCGCTGCCGGGGAAGTGTGCGCGTTTCTGTAGCGTTTTTCGAGATTAGTGTTATCTCACCTCACTCACTGTACAAATACCATCACTTGTGAATATTTTCAAAATCAAAACACATAAAAATGTCATTGACACTTTTCCTAAAGTGTTAAAACACCAAAAAAAAGTAAAAGACCAACAAAACATATCGTAACGTTTTCTGATTCGGTTTTCTTTTAAGGTGATTCTTGAAGGGAAACGAATCTGGATTACGGGACGATAACAAAAATATTGTCCAAAAAGTTTTTATCCCTAGTGCATGCACACTCGTTCTTCAAGGTCCACTAGCCCATTACGTGAGCTGGTTCAGAGACCTCGAAGACCTCGTCGACGTTCTGCACCATCAGTCGGGTCTGAAATCCGTACTGTTCCACCTCCAGCTGTCATCATGGCAGCTGAACCCACTATGAACGAGCTTCTCCAAGCACCCGTCGAGGGTTACGGAGATGCTATCGTTGTTCCAACAATCATGGCCGATAATTTTGAGCTTAAAACAGGATTAATAAATCTGGCCACATCACGTCAATTCTACGGTTATGAGAGGGACGATCCTCAAGATCACATTCGATGGTTCAATAAAATCACTTACACCATCAAATGCAAAGATGTCCCCTCTGAAGCAATCAAACTTCTTCTCTTCCCATTCTCCCTGGAGGGACAAGCCCGGGTTTGGCTTGAAAAACAACCTCCACGATCTATTGAGACATGGGAAGATCTTGTGAAAAAGTTCGTGAATGAATTCTTTCCTCCTTCCAAAACCACAAGTCTCAAGAATGATATCATGAAATTCACGCAGAAATTTGATGAACCCTTTAGTGAGGCATGGGATCGTTACAAGGAATTGCTCCGAAAATGCCCTCACCACGGTTTCTCTGATCTCATGACACTTGATACTTTCTACAATGGTGTAAGCCAATCTGATCAAGACTCTCTGAATGCCTCCGCTGGAGGTAACTTCTTGAATCGCACCACAAAGGATGCTTTAGAAATCATTGAGAATAAATCTAAGGTTCGCATTCCCCGAAGCAGATCGGTTTGTTCCCAAAGGGATGTTGTTCCTTCTTCCTCATCGACCGTGACTCAGTCTAGCACCGATGCTAAACTTGATCAACTCACGGAAGCCGTCCATGCATTTGTTCTCGCCCAAAGCAAGAAAGATTCTTCTCCTTCTCCACAAGCTGAAATAAAAAAGATAGAAGTTTGTGTCACTTGTGGTGGTCCACATTCATATTATAATTGCCCTGCCACCGAAGGCAATCCATTCGAAGTAAATGCAATAGCCGGCAATTCCAACCAAGGAGGTATCCAATACCGTCCTCAAGTGGAACCAAATTACCGGGCTAGCAATCAGGGTGGACCACCCGGTTTTCCTCAAAATTCAAATAGGTTTAATCCTAATCCACCAAGGGGGCCTAATTTGCAAAATCAAAATCCTGCCCCCGTCAATCAGTACCCACCCCAAAGGGGTAATCAAGGGTATTCAGCTCCAAATTATCAAGATCCCCTCCCAAACGAGCTCAATAACTACATCAAAGTTAATGAGACCAAAATGAGGGCAATGCAAAATCAAATCTCAAATTTGAAAAATGATTTCCAATCATCAATAGCCAAACAGGGTCAAGAGCTGAAGAGTGAGTTGATGCAAACAAACAACAAAATTGATCAAAATCAAAGCAAGATTGAAAATATGCTTGCCAGTCTTATGAATCATCTCACTCCACCCTCTACATCAGGAGGTCTCCCGGCTAACACAATTGTTAACCCCAAGGGTGAACTCAAAGCTATTACTACACGAAGTGGTAAAGCTTATGAAGAGCCGCCAGTTCCTCCTGTTTCTCCTCTTCCACCTATGCCTCCTCCTCTTTATTCTGAGGAAGTTGAAATTGAGCCTGAGGCAACCACGGACAAGGTGCAATTTACTAGCCCACGAAGTACCGCACACGTCCACCCTCAGGTTGTTCCGGAAATTGTACCAAAATCTGGACTTGTACCAAAACCAGGAGTTGTATTTGAACCATCAACAACTCCTGGAGAGAACCCTAAATCCAAACCTTCACTACCATACCCGTCATGACTTAATGAGCAAAAGCTCCGCGAAAAGGCTAGTTACCAAATGGATAAGTTTTATCAAATCTTTCAAGATTTGCACTTTAATGTTAGCCTTGCGGATGCTATCATCCTGGTGCCCAAATTCGCATCAATGATCAAGAACTTGTTAAGCAACAAGGAAAAATTGTACGAAATGGCAAAGACTCCTCTGAACGAAAACTGCTCTGCGATTATCTTAAAGAAGCTTCCTAAGAAGCTTGGAGACCCTGGGAGATTTCTCATTCCATGTGTTTTCCCTGGGATGGTTGAGTGCTTCGCCTTAGCTGATCTTGGCGCTAGCATCAACCTGATGCCTTACTCAGTGTGGGAGAAACTCTCTCTTCCTCAACTTACTCCTACGTGCATGACTCTCGAGCTTGCCGACCGTTCAATCTCTCATCCTCTCGGCATTGCCGAAGATGTATTCGTGAAAGTAGGAAAGTTCCATTTCCCCGCTGACTTCGTTGTTGTTAAGTTCGATGCTGACCCACGTGTTCCTCTCATTCTTGGGAGAGGATTCTTAAGGACGGGTCGTGCGTTAATTGATGTGCACGAAGAGGAGATAACTCTTCGTGTTGGTAATGAAGCTGTAACCTTTAACCTCGATCAAACTTCGAGGTACTCCTCTAACTATGACGCCGAAACGGTTAACCGAATTGATGTCATTGATGTCGCGTCTGAGGAGTACGCTCAAGAGGTTTTAGGTTTTGTCGATGATTCTCCGAGTGAAAACTTCACTCCATCTTCTCACCCCATTATAGCCAATTCTTCTCCTCCCCTCACTCCGTTTGAGGGAAGTGACTTCATCTTAGAAGAAATTGAGGCCTATCTCAACAGTGATTCGACTCCCGATGGAGTCGATAACCAGGAGATTGACCTCGGGGGGGATATTCTCACTCTTGAAAAGTTATTAAACGAAGATCCCTCTCATCTTCCTGTTCTATCACAAACACTTCATAAGGAGGAAGTCAAAAATGTTGAGAAAACTGATGACTTTCCCGCGGTTGAACTTAAGGACTTGCCGCCTCATCTTGAATATGCATTTCTGGAGGGTGATGATAAATTGCCCGTCATTATTGCTAAAGACTTAAGTGTTGAGGAAAAGGCTGCTCTTATACAGGTTTTGAAGTCTCATAAGCGAGCAATTGCTTGGCGTCTCTCCGATATCAAGGGCATCGACCCTGAGTTCTGTACTCACAAGATATTAATGGAGGATGACTTCAAACCTGCGGTCCAACATCAAAGAAGGGTGAATCCAAAAATTCACGAGGTTATCAAACAAGAGGTTTTAAAACTTCTTGATGCCGGATTGATTTACCCTATCTCGGACAGTCCTTGGGTCAGCCCAATCCATTGTGTTCCAAAAAAGGGTGGCATTACCGTTGTCACAAATGAGGAGAATGAGTTGATTCCAACTCGTTTGGTTACGGGTTGGCGCGTCTGCATTGATTATCGTAAATTGAATGACGCCACCCGTAAGGATCATTTTCCTCTGCCCTTTATGGATCAGATGCTCGAGAGATTAGCGGGGAATGAGTACTATTGCTTCCTCGATGGTTTCTCGGGTTACTTTCAGATTCCCATTGACCCGCAAGACCAAGAAAAGACCACTTTTACGTGCCCCTATGGAACCTTCGCATATAAACGTATGCCATTTGGCCTATGTAATGCTCCGGGCACGTTTCAAAGATGTATGATGGCCATTTTTTCCGACATGATCGGGAAAAGTATGGAGGTCTTTATGGACGATTTCTCGGTCATTGGGGATTCGTTTAAAACATGTCTCTCCCGTTTAGACAGCATGCTAAAACGTTGTGAAGACACAAAGTTATGTCTAAATTGGGAGAAGAGTCACTTTATGGTCAAATAGGGCATTGTCCTCGGCCATAAAATTTCAAAAAATGGGATGGAGGTTGACCGTGCCAAAGTGGACGTCATTGCAAAATTGCCTCCTCCTACGACTGTGAAAGGTGTTAGGAGCTTTTTGGGTCACGCCGGTTTTTACCGTAGGTTTATTCAAGATTTCTCTAAAATCGCCCGGCCTATGACCCATCTCCTCGAAAAGGATGCTCCTTTTGTCTTCTCCCCTGAGTGCATCGAAGCCTTTGAAACATTAAAGAAAAGGCTTACCGAGGCACCGATTCTTGTTGCCCCCGATTGGGACTTGCCCTTCGAACTCATGAGTGATGCTAGTGATTATGCTATAGGGGCAGTCTTGGGGCAACGCAAAACAAAACATTTTCAGCCTATACACTATGCCAGCAAGACTATGACCGAGGCACAAAGTCATTACACCACCACTGAAAAAGAATTATTAGCTGTGGTGTATGCTTTTGAAAAATTCCGGCCATACTTGATTCTGACTAAAAGCATAGTGTATACGGATCATTCGGCTTTGAAGTATCTATTTGCGAAACAAGATGCAAAGCCGAGACTCCTCCGATGGGTTCTCCTCCTTCAGGAATTTGATATCATTATTCGTGATAAAAAAGGAGCTGAGAACCTGGCTGCTGATCATCTCTCCCGTCTTGAAAACCCTCACCAAAATGCTTTCGAGAAAAAGGAAATAAATGAAACATTTCCTCTCGAGACCCTCAATGTGGTTTCATTTCGTGGAGACTCGATTACCCCATGGTTTGCCGACTTTGCAAACTATCTTGCGGGTAACTTCATTATGAAAGGGATGTCGTCCCAACAAAAAAATAAATTTTTCAAAGATGTCAAACATTACTTTTGGGACGACCCCTACTTGTTCAAGATATGCGCGGATCAAGTCATCCGGCGGTGTGTGTATGGTCAGGAAGCCAATGAAATTTTAAAGGCTTGCCATGCTGGTCCCACGGGGGGCCACCACAATCCCAACTACACCGCCAAAAAGGTGTTTGATTCCGGCTTTTATTGGCCCTCGATCTACAAGGATGCCCAGGAATTGGTAAAGTCCTGTGACGCTTGTCAGCGTCACGGGAATATTTCACAAAAGAATGAAATGCCTCAGAATGCAATTCAAGTTTGTGAAATCTTTGATATCTGGGGCATCGACTTTATGGGGCCATTTCCATCCTCTCACGGCAATAAATACATACTCGTGGCAGTTGACTACTTGTCAAAATGGGTTGAAGCGAAAGCTTTACCCACAAATGATGCCCGAGTAGTTGTGAAATTTTTAAAAGCTCTCTTTGCCCGATTCGGAACTCCACGTGCTATTATTAGTGATCGTGGTACGCACTTCTGTAATGATAAATTTGACAAAGTCATGCAAAAATACGGTGTGACTCACCGTCTTTCTACTGCGTACCACCCTCAAACAAGTGGACAAGTCGAAGTGTCCAATCGGGGCATTAAAAGAATATTGGAGAGAACTGTAGGTGAAAATCGTGCATCGTGGTCGGACAAATTAGATGATGCACTTTGGGCTTTCCGTACGGCTTACAAAACACCCATTGGGCGTACGCCTTATAAACTTGTGTACGGGAAAGCGTGCCATCTTCCGATCGAGCTTGAACACAAGGCCTATTGGGCCCTCAAGCATGCCAATTTTGACCTCAGAACGGCGGGTGATCACAGAAAAGTTCAACTCAATGAATTAAACGAACTTCGTGATCAAGCTTACGAGAACTCTTTGATCTATAAACAAAAGATAAAGAAGATTCATGACTCAAAAATCAAAAACCGCGTTTTCAACGTTGGTGATCGAGTCCTTCTTTTTAATTCTAGACTCAAGATCTTCTCGGGCAAGCTCAAAACCCGATGGACTGGTCCATTCACCATCACAAAAGTTTATCCTTATGGGACCGTCGAATTATCTCAAAATGACGGTCCTAACTTCAAAGTGAATGGACATCGGTTAAAGCACTACTTTGGAGAGGACGTACCATCCATGGTCGTCCCGGATCTCCAAACTTTCCCCAAGGACAATTGAATTCGGGGATAGAGTCAAGCTAGCGACTCAATGACCAAAAACTAGCAACAATACGGGTTTTCACCTGTATCTCTGATTCTTTCTATTTTCTACCACCGAGTGTGGGGGAATGGCCAACCCCCCGCTGTTTGAAAAAATGTATATATGTATATAAGTCTCAAAAAAAAAAAAAAAAAAAAAAAAAAAAAAAAAAAAAGTTGTATATATATAGAAATAAAGTGAAATTGGTATTTCCGCAGTTAGATTCGAATCTTGGCTTTTTACGTTCATAGCTTCGGCATAATAGCCGGAACTTTGAATATTGAGGACAATATTCATTTCTAAGTGTGTGTGGGGGGGGGGGGGGGGGGGGAAATTCTAACGAATTTTAACAAATATCTTTTAAGTACTCCCGTTTTTGGCCAAAATTTTCAAAAATTTTTCACTTTATTTCAAAATTTTTGTGGTAATCAGTCCGCCTTGTCTAAGCGACAAAAGGGATTGGCTAGTCCAGGAGCAAACGGCTCTTGGTAAAGACAACTCAAATCCGTTGACGGCTGGCAATTTGCCCAAAATTGTGTGGTTCATCAACTCCCCGAAAACAAATGAGTTGGCTAGCCCGCAAGATTATGGCTTGTGGTAAAGGCCGTGGAAAAATCCATAATTGGTAATCAGCTCACCAAGATGTTGACTAGGTCCATCAAGAGTTGGCTAGTCCAGGAGCAAACGGCTCTTGGTAAAGACTTAACAAATCCGTTGGAAGCTGGTGGTTTGCTCAAAATCACACGGTTATCAGGTGTGCCACAGTTCTTACACCTGGCTACTCCAGAAGTGATGGCTTTTGGTAAAGAGTTTAAAATCCATCAAGTTTTCTAAAAAGATTGCTAGGGACTAGCAATAGTTCAGTGTGGGGGATTGATGAGTGCTCAAACACTCATCGTTTTTGATATATTTAAACTGCCAAAACGCACAAAAACAATCAAAAAGATATCAAAATACTTAAATTATCCCAGGGATTGTGTTTTATGTGTTTTAAAAGCAAAATGTGCAAAAACAAAGAAAAAACGTACAAAGTTTGCAGTATTGGCAGTTTCAGTCCCCCAAGTTTCAAAACTTGTCAACTTTAGTCCCTATGCATTTATTTTTAAGGAAAAGTCAACCCAAGGTCTTAAAAGTCAAATAAAGTCAAAATATCATAATTGGGTTGCAAGTTTTCAAAAATTACATGATTAGTCCCTAAAAATCCAAATATGGCAAAAGTAGTCCCTGGGAATTTTTGAAATTGGAAAAAGTGGAAAAATACAAATTTGGTCCTTGGTTATTGGTATTTGGCATAAATTGATCATTTGAAGAAGTTTTGGGAAGTTACATTTCACACCCCTCAACTTTGAAAAGTTTGCAAATATGGTCCTTGTGATTAACTTTCCATCCGGACCCTTGTTATCCATTAAACCAAAAACCAAATACCCAATCCAATCCCCTAGCCCAGCTGACCCCCAAGCCCAGTCCACAAGCCCACTTTCTTTTTAAATAAAACCTGGGCGTTGACCCAGGTCAAACCCCCAACCCCGACCTTCTTCTTCCCAACACCAAGCGCAAAACCAGGGAGAAATTTTCCCCCCCTCCTCGCCTTTTCAACTACTTCACCCCCACAATAAATACCCTCACCCACCAACTCCACCACCATTAATGCTTCCCCAAAACCCTCACCAATACCACTAGTTTTGCCCCGTATTCAAATTGGCGCCAAAATGCCAATCAATGGCTAGGATGCATTGAAGATTAAATTGACGATGGGGATTTGGTCAGAAGGTCAAAGCAAAGTCTATGGGACTATCAGTTTTCAAAAAGTGGCCATGTGGAAGGCTTAGGAATTTAATTTAGGTCGATATATATAGCTTAGCTCATATGAGCTTGTAGTGTGTAATTTTCTTAGCTTATTTGTATTTTCAGTTTATTTTTAATGTAATGTAACTCTTCTTATTAATGAAAATTCAGTTTGAAGCTTAATCCTCTTTTTCACTTTTCAAAGTCTCAATTTAAATTTCCAAGTTCTATTTAAAAGTTTCTAATGTGAGTTCATGAAATTCAGTAGCTTATACAAACTTAAAAACAAGTTTTGGAAAGCTTTATAAGCTTCTAAGATAACTCTAGGCTCAGTTTTAAATATCTACTAAAAAAATAAGAAAAATAAAAACAAAAATAAAAAGTGGTGATCATTTGTTGTATAAGCATGGAGCACAGTGAATATTGGAAGGCTGTGGGTTAGGAACCTCAGGGGAGGGCATAGGATTGTTTGGTTTGGTTCTTTGGTCCATACTCAGTAGCTTGGAAGGCTTTGTAAGCTACACACTCTTTCATTTTTTACTCTTAAGTAGCTTAAGTTGTCTATTTAAGTTTATTGCATCTTAATATTAGCTTATAGATTAAGTGGTGATCATCTGTTTGTGCTTAATACTTGTTTAAGTGGAAATCTTTCCATTAACTGTTTTACAAAAGGGTGTTTGGTTTTAGCTTGTTCAGTGTGTTCTAGCTGTGTATCTTAGCATCCATTAGTTTGTAATAGTTTGTTGGGTATAATTAAGCTCAGGGGAACAAGAACTTTGGTACAAACCCTTGCAAAAGTCAAAATCAAGAGAGTATAATCATCACAGTCCACTGTGGTGATTTTTGGAGTCCAAATCCCACAAATCCTTTTCATAAGTTAAAGTTTTACCCAAAGTAGTTTTAATATAGCTTATCTTAGCTTTTTGGATCATTAAATCAGCTTCCCAAGTTCATAAAAGTCAAAGTGTGCAAAACTCTTTAAAGTCAAAAACTTGCTTCAGTCATTTTGAGCAATATTGGGAGGTGTGTAACTTGTTTGATCTTAGTTGTTAGAATCTGAAATTTGGTGTGCTTAATCTTTGCCACTTTGTAGATTTTTGTAAATTTTTCCAGATTTTTAAGAATTTGTTTGCTGGGTCCCACATAGTCACCAAGTTACTTGCAGGGCAACCTATCTGCCCTGCTCTCAGTTACCTCAGCCATCCACCCAACTTTGGTGGTCTTGTGTGACTGACCCAGTGGGTCCCACACCACCACTCTTGCACCTTTCAACCCCCCTCCTACCCAGGAATAAGGGTTGACCTTTTGTTTGACTCCAAAGTCTGTGGACCCTACCTTGTTTGACCCATAAACTTTGTCCCTTAACTGCTCAGTCAACAAATAAGCAAAGTGCTTATTTGTTATTTTTGGCTTATTCAGGTCACTTATTAGCTTAAGTCTTGCTTATTTGTGTTCATTAGACTCTGAGAAACCAATCTCAACAATTGTGGACCCCACATTCCTCTTTTGAGCTTATAAACCTTCACAGTCAACAAAAGTCAACTGTGAGGTAAATAAGCATTTCAATTGCTTATTCCATGGGTTAAAACAAAAGTGTTTTTGTTAAAGTTAGTTTTTTTTAGTTTATTATCAGTTTAGAAAAAGAAAAAATCCAAAAGACCAATTTTAATTTTAGTGATAGCTTCTATTTAATAGGAGTTATCAATTTATTTTTCTTTTTAATTTATTTCTAAGTAATATATCACTTTTATATTTTTAGAAATTATATTTTAGGTTAAAATAATTTTATAAATTTTTCCAGATTTTTATTTTGTCTTTTAGTGGTTTTTCTAATTAATTTTAGTTTAATTTAGTTTTAATTAATATTAATCAATTAAATAGCATAATTAGTTTTTAAATAGTATAACCTAGTTTTTATAATTTTTATAGCTTTTATTTTAGTTAAAACATTTTTATAAATTTTTCTAGAATTTTTACTGATCATTTTCTATTTTTTATAATATAATTAGTTTAATTAGTAATTAATAGGTAATTAGAATAATAATTAATTAATTAGCTTAAAAATACTTAGAATTAACTTTTTATAATTTTTTAGGATTCCTGTAATGGTTAATTAGATTTATAAAATTTTTCTTAATTTTCTAAGTCTTTGTAGTATTTTTAATAAATCTAATTAATTTAATTAGTATTAAATAGATAATTAGTAATTTATTAATATTAAATAATTAAATAGTGAAAAAAATAATTTTTATTTTTCTTAAAATTTTCTTTAATTAATAGGATTGTAAAAATATCAATTTTACACTTTTAACCCTCCCAGTCCTCCAGTTGTACTTTTCGTTTTGTTCGTCTGTATACGTTTTTAATTAAAACGTACGTTTTTAGGTTTAGCTCAAATCTTCGTACTCCAAATTCCCGTAACCATTTACATAGCTTTCCTAAGCTATTTTTGTTTATAATTTCCAAATAATTTCCACAACAACCCCTTTTCTGTGAATAACACCCGATTACGAACATGCTATAGTTACATTTCACACCTCAACGGGATTTAACGACCCGGGGAAACCTTATACTTCCGCGGAGCATTGATTCCAAGCTGTTTGACTTTGTTGACCATTCCATGGTCAATATAAGTTAGGTGGTTCGGGCTCAATCATATATGCACAAAAGTCAAAAACGTGAAAACGGAAATGCAAACGTAATTTTAAAACGTAACGTACGAAATAAAACGCGACTTTTATTCTAAAAATGATCCTACAAATTTGAAATAATTTTCTAAAAATCTTAAACTATTAAAAAGAATTTTAAGAAAAAGAAAAATATTTTTTTAGACTTTTTATTTATTTTCTATGAATTATTATTGATTTTTTTGAATTTTAAATGAATTAAAAACAAAGAAAAATAGAAAAATAAAGTGGAAAAATGAAAATTTAAATCTGAAAAATCTAAAATATTATAAAAGAATTTCTAAAAATATTTTTGTATTTTTCAAAGCTTTTTCTGATTTTTATGGATTTTTGTTTATTAAAAATGATTTAAAAATGATTAATAATGAAGAGAAATTAAAAAAATAGTAAAATAACTTGGAAAAATCTGGAAAAATTCCAGAAAATCAAAAATAATTTGGAAATGTTGCAGAAAAATTTTGAAAAGAAAAAGTAAAGCAGAAGTGCTTATTTTAGCCAAAATCAGCTTATGGCAAGTGCTTATTTATAAGCACTTGCTACAAATCTTTACCAAACTTGAAACTCTAATGTAAAACAATACTAAAAACTCAGAAATGCAAGAGAATGATCAAGTGAAATCACATATAATCACAGAATGAAAGATTAGAAGCAATAAGCACAATAGAAAAGCTCAACGATAAGCTAGATAAGTACAGATAGTGCCAAAAGAAAAGACATGATGCATAACACTTACAAACCTCAAATAACACTATGAAATGCCACAGAAAACAATTTCAAGCTCAGAAACACTATAGCAGACCTAAATGTAATGACTACAAATAAGTCCAAAAACTAATAAGCAGGAACCAATAAGTACAACTAGAAAGCTACAAACTAGAAAATTAGTAGGGCAATTGCATCTCCATACTTCTGAGTATTCAAAACTACTAACTCCTAACTCATAGTCAATCCTAAACTATTCTAAAATAAAGCAAGATCAGAAGCCTGTGCAAATACACAAGCTGAAACAATGACTATTATACTTGCTACAAGTATTTGACTAAATCTAATTTCTACTACTAAATTCTACTTCTACAAATGATTTTAAGCTACAGTTATTCTAAATTAAGCTAACTAGATCTAAATTGTAACTTCTTATGCAGTTTACACTAACTGTTTCATTAAACTTTGAAAGTTAAGCTTATAGTAAAATGCTATTTTGACTATTTATAAAACTATACCACTATTTAACTATTTAAAAAGTGAATATAAACCTAATGTGATCTACTAGTGAAGTCCAAACTGAAAAAGAACAACAACAACTCTCAGTAAATTTCTAATCCAAACACTGCCTTACTAGTGACTGTTTCATCAATTTGTGAGTTCAGAAACTTCAACTCAATTCCACAGAGGTCCAAATCTAATCCTAATTGCAGAAGTTTATTCAATGATTCTAAATGAGCAAAGTAACATACATCTTCATATAACAATTAACACAGAACTATCAGATCCAAACAACCCCTAAACTAGTAGTTATACTAAGGAATTCTAAATCCAACTATCAAATCACTAAACTAATGAATCAATAAGCTAAAATAACAATCATAGAAACAAATTAAACACTCAACATCAATCAGATCCAACAGTTACAAAAAAATTCAAATTATGCATTAATAATGATGAAAACTAGAAAATATTGACTTGCAAAGCTATTTATCTCAGCATGAACAAAGATAATTCACTACGCTAGCCTGTCTCTAGACAGGCTGAGTGCATCCAAATCTCACTCAAACTTGTCCAATTCACCACAATTCACCACAAATCTCAATAGTTGACTATGTTGACCAAAAAGGTAATTGAACAAACAGGATGAAACCAACTCTCAAAGAAGCTTTTCAAAGCTAAAATGAGATTAATAAAACTTAAAACAAGTTTAATTGAAAGCTAAATTCAACTAAACTACTTTTATTTTTATTTTTTTATTTAATTTCTGATTTTAATGAAGACTATTGAATGGAAAAGTAAAGTTTTGAAAGCAATGAAAAACTGAGATGATTTGAAATACTAAAACAGAAGTATAAGCTAAACTAAAAGTTAAAAATTAGAATAAGCAGTGATTAAAGCAATGAAAAGAACTTTGTATTAATAAAAATGAGATTACAATTGGAAATAGAAACAAGCTACAAATCTGAAAACAATTTGGCAGAGTTTTGCTACCCAAAACTCCACACCAAATCAACTAGCCTAAGCTTCTATTTATAGCACAAGAGAGAGGATTCTAGAGGGGAGGGGGTCACGGATTGCCAGCTTGGCAATCCGTGTGCTTGTGTTTCTTCTGATCGTATCTAAGCCCTCTGATCAGCATCCAATCATTTCCCTTCAATATTATCGCTTGGATCATAATCTGTGACGCGTTTCAACCAACCATTAGCTGCCACGTTAGTTCTTTGTGTGTTTGTTTGAGTCTGACATCTTCTGACATCACCCTGACCATCTAGAAGCTCTTTGATTGTACCAAATTACCCTTAATTGTGGTAATTAAGGGTGGGTACAGTAACTAGGGTTCATGTAATAGTTTTCTGGGTTGAGTGGGGTGAAAAGGGGGGCGGGTGAATGGGGGAAATATGTTTTGACTTTGTTGACCGGGTTAAATGGTGTTTGACTGGGGTATATTGTGGGCTCGGGTATTTGTTATTTTTATTGGGCCTTTGGTGTTTATTTAATTTGGACTAGGCCATGGTGTTTTATTAGTAAATGGACCAGGTTATTTATTGATTTAAGCTTAGGATTAGTTTAGTAATAACAAGGACCAATGTTGTAACATTTGAAATTCCAAGGGCTGAATCTGCTAATTGAGTAAACTTGATCCAAGGGTCTTTCTTGCTATTTTCTGATTCTTCAAGGGTAGATTCTGACAATCTGAGCATAAAAGTGATCCTTAATGAAAATTACTCCCCGGCTTCGGCTCTTGAACCTTCTTTCCAATCTCGTGCTCATGTTGCTTTGTTTTGTCCAATTTTATAATATCCTTACCTGCATATCACAAACACAAAAACACAACGTATTTGGCATTTTAAGGTCGGCTTTTGGTCGTTTTGGTCCGAAATTTGGTAAAGAAAAGGTGTGTAAATTAATACACACCAGGAATCGAGTTGGGATCAAAACGAGCAAGTATAGGATTTTTGTTATATCGAGTTTGGCCAATCAATTTGGCCCTTAAAAACTTATTAAACATTCGTATCGTGAGCCAACATTTGGCGTCCTACTTCTTTGGCGGGTAGACAATTAGGAGGTACAAAAATATGTATACGTTGTGTTTAGAAATTGAAAGAAAAACGGGGCGTTTGGAGGGGGTCTGCTCGACTGGAATTCAGAACAAAATGGGAAATTGGGTTTTTGAAGTGGGCTGATGAACAGTAGCCGAAACAAAAGAAGTTGGGCTGAATTTATACTTGGCCCAAGTTGTGTTAATTGTGTAATTAAATTTCGTAATACGCGTCGTGAGCTCGTCCCGTTAGTTGGTAATTTATGTAATAACGTTTTTGCGTTAAAATAATATAATAAAGAAAAATTTAAATTTTCCCATAAAAATGGTGATTAAAATGATGATAGAGATTATTATATAATTAACCGAAGTTAATTATACGAATTTTTGCAGTTCTCTACACAAACCTTCGGGAACCAACCAATTTTGTGCCATGAAATTCTTCAAGCACCACTTCTTGAATGGTTACAACCATCACCTAGACCCGGCCTTGGACTTTGTGTTGTATATGTGACCGATAAAAAGCAGAAAAGATTGTTTTGGGTTATTGAAGTAGCTAAGTTCTCCTCAGGTACTCTATCATAGATACTAAGGAAACTTGAGCGAATTAACAGGCGTGTGGAAAAGTTGCAGATTGAGATGACTGCAAGCAATCATCGTATGTTGACCAGAGTTGTAAAAGTGATCAGGGAACGGCTTACGCATCGTGCATCATAGAGAAGAATGGAACAAAGGATCGGATGTCGAAGCTGGCCCAACTGAATACCCATAAATAGAAGACCCGAATGATCTACCCTTAGGGGAGATTATTGGAACACGAAAAGTGTAAATCATTAGTCAGGGACTTCTATTTATATTTTGTTATAGTTTAGGGTATGTTGTGTATGTTTTGTATGTGACAGCAAGTTACCATCGCGGAACTTGTATATCCATGATGGTATGCTTGGCTAGACGTTGGGTATAAATACCCCTACCTCATGGGTTATGAGGTGTGTGTTCTTCTTAATGATATTGCGAAGGTTTCTTATGTTCTCTCTCTACTTTCTCTAAAGTGCTCACACCCACTTTACATTATTTAGATTAGTTCGTAGACGTGTTATTATTGGAACAACATGAACAAAACTGACACTAACTGATGAACAAAAACATGTTGAAAAGCAACCGACACTAGCTGATGAACAAAACCGACACTAACTGATGAATAAAAACATGTGGAAAAATAACTCACACTAACTGATGAACAAAACAACCTAATAATGAATAAAAACTGATGAACGATAACTGATGAACATACTTTTGCTGAACAAAAAACATGTTGAAAAACAACCGAAACTAACTAATGAACAAAATAACCTAATAATGAATAAAAACTGATGAACATACTTTTTGCTGAACAAAAAACATGTTGAAAAAACAACCAACACTAACTGACGAACAAAAACATGTTAAAAACAACCGACACTAACTGATGAACAAAATAACCTAATAATGAATAAAAACTGATGAACATACTTTTGCTGAACAAAAAACATGATGAACAATAACCGACATTAAGGGATGAAAAATAAAAAGAACGTCACTTTTTGAATCTTACATTAATAAAATAATTAATGGTGCGTTGTTATACAAAACTTAGTGTATTTAATTCAATTTTAACACTAAAAATATGTACGATTCTCATAATCATAGCGTGTATGGTTCTTGTGTATATGGATCAAATAGTAATAAGAGAAGTAGAGAGATGAAGAGAAGTTAGGAGGGATTCCTAGAGAGAGAAAGTGAGAGAAAAAGAGAGATATTAGATTAATGAAATGGAAGCTCCAACCCTCTCCCTTGGGTGGGAGAGGGTATATATACTACAAATACTTGTGCTTCATGAAACGAGCTGTAGAGTGAGCTGACAATGGGTAAAGACCCGACCCACTCTACGAATACTATTTACATATTAACCTACTATTAACTAAATATTAAACTAACTACGAGCTATCAAAATGCTATTACATCATTCGGGTGACCGAGTCTTCCATAGGAATATTTGTATTCCTAACAATATCCCCCTAAGCGAGGTCACCTTAGAAATTAAGATCTTGTTCTTTAAGCATTATTTTGATCATGTAGCTCATAGGTTCTGATTCTTCACTTTTGAGCTCACTTTGTACATCAAGCAATGATCTTGTGATTTGTGGTTCCTTTGGCATAAGTGTGATCTTTGAGCTTTCTTTGAGATCATCAGCCATCGTAAATTTCCAAGCTCATCCTGTGTGGTCTTTCCTTCATGTGGTGTAGTGACTATTGGACCGTCACGCTCACACTCTTCTGGATTATGAGACTTTTCATCAGAGTTGCGGAAACGTTGTCGTTAGTCTCTTCAACATTCATGATCTTCATTCAGAATGAGTTGTCAGTGTAAGCATGGGGTATGGAATGACACAATTCAGCTGGTATTGGGCATCACCATCGCCATCTTTATATGTTCCTGAAATAAAAACATTTAGCAATAAAGATAGAGAATGAATATGGCTTTGTCATTCGTTCTGCGAGGACAAACTACCCTCCGGTTCTTTGAGAACCGACCTGTGATCAGGTAGAATCTCTTTTAAAGAAGACTCTCATTGACAGGAATTTCCAGCTTGTAGTAATGAATCTTCCAAAGAATCCACTTCGGAATCATCATACTAAGCATGTTCTCTTACCGAAACGTCTCAAAGCAGACAGCATGATAGAGTGAATCGGTGAATTGATATTCACTGATTGATGAGAAATTGATTTATAGAAATCACTCGCGTGTCATATAATAACCATTTTTGAGACACGACGAGAGTTTTATACTTCAAATCACATTTCCATCAAAAATACTTTTGTTTGAAAGATCATACACAATCAATGTGCTCGGAAAATTTGTTGGCGAGCACAGTATCCGTCAATCCATTTCCTGGAACAAGGTTGATTCAATGTTAAATCGCCCCATCGTTGCTTTCCAGTTGTCACTTGATCATTTATCCAAGACGGATCTCACATATCACCTACCAAGAGCTTGAAAGATGTTCGCTCTAGAAGGATTTCCATCTTCATCGTGAATATTTACATATCACTCGGATGTTCTGGCAATACCACAAGGATAATGCGTAGGACTCTAAATATTTTATCTTACTTTCCACATTGTGTGAGACAATAAGAATATTAGAAATGTGTCCTAGTGAGATTTATGGATGATCTCTTTGGCTCTAGACTCAATAGTGCGTTTTGATCCGCTCCTGGAGACTGGGGAGGCGTCTCCTGTTTAGGTATCAACATAGCTCCCAATGAGCAGTCGATACATTGCACAGGGTTCCCCATGAGAATTAAACAAGCTCTTTTAAGAGAACTTGAGTAGCTAGGAAGTTTAGTGCAGTGCGTCACTGGGTCCATGACGTCTTGTCTTCAATACCGGTGTTACCTTAGTAACCACCAGTAGCATTTGAATTGAACCCGGTTTCTGCCCTAAGGTTGAATAAATGGAGGGCTATTTCTTTTCACCCTTTCTCATTTCATTTATTTTTAATTCTTCAACCCCTTCAGTGCTTACCAAGACTTCATCATTAGAACCTTGTTGGGTTTGTTCCAGTCCTAGCTCTATCTCAGTCCGCACTCTTCCCTTTCTCACTTTACTCCTTTTTTCAATCATTCCTAAGGACTTCTAATCTATCTATGGATTGTCCCTGGGAAGATCCTTCCGGTTCTGGTGGATCATGGGAACTCATACCTAACCTTAACCATCTTTATAACTCCATGCATAAAGATAAATGGTCGGTCTTTGGTATTACTTCCACAAACGCCTTTTGCTCCCCCTCAATATGTGCATCGATATTCGAAAGAGTTTAGCACATATGTGGGAGCCAATTATTGAGTCTAAAAGATCACATTTGATTATCAGATTTCATATTTAAATCACATTCTCTCCCCCGATCAAAAATTTCAAATCTTTCAAGATCTTGGATCTCAATTGATTTAAATAAGTTAGAAAACGTTTGGGAGAGAAATGCGGTCAGTTTTAATATTTTATGATAAAAGGAACTTTTTCTGCTCCCCCTCAATCTGTGAGGGAGGTTGTTATGTGTCAGATTTGATGAGTTTACAAAAGATTTGAAGATTTAACGAAAACTCTTTGAAAATATTCTCATTCTGACACATAACCATCACAAATTGTATTATTGCAAGGTTTTTGTACAAAGTGGGGAGTTTTGATGATACATAAAATTTTGAGAAATCACTTTCCCCCTCAATCAATGACGGATGTTAAAACTGAAATATTTTCATAAAATATTGAAGTCATTGATTGAGTGAAAAAATTTATCAAAATTTAGATTCAATTTAATTTTCAATCAAAATCTCATGGTACCACCAAGTTTTGCACAAATACTTTCCGAAAAAATCATAGAAGGGAAAGTATTGGCCAAAAAAAGAAGATTTATCTTCTTTATCAAGAAATAATGCACTGAAGCGTACACTAGATCGAGGAAACATGGATATAAAGTAATCCATGCCCAGATGAAATTCACCCGGTAAAAGGAACAACCGTCTTTTTGGCGATGTGTTTTCCCCATTTTGAAAAATGGGTTGCTACCTGAAGTAATAGCAAGCCATAATTTTAAGTCCGGGTTACAGCCTGAAATGACTGCAAGCCATTTAGGCATGTTTTGAAAAACAATTTGAACTTCTGCTTGAACTTCATTTAAAGACCCGTGTCATTATTGAATGACATTTCTAGGTCCGTAAATGTTATCGATCACAGAAGACATGCCTTGAAAAACTGTTTTTGGTATTTTCTGTTTTTCTGATTTTTATAGTTTTTGAAGATTTTATATGTCTATTTACATTTTGGTATAATATATATGCAAAGTATATTATTCAATTTAAGAAGATGTTGAACTAAATACCGAAAGGATATCGTTCTGAACGTTGTAGAAGTCGGTAGTCAACATCTCTTAAATTATAACCACAAAAGCATTCGAGGCTCACGAATAATCATCTGAACTTGTGCCTTCTCAATGTGATACTTTGGTAGCTTCCCCCCAAATCGACAATCATCTTCATGCGACCACTTCTCCAAGTAGTTGAAGTGATGAATCAAAAAGTCTCATTATATGACGCTCAAAGACCCAAAGAAAATGATAGCACCTAAGTAACAAGGTGAACCGCGGATCATCTCTGCGGTTATCAATCCCGGAATGTATGATGTAGCCCGATCACATGACCCTGTTGTACGTCTCCAATGTACACATTACTTTACGGTCTTGAGCAGTTGTCTATTCGGGGGAATAATATATCAACATCTTCATTTCACCAAATGCATTCCAGTTAACTTTCACGTAGTAAATAAGCACATAGTGTACACATGTTCCCAGCAAGAGTCGAAATGATGACACCAAAGTATCAGGTTGAAGCACTGATCATCTCTGCGGTGTTTAATACCGGAATAGAAGATTAAGCCCAATCACGTGAATCTGTTGTGCATCCCTGATGTACACATATCTCTCCCCTGATAGTTGCGATCTCATCGGAATCATCATAACAATGTGTACATGAAGCATTAACCAGAAGCACTTTACCATAAATCATATTGATGAGGCAAAAAATGAACCACTTTTAGGGGGTCATTTAAGCCCGGAATTGAATTTATTTGATCAAATATTGCCCTAAATCGTTCCTTTTGTGATTTTAGGTACTTTGGGAGAGAATTCTGGAAAAGGAGGCAATTCGGACGTTTTTGGAGCATAAAAGCGAAGAAAACGCCAAAGACTTAATTTTCCATGCTGAGAACAGTACCTGATGGCGTCAAGAGGAATATCATGACGGCGTCAAGAGTAAAAGTGGTGACGGCCTGCATAAGGAGAATACATGACGGCGTCAGACCCAGATCGTCAGACCCAGTGCAAACCTGACGGCGTCACAACAAGGGCGTCAAGAGTATTTTTTGTGACGGCCTGCATAAGGAGAATACATGACGGCGTCAGACCCAGATCTAGGCAGTCCGAGGAACTATTTGGCGGCGAGATGACGGCGTCAGACATTTGTTCTTGACGCCGTCACCTATCAAACTCTATATACAGTTTTCTAATTTTTCATTCATTAGGGAGGAACTTGTGTGGAGAACCCTAGGGCCGAACTTTGTAAACCCTAGCTCATATTTTACAATACTTTCAAGGGTTTTCAACCCTTGAATCCTTTCATGTTCAATTAAGATAAGTCTTCTCTTTAATTCAATCAATATGTCTATGTGTTGGTTGACTATATCTTGTGCTTGTCTTGATTTCAACATGCTAGGCTAGATCTATCTTGTGTTTGCTTGGATCTAATGAAACCTAGATGTTAATTATGTGTTGATTACTTGTTTATGGTTGTATTGGATGAATGATTTCAATGTTAGGCTTAAGAAAACTGGTAGATCTCCATTGTGTAACATGCTTGAACGTCTTAGGAAACATGAACCGATGTGTACTAGGTTTTATTGGTTGTATTTAATGCATGAGTAAATTCTAATGATCCCATGTTAGGAGCTTCTTAGCCGGCTTGACATAGGAGTGAAGTAGGCACTCATAGGATTGGGGAAGTAAGTACGCCACCCCATGAATGGTATTAAGGAATACAATCCGTCATCCACACAACTATAACAAGTAATTAACGTGTAAAAGATATCTAGGGAGTAGTGAAATCTAAGTAAACACATTTCTCCCACATATTGCTCACAACATTAGTTTAATTTAGTTTATTTTCGTTTTTAGTATTTTATTTTGATTGCATCTTTAGTATTGGGTTAGTTGACTAGCAACTAATTTCGCCCAAATCCTTCAAACCCGAGATTTTTACTTGCTTTCATAAAATATAAAAAATACAAAAAAGAATCATCCCTCATCTCTAGACCTAGTCTTTAGGTTTTCTAATCCTAGCGACACTATTCCTAGCTGAACGATCAATCCCCTGGTACTTGTCATTATACTATACTACATCGATCAGGTACACTGCCTGGTGGGGGTTGTAAGCTTCTCGAGATCCCTCGAGAGGTAAAGCCTGGTGCAATCCCTACGCATCAAGTTTTTGACGCCGCAGCCCGGGGAATAGTTATTGTCTAGGTTAGAATCTCTTTTTATTAGGTCTACTTGCTAGATTCCTTTCTAGTAAGATTTTATTTTTATTTTTAGGTTCTCTTTAGTCTATCTTATTTCTTCGTGTTTTTGTTCGTAACTCTTCACCACCCGACATCATGGACAATGGGAACATCTTTGAACCCGTCATCCCACTACAACAAAACCCACCACTAGAACCTCTTAGGCCCCGAACCCTAGGAGAGTATTCCCAACCTAGCCACCAAGGCTATCGAAACACTATTGAGCTCACCGGAGCCAATGTGACCCCCTTGCGATCCGACACCATCCGGTTGGTGCAAAGCGGATGTGCATTCCATGGACTTCGTTCCGAAGATCCAAATCAACATCTCAAGGACTTCCTTAAAATCGTAGATTCCATAGACCTAGATGTTGCAACTAGAGAGACAACCCGATTACGCCTATTCCAATTCTCTCTACGTGATCAAGCTAGCCAATGTCTTGAACGTTTCCCCGCGGGATCCATCACCACATGGGATGATCTCACCACTCGTTTCCTTGCTCAATTTTCCCACCGGGGAGAACTACCAAGCTTAGAAATGACATCTTGATGTTCCAACAACGTCAAGGTGAAACTCTTTATGATGCATGGACTCGATTCAAGGACTTACTCCAAAAAGTCCCTCATCATGGCATAGATCTTTGGCTTCAAGTCCAAATCTTCTATGACCATATCGATCTCTCCACAAGGCGAGCCATTGACCAATCGGCCGGTGGTAAGCTACGTGATCTAAGTGCGGAACAATCATGGGAACTCATAGAAGATCTTGCTCTCTATGACAACGAAAGTTGGAATGATCCCCGTGATTTGAACAAAACGGTCAAGGCAATATCTTTGCCTTCGAACAACTCTAGCACTCCCGACCGTAGGATCATGGAACTTGAGGACCAAGTCAAGTTTCTCATGAAATCTTACGAAGCTCCTAAGCCTTCAAGCCAAGTGAACAAAATCACTTCTTCATGCGAATTATGTAGTGGTCCCCATGACACTCGTGATTGTGTGGAACTCCCCGGAACAGCTTTTGCGGACTACGCATCCTCGCGTACCGACGAAGTGGGAGACAAGTGGTACACTTTCAAACCCGAGCCAAACCCTTACGGTGATTCCTACAACCCCTCTTTGAAAAATCATCCAAACCTTTGGTGGAAACAAAATCAAGCTAATTCTTCCAATCCGCCTAATTGTTACCAACCAAACGGTCCACCCTCCAACCGTACTTTCAACAACAATCCTTCTAACAACTATGGTAGTACCAACAATCTTGAAGGATTGATGTCTAAGTTCATGGCATCTCAAGAGGCTCGCATAGCTAGGTTTGAAACCGAATTCAACCAACAAAAAACGGAGATGACCAACAAGATAGACAACTTGTTGAAAGCCCTCAACAACCAAGCGTTAACTACACCTAGGAAGGACACTAGGGACGCCAATAACGGAATCCAAATTAAGGACCCCTCATCATCCAAACATGTCCACTTTGTCAATGTTGTCACCATTAAGCTAATAGAATAGAATATAGAGGAAAGTGACAAAGATGAAGTTGAAGTAGAAACCGAGAATAGGGATGAAATTAGGGAAGTTGAGGTTAATAAGGGAGAGGAGTTAGAGGAAGTAGAGACTATAGAAAAGCACTTTGATAAGTTGCCCACCAAGGAAGAACGGGAATACCATAAGGATTTATTCGATGGCCCCGAGACACCATATATCCTTGGCACACCCCTTATCAAAATGGGAGACCCCTCTAACATCAACATACCATGCAACATCGGGCACATGCATATATGGAAAGCTTATATCGATCCTAGATCTCCTGTAAACATCATGACTAGGACTTATTACAATTGGGTGATGAAGAAACAACTTGATTATAGGATGATGCCCAATAAGAATTTGATAAGTAATTTTGTAGGAAGAGTGAAGGGATTGCATGTGATCATAGGTAATTTCACCTATGAGATCGATTTTATGCTAGTAGAAGACACTCGTCCGGTGATAGATGATTGTCTAAGCCAAGTAATATTCGGAAAACCATTTGTTGAGGCCACTAAGATGAGTTATGATCCGACTTTAGGGATAGTTAGGTTCAAGGAAGAGAATGATGAGATTGCCTACCAAATGCCCTACAAAATTAAGCAATACCACCTTCTCTCTAACATAGAAAAGGAACACAAACAAGCGGCTTATTATAGGAATGATGAGGATAGACGTAGAGGAGTAGAGTATGTGAAGAATAGGATGCTTGGTTTCTACAAAGAATGTTTGCAACTAGGTCCGGAATACAAAACTGGCTTAGAAGACGACCTAGAGAGTGAAACCAACGATGAGGTCACGTAGTAACCCATGACCTTGAGTCTAGCTACAAGACTCGTAAATAAAGAAAAGCGCTTCTTGGGAGGCAACCCATGTTTTGTGTGATTTTTATTTTGTTTGTTTGTTAGTTGTTTCCGTATGCATGCTTTATTTTTATTGTTGGTAGATCATGTTTCTAAACTAAATAGTGGAAATACTTTACTTTGTTGTTTGGCCTAGTCTTAACTTCATCCAAAGGTATTTTTGCAAAAGATAAGTGTAAGGGGAAACCCCAAATATGTTTTTAAGAAACAAACCAATCATGATTCTCCACAATATTAAGTGAACATGTATATTCATATTTGTTAGAGTCAAATGCTTGTATCGAGTTATAATGAAGTTTTGCAGGATTTTCCAGGAAGTAGGACCAAGTCTTTCCAGAAATTTTCTGGAAACTTAACATAAGAATTTCTGCAGGTCACTTCTGACGGCGTCACGAGTTTACTCTTGACGGCGTCACGTGTAAAAATCTGGAAATTTTACCGGTTTTGTTTTTCTAACGGAGTCTTAAAGTTTTTGTTGAATTATTAGTTTTATAATCTCCAGGAAATCTGCAAACATCATTCCACAAGCATTATATCTTATTTTGTTTTCTAGGATTTATTAGTATATGTAGATTGCCGCTGATTTTATGCGAGGATGCCTTGTCTGTTTTCTCAGGATTTACAGGTTATGTATGACAAGAAGATGATTTATATTCTGGAAGGGAAGCTTTGATTGTTCATTTTCTTGGAGGAAGATCTAACCTGGCCATCTTATTATCCATACCGAGCGAATCAGGGGAGTATTTGATTTCATTCGTTTTACTTATTTCACTTTTACATTCTTTACTTGAACATTGGGGACAATGTTCATCCTAAGTGTAAGGGGAGGGTAAAATGATGATACCTTACAGATACACTTTCGCTTGAGTTTGTTTGTTTGATAGTAGATGTGTAATAAAACTATGAGAAATACTTGTTAGTGCAATTTTTGCGCCAAATTTAAACTTTTTTACAACATTTAGGAGTGAAACTTTAGCCATAGCAAGCGTCTCATGGATAGGAGATTGTATGACTAGCACATAACCGTATCATTCAGAAAAATTTTCCACCCAAATATGTGAGGTTCGCCTTTAGATTTGATAGGAAAAGCATTTTATTAGTGCTTATGAGTGTACCGGTAGCATTTAGATTCTAGAACTTGCGTTAGTGATGCATCCCGAGACCGCTAGTGAGACTACATTCGTGTAGTAGGATTTACTACATGATAAGAGGCATTAGGATCACCCTTGTGTTAAACCCGTTGATGAGTGTGTGAATACTCATCATTTTTGGTCAAATCTGAACTGCAAAACATACAAAAACACTCAGTAATGCATCAAAATACTAAAAATATTCCAAAATTGTGTTTTATATGTTTTAGATGCAAAATGAGTAAAAACAAATGAAAAACGTACAAAGTTTGCAAAATTGGCAGTTTCAGTCCCCCAACTTTTTAAAATTGACAAAACTAGTCCCTGAGCATTTGTTTTATAAGAAAAGTCATCAAAGGTCCTTCTGAAATCAAAAAGTATCATAATTGGTCCTTTGGTGAAAAGTTTGGAAAATTACAAGTTTGGTCCCTGTACTTTGCAAAGCTGTCAGAAATAGTCCCTGGGATGTCAAAACTTTGAAAAATAGCAAATCTGGTACTTGTACTATTCTTATTTGGCAGAAAAGGTCCTTGGAGAAAAGTTTGGAGCTTTGGCAATTTTAACCCCTCAAGTTTCAGAATTGGCAGAAAATACCCCTGGAGTTATGAAAAGTGCAAAAATGGTCCTTGGGTTATTTTACTTGGCAACTTTAGTCCTTGTGGAAGCTTTTGGAAGTTTACATCTTAGTCCCTCAAGTTTTCCAAAATTACAACTTTGGTCCTTGTGGTGTTTTGCTAATAAACCAAACGGGTCCTTTGTTATTTAACCCAACAAACAAATTTAACCCAACACCCTCACTCCTTATAACTCCCAGTCCACTAACTTAGGCCCATCAATCCAGCCCACCAACTAATAAAACCTTAAACCGTTTTTATTATACACCTCAGTCAAACCCAGGGTCAACCTTCCCCACCCCATCTCTTTGCCGCCATTACCAAACACCCCAGCCCCCAAACCTCTGCAACCCCAACATAATTGTCTCCCCCCTCCTCTCCTACTAACCACCCTACCCCACTATCCTTCCAATGTCAACCCAAACACCATAATTACCTCCCTCCTCCTCCATAAGGCATAAAGACAATCCTAGGTCTGAGATGGGACTGAGGACAATCAAAGGGCTAGAAAATGTTCCCAGGGGACAAAGACAATAGAAAAGGTGGAAGACAAAGAGCAGGGAAGAGATGAAAACCCTAGTTTTTCTTTTGGTATAAAAGCTATGTATGCCATTTTTATAAGGCAGTTAGTTAATTAGTTTGTAGTAGGATTTAGTAGTTAATTTAGGTTTTAGTAATTTTATGTTTAGTTTTTAAGTTTTCCCTATTGTACTCTTTTATTATATATCAATGCAATTCAAGTTTTATAATTAATTTTCAAACTGCTTCTTTAATTCTGCTTATTTAAATTGCTTATTTTATGTTAGTCATTGCTTATTAGGTTTATTGTATGCCATTTGAGATCTAATATGCTCAGTTGAGTGTTTAGAAGTTATAGCTTTAGTTTTCTACTTTTGGCTACATATTTTAGCTTTGAAATGGTTTAGCTCATTGAAAATCAAAGTGGAAGTTGGTAGTTTGACTGAGCAATTCCCTTGCATCTCAGTTTTTGCAATTACCCAAATAGTTGTAGATTGCTCATTATTAGGAGTTAGGCTGTGTAATTTGTGGTTTTAGATAGTCCCTCAGGTCATGTTCATATACTAGCTTTTAGTTTTGGCATAGTGCTTATCTAGTGCTTAATAATAAGCACTCTTTTGGGACCAATTGAGACTGCATGCAGAGTATTTAGTTAGTAGGATTTGATTGTTCTTCTTGAATGTTGTTGTTGATCTTGTCCTAATTGCTGTTTATTGTTGTTATCATTGTTGTTGCTTGGTTGGTTCAAATCTGTTCAAGCTTATACAGCTTCTTGGCTTATTGTTGGCATGCTTCTTGTTGATGTTCTTGATATTGTTCTTGATATCCTGCTTGTTTGAGCTTGTTCAAAGTTATTCCTAGCTTCTTAACTTGTTTGTAGTTTAGCTTTTGGTTTATTTGAGCCTTTGGGACCATAGTTAAGTTGGAACTAGCTTGTGCACAGCTTCTGGCTTGTTGAATTTCCACACTGAGTCACCACTGATTCAGTGGTGACTGAGCTTCCTTCACAAGCTCTCCATTTATTCCACACTTAAGCCAACCATGTGATTCTTGGTTATTTGAGAAGCTGGTAGTACTAGCTTCCCAGTTCCAAGCTCACTTTTGGATCTTGAGCTCATTTGAGGGGCTAAAATCAAGCCTGCAGGTCTGCTGTGTGAGTGTGAGGTCCGTGGTATTTTTGGGAATGCTTTTTAGCTTATTTCATCTTATTAGTATATCCATTCACATGATTTAGCTTCTTTATAGTATAATTAAGTTGGCTCCACATTATTTTCTAGCTTATGCTCACTGGACAGCTTGCTTGAGCTTAGAAGTGCCATTAACAAGCCAATAAGCCAACTGTTGGGCTTATTGGCTTGCATTGAGCTTAATCTTGAGTTCCACCATAGTTGTCTTCACAAAAGTCTCATATATTTAGTTATAAAGTAGTTTTGTAAAATAAAAATTCAGAAAAATCCAAATTTAATTTTTAGTGATAGCCTCTATTTAATGTAATTTAGGTTTTTAATTTTTCTTTTTAATTTTTTTTAAGTACTTATATGATTTTATATTTTTCTTAGATTCCTGACATATTAAAGTATTTATAGGAATTTTCTTAGATTTTTCCTTTGTCATTCAGTATTATTTATAATTAATAATAGTTTAATCAATAATTAATTAATATTAATATTTTAAATAGTTTAATTGGTTTTTATTAAGCAACAGTATCTTTTTATATTTTTCCTAGGATTTATTAGTCATAAAGTAATTTTAGGAAATTTTTCATAATTTTCACTGTTCATTTTCTATTTTTCTTAATTTAATTTAGTTTTAAGTAATTAATAAATAATAATTAATTAAAAATAATTAGATAAAAAGTTAGAAAAATATAATTTTAATTTAAAAATTAGTTTTATAATATTTTAGATTTTTCCAAATTTAATTTTCATATTTTTAGTGAATTTTCATAATTAGTTATAATTTAGTGTAATTTAAATAATTAAAAGTAATTAGGAAATTAGTAATTAATTAATAATAATTAATTAAATAGTGTAAAAATTATTTTTCTTTTTCTAAAACTTTTCTTTTATCCTTAGGATTGTAAAAATGTAATTTTCATATCCGTAGGTATTTTATTTCTATAAAACTCGCGTTTTATTTATTACGCTAACGTAAATTTAAATCAAATGAACGCGTTTTTAGACTTAGCTCACGTTTTTAGTATATATGATCATCAGTAAATGTTAATATAGTATTTCTAAGTTATTTTCATTCCTCATCTCGTAGTGTAATCATTCACAACCCCTTTCTGTCCAAATTCACCCGATCACAAACCCGTTTTGATTACCATCACACCTCGTCGGGACATAACAACCCGGGGAAACCCTATACTTCCACGGTGCATTGAGCCTAAGGAGTTTGACTTTGTTGACCACATCCGTGGTTGACTTTAGTTGACTGCTTTTCCCTCAATGAAATTTTGGTGCCGCTGCCGGGGAGGTCGTGCGCGTTATTCTAAACGGTTTTACAGATTAGTGAATCTGGGTATACACTCATTGTTTATTTACCATCCTTTGTTCATATTTTCTTATTATAAAAACAAAACTGTTCCCGAAAACTTTTTAAAATCAGTTTTCAACGAACACAAAAAACCCAAAAAGATTTTCTTTCTTATTTGTACAAAATGTTTATTCAAAAATCCCAAAATAATCACCTTTACCCTCTCACATCTTTGATTCTTCATCCCTACCCCTCTGTAAACCTTTGATTCTTTCATATGTCGTATCCATACCATTGTGGTTGTCAATGGTGTGGTGGTCCTCATAATGGCGGGAATTGTCCCGGCTGTGGCATGGTAGAGTCAGAAGATGGGTCTGTCTATAACCAAGCTCCCTATCCTTACCATGATACATCTGATTCATTCTACCAGCCACCACATCATGAGATACTGACATATTCGTGTGAATATTGTGGAGGTCCTCATCAAGGATTTGAGTGTCAATCCAGAAACACGTTTGTCTATGAACAGTTTCCTGATAACACTCAGAATTTTGGAAATGACCAATACCCATATGATTCACCAAATCTGCCACAACAAACATTTTGTTGTGATTACTGTGGAGGTCCACACTTCAGCTCAGATTGTCAAACGGGGAATCCATATCCTTGTGACAATTTTGACACACCTTATTATGACCAACCTCCACAGTACGATATGATTCAAGCAACTCCTCAATACCCGCAAGACCTTTGTCTAGAGGTTTTTGAGAAATTTAAAGAACTTAAGGAGGAGTTGGCTAAAATTTCGCTTCGCCATGCTCAAAGTTCTTCTTGTGCGTATTGTGGGGGTCCTCATGATGATTTTCAATGTCAACCGTATTATAAACCTGAACATTGTTCTAGTTCTAATACATCCGGTTTTGACATATCCACACCCCCACAATTTTCACTCATTCAATATTCCCGTGGGAAATCCATGGAAGAATTGTTGGCTGAAGAGCAGGCTGCTAAAATAAATTCCCAAGATGCCTATGAAAAATCTATTAGGGAATCCATTGCAAAAGAAAAATCAGCCAAATCTAGCTCTCAGTTCCGTTTTATTCCTGATGATAGTGATGATGAAGATACACTTGATATCCTTCAATTCTATAAAGATTCATCAAGTTCATCAGTTGATATCCCAGCAGTTGAGATTCCATCTCAAACAACTGCTATCACACCCGAAGTTCACACTCACTCTTTGAACATGGGGGATGAGCATCTTGACACTGTTCCTGATAAGGAATCGGACGAATTAATAAAGTCTAGTGTTGAGATCCTTATCCCAATCCCAAGAGAGTCACAGGGAACTTTTGATCATGTGTGTGATTTACCTTCCCCTCTTGAGTGTTCAAACGATCATTTTGAGACTTTCTCAGATTTTAATGATGATTGTACATCTCATGGAGACATTGAGTATATTGAGGCATCACTCCCACAGTCAGATGCTGATCCTCTTCTTGAGGAGTTCGCCGATGAACTTACTCACATCAATCCTCCTTTAACGGGAAGTGATGATGGTCTCCTTGATTTCGAAGCCGATCTGGGAGAAATTGAAAGTCTACTATATCATGATCCGCCACTCAGTTCTTATCACAGCAGTCCAATAGAGAATGATAATCATTTTGTTCCCGAATCATTCAATACTACTCTCACCAATCCTCTGTTTGAATTCGACTCTGAATTCACTTTGATTTCTGATAATCCACTCTTTGATATTCAGAATGAGGATTGTGATGAGTCCACAATGGAACATGAATTCACAGATTCACATCTTGTGAATAATTCTCTTCATGAGGAGTTCTCCGGTGAACTCACTCATCATATCATGACTCCTCCGGAGTTTGATAGCCCGGGGGGAGATGCACTCAATCATGAAGATTTGCAAATTCCCACCCACCCTCCCGGGATGTTTTTGAGCTTAACCCTTGAAATCTAAATTCAGGCTACGGAGCCTGATCTCGAGGAAGAAAATCTTATCATGATTTTCATCATGGTTTTCTTCCTTTTCTTCACCTACAGGGTGACTTCTCTCGTTCTTCACTCCTTCGGGAATGAAGATACCATCTTTGATCCCGGCATTTTCATGTATCATTATCTTGAGCCGGATACTTATCTCATCGGTGTGGAACTTTCACGTGCTTCAAATGTTTGTCCAAACATCTTGAATGAAAGTCCGATTGAGATTGTTTCTTCCACATCATGCTTCCCCAAGGACAAATGAATTCGGGGTCGAGTCAAGCTAGCGACTCGGTAAATAAAAACAGTAGCATGTACTTAGGGTTTTCACCCTAAGTGTGAGGGAGTTACCCCTGCTGTGGTTACCAATGAAGTGAAAAACAAAATGGTATTTCCACATTTAGCTTGTAATGTTGCCCTTTTACGTTCTAAGAGTCGGCATAATAGCCGGGACTGAATATTGAGGACAATATTCATTCTAAGTGTGGGGGGTATTTCGCTATTCTAGCGAATTTTATCACATTTTACTATCTAATACCCCCGTTTTTGGCAAAAATTTTAAAATTTTTTCACTAAAGTTTCAAAATTTTTGTGGTTATCAGTCCGCCTTGTCTAACCGACAAAAGGATTGGCTAATTCAGGAGCAAACGGCTCTTGGTAAAGATATATCAAATCCGTTGATGGCTTGCAATTTGCCCAAAATTGTATGGTACCTCAACTCGCCATATCCTAAAAAGCAAATGAGTTGGCTAGCCCGCAAGATTATGGCTTGTGGTAAAGGCAGTGGAAAAACCATAATTGGTAATCAGCTCACCAAGATGTTGACTATTCCATCAAGAGTTGGCTAGTCCAGAAGCAAACGGATTTTGGTAAAGACTAATCAAATCCGTTGACAGCTGGTGGTTTGCTCAAAATCACATGGTTATCAGGTGGACCATAGTTCTTACTTGAATCGATACATTTGGCTACTCCAGAAGTGATGGCTTTTGGTAAAGAGATTAAAATCCATTAAGTTTTCAAAACAGTTTATTGCTAGGGACTAGCAATAGTTTAGTGTGGGGGATTGATGAGTGTGTGAATACTCATCATTTTTGGTCAAATCTGAACTGCAAAACATACAAAAACACTCAGTAATGCATCAAAATACTAAAAATATTCCAAAATTGTGTTTTATATGTTTTAGATGCAAAATGAGTAAAAACAAATGAAAAACGTACAAAGTTTGCAAAATTGGCAGTTTCAGTCCCTCAACTTTTTAAAATTGACAAAACTAGTCCCTGAGCATTTGTTTTATAAGAAAAGTCATCAAAGGTCCTTCTGAAATCAAAAAGTATCATAATTGGTCCTTTGGTGAAAAGTTTGGAAAATTACAAGTTTGGTCCCTGTACTTTGCAAAACTGTCAGAAATAGTCCCTGGGATGTCAAAACTTTGAAAAATAGCAAATCTGGTACTTGTACTATTCTTATTTGGCAGAAAAGGTCCTTGGAGAAAAGTTTGGAGCTTTGGCAATTTTAACCCCTCAAGTTTCAGAATTGGCAGAAAATACCCCTGGAGTTATGAAAAGTGCAAAAATGGTCCTTGGGTTATTTTACTTGGCAACTTTAGTCCTTGTGGAAGCTTTTGGAAGTTTACATCCCAGTCCCTTAAGTTTGCCAAAATTACAACTTTGGTCCTTGTGGTGTTTTGCTAATAAACCAAACGGGTCCTTTGTTATTTAACCCAACACCCTCACTCCTTATAACTCCCAGTCCACTACCTTTGGCCCATCAATCCAGCCCACTAACTAATAAAACCTTAAACCGTTTTTATTATACACCTCAGTCAAACCCAGGGTCAACCTTCCCCACCCCATCTCTTTGCCGCCATTACCAAACACCCCAGCCCCCAAACCTCTGCAACCCCAACATAATTGTCTCCCCCCTCCTCTCCTACTAACCACCCTACCCCACTATCCTTCCAATGTCAACCCAAACACCATAATTACCTCCCCCCTCCTCCACAAGGCATAAAGACAATCCTAGGTCTGAGATGGGACTGAGGACAATCAAAGGGCTAGAAAATGTTCCCAGGGGACAAAGACAATAGAAAAGGTGGAAGACAAAGAGCAGGGAAGAGATGAAAACCCTAGTTTTTCTTTTGGTATAAAAGCTATGTATGCCATTTTTATAAGGCAGTTAGTTAATTAGTTTGTAGTAGGATTTAGTAGTTAATTTAGGTTTTAGTAATTTTATGTTTAGTTTTTAAGTTTTCCCCATTGTACTCTTTTATTATATATCAATGCAATTCAAGTTTTATAATTAATTTTCAAACTGCTTCTTTAATTCTGCTTATTTAAATTGCTTATTTTATGTTAGTTATTGCTTATTAGGTTTATTGTATGCCATTTGAGATCTAATATGCCCAGTTGAGTGTTTAGAAGTTATAGCTTTAGTTTTCTACTCTTGGCTGCATATTTTAGCTTACATTAGTTTTGTCTAAACTGCTTATCTATTTCCTGCTTATTACTATTGCCCCTTTTCCGATTCATTTTAGGCTATTTAGTGTACATATAGTTTAGTGTATGTTGTGCTTTCAATATCATGGCCTAAAAACCTGTTTCTCAGCAAAAATCTCTCAGCAGCAGACCCCATTAGGGGTGTTTGGCAAAAGATGATTTGCTGAGATTGCTTTTGTTTTAGAAGGAATGAGTAGTTAAGTTTCAGTACTTGGCATAAATTTAGATTAACCATAGCATAAAAACAATAGGTCCTATAGTAAAAAGTCAAATTCCACTTATCCTTTCCTATTTGCATGCACTGTTAGAATATTATATTGCATTTCCCTTCATTTAGTTGTATTAATTGGTACTTTAGCTTATTTCAGTCACATTATAGCTTCTTACAATAGATTTAGTCACTTAGGACCATTTAAATCTCATTAAAGTCAACCTAGAACAAAATTCTTGCAAAGTCAAAATTGGTTTACTCAGGTTTTGTTCAATTTTCAAAAGAATCTCTAGTCTTTGTTTGTTAATAAAAATGGAAAAAGTGTGTTAATTTAGGTTCATTACCAGCTTGTGCATCAATTGAAAAAAATAAAATTGGACTTTGAAATTGTTTAGCTCATTGAAAATCAAAGTGGAAGTTGGTAGTTTGACTGAGCAATTCCCCTGCATCTCAGTTTTTGCAATTACCCAAATAGTTGTAGATTGCTCATTAGTAGGAGTTAGGCTGTGTAATTTGTGGTTTTAGATAGTCCCCCAGGTCATGTTCATATACTAGCTTTTAGTTTAGGCTTAGTGCTTATCTAGTGCTTAATAATAAGCATTCTTTTGGGACCAATTGAGACTGCATGCAGAGTATTCAGTTAGTAGGATTTGATTGTTCTTCTTGAATGTTGTTGTTGATCTTGTCCTAATTGCTGTTTATTGTTGTTATCATTGTTGTTGCTTGGTTGGTTCAAACCTGTTCAAGCTTATACAACTTTTTGGCTTATTGTTGGCATGCTTCTTGTTGATGTTCTTGATATTGTTCTTGATATCCTGCTTGTTTGAGCTTGTTCAAAGTTATTCCTAGCTTCTTAACTCGTTTGTAGTTTAGCTTTTGGTTTATTTGAGCCTTTGGGACCATAGTTAAGTTGGAACTAGCTTGTGTACAGCTTCTGGCTTGTTGTATTTCCACACTGAGTCACCACTGATTCAGTGGTGACTGAGCTTCCTTCACAAGCTCTCCATTTATTCCACACTTAAGCCAACCCTGTGATTCTTGGTTATTTGAGAAGCTGGTAGTACTAGCTTCCCAGTTCCAAGCTCACTTTTGGATCTTGAGCTCATTTGAGGGGCTAAAATCAAGCCTGCAGGTCTGCCGTGTGAGTGTGAGGTCTGTGGTATTTTTGGGAATGCTTTTTAGCTTATTTCATCTTATTAGTATATCCCTTCACATGATTTAGCTTCTTTCTAGTATAATTAAGTTGGCTCCACATTATTTTCTAGCTTATGCTCACTGGACAGCTTACTTGAGCTTAGAAGTGCCATTAACAAGCCAATAAGCCAACTGTTGGGCTTATTGGCTTGCATTGAGCTTAATCTTGAGTTCCACCATAGTTGTCTTCACAAAAGTCTCATATTTTTAGTTATAAAGTAGTTTTGTAAAATAAAAATTCAGAAAAATCCAAATTTAATTTTTAGTGATAGCTTCTATTTAATGTAATTTAGGTTTTTAATTTTTCTTTTTAATTTTTTGTTAAGTACTTATATGATTTTATATTTTTCTTAGATTCCTGACATATTAAAGTATTTATAAGAATTTTCTTAGATTTTTCCTTTGTCATTCAGTATTATTTATAATTAATAATAGTTTAATCAAAATTAATTAATATTAATATTTTAAATAGTTTAATTGGTTTTTATTAAGCAACAATATCTTTTTATATTTTTCCTAGGATTTATTAATCATAAAGTAATTTTAGGAAATTTTTCATAATTTTCACTGTTCATTTTCTATTTTTCTTAATTTAATTTAGTTTTAAGTAATTAATAAATAATAATTAATAAATAATAATTAGATAAAAAGTTAGAAAAATATAATTTTAATTTTAAAATTATTTTTATAATATTTTAGATTTTTCCAAATTTAATTTTCATATTTTTAGTGAATTTTCATAATTAGTTATAATTTAGTGTAATTTAAATAATTAAAAGTAATTAGGAAATTATTAATTAATTAATAATAATTAATTAAATAGTGTAAAAATTATTTTTCTTTTTCTAAAATTTTTCTTTTATTA
The DNA here is from genome assembly GCA_030686995.1 of Artemisia argyi. NCBI lineage: Eukaryota > Viridiplantae > Streptophyta > Magnoliopsida > Asterales > Asteraceae > Artemisia > Artemisia argyi. The sequence continues at coordinate 27,084,150 of CM060679.1, forward strand.
TTAGGCTTGTAAAAATGTAATTTTCATATCCGTAGGTATTTAATTTCTATAAAACTCGCGTTTTATTTCGTACGCTAACGTAAATTTAAATCAAACGAACGCGTTTTTAGACTTAGCTCACGTTTTTAGTATATCTGATCATCAGTAAATGTTAATATAGTATTTCTAAGTTATTTTCATTCCTCATCTCGTAGTGTAATCATTCACAACCCCTTTCTGTCCAAATTCACCCGATCACAAACCCGTTTTGATTACCATCACACCTCGTCGGGACATAACGACCCGGGGAAACCCTATACTTCCACGGAACATTGAGCCTAAGGAGTTTGACTTTGTTGACCACATCCGTGGTTGACTTTAGTTGACTGCTTTTCCCTCAATCACCCGTATTATAATTACTTGACCATTTAAGTCATATTACTTGGCTAGTTAAGTCAACTAATTTTTCCCACACCTTAGCGTTGTACTCATTTTTAGTACACGAAACCCCTAGTACACCCCTCCGAGCCTATCTTTTCGTTTCTAACTTTAAGCATCTTACTTAAAGTAAGAATTTGTTACAACCCACTTAAATGTACAACCAAATCGCCTTAGCCTTCCGTGTATGCACTCATCTTTAGTGCATTATTGTTATTTGTTAAACCCTAAGTTAATTATCTAATTGATTACATGGTTGCTAAGTCGAGTCATATATCCTTGTACATATTGTTTTGGGACGATTGGGACTCATGGGTAAAGTACTTATTTTATGGAGTAATGAGGAAGAACATCATATATTACCCCCATATGTACGTTAATCTTAAAAGTACTCCAAGTGTTTTGATTTTCTTAATTCGAGTAATTAGATTAGTTTATTGTAAAGTATGTAAAAATTCAAGTGTAAGGGGAATTTTCATTCCCTACGATGTATTATTTTGGATGGTAGGGTAAGAGTGTATGCAATAAAAAAAATGGAAAAATCAAGAAAAAGAAAAGAAAAAAATAGAAAAAGAAAAGAGAAACAAACATACAGACTACCATCCCGTTTCATTCTATGTTTATTTTATGTGTTTGTTATTTTTCATTCATTAGCTTAAGTCGAGCCGAGTCTTGGTTTAGCAACGCCATTTTGTACATGTAATTAACCAAGATTGTTAACTCGCCACCAGTAAAGACTGCCTATATCCAACAAAACCGTGTATTTCATATCCCTACACCTAACGTTACAACCCTTTAAAAGACCTCTTTGATAGTTTATCCTAGGTGCTTACGCCATGTGGTGTAGGTTTGATCCTTTCCCAAGCCTATGTTAATCTATTTTGCTATGACAGGTAGTGAGAGATATTTTCCGCTTCCATATTGTGATATTACTTTATTACACCCGAGAGATGTGAGTATCTAAACACTATTTGTGAGGTGCTAGTATATGACCTCCGTGCTTGTCTTTGGTCTTTAGTGGAATGATTATTTGTTGTAATTACATTTATATTAGTGTTAAATGACCCCTAACTTGTATTTTGACTAGAATAAAAACGCATTTGCTTGAGGACAAGCAAATCTCAAGTGTAAGGGTATATGATGAGGCGAAAAATGAACCACTTTTAGGGGGTCATTTAATCCTGGAATTGAATTTATTTGATCAAATATTGCCCTAAATCGTTCCTTTTGTGACTTTAGGTACTTTGGGAGTGAATTCTGGAAAGGAGGCAATTCGGACGTTTTTGGAGCATAAAAGCGAAGAAAACGCCAAAGACTTAATTTTCCATGCTGAGAACAGTACCTGACGGCGTCAAGAGGAATATCATGACGGTGTCAAGAGTAAAAGTGGTGACAACCCAGTGCAAACCTGACGGCGTCACAACAAGGGCATCAAGAGTATTTTTGGTGACGACCTGCATAAGGAGAATACATGACGGCGTCAGACCTAGATCTAGGCAGTCTGAGGAACTATTTGGCGGCGAGATGACGGCGTCAGACATTTGTTCTTGACGCCGTCACCTATCAAACTCTATATATAGTTTTCTAATTTTTCATTCATTAGGGAGGAACTTGTGTGGAGAACCCTAGGGCCGAACTTTGTAAACCCTAGCTCATATTTTATAGTACTTTCAAGGGTTTTCAACCCTTGAATCCTTTCATGTTCAATTAAGATAAGTCTTCTCTTTAATTCAATCAATATGTCTATGTGTTGGTTGACTATATCTTGTGCTTGTCTTGATTTCAACATGCTAGGCTAGATCTATCTTGTGTTTGCTTGGATCTAATGAAACCTAGATGTTAATTATGTGTTGATTACTTGTTTATGGTTGTATTGGATGAATGATTTCAATTTTAGGCTTAAGAAAACTGGCAGATCTCCATTGTGTAACATGCTTGAACGTCTTAGGAAACATGAACCGATGTGTACTAGGTTTTATTGGTTGTATTTAATGCATGAGTAAATTCTAATGATCCCATGTTAGGAGCTTCTTAGCCGGCTCGACATAGGAGTGAAGTAGGCACTCATAGGATTGTGGAAGTAAGTACGCCACCCCATGAATGGTATTAAGGAATACAATCCGTCATCCACACAACTATAACAAGTAATTAACGTGTAAAAGATATCTAGGGAGTAGTGAAATCTAAGTAAACACATTTCTCCCACATATTTCTCACAACTTTAGTTTAATTTAGTTTATTTTCGTTTTTAGTATTTTATTTTGATTGCATCTTTAGTATTGGGTTAGTTGACTAGCAACTAATTCCGCCCAAATCCTTCAAACCCGAGATTTTTACTTGCTTTCATAAAATATAAAAAATACAAAAAAGAATCATCCCTCATCTCTAGACCTAGTCTTTAGGTTTTCTAATCCTAGCGACACTATTCCTAGCTGAACGATCAATCCCCCGGTACTTGTCATTATACTATACTACATCGATCAGGTACACTGCCTGGTGGGGGTTGTAAGCTTCTCGAGATCCCTCGAGAGGTAAAGCCTGGTGCAATCCCTACGCATCACATATCAGCACGTATGAAGATGTCGATAAGCAATATCATCTCACGCACCAGCTGTTCTTCTCATATTTCTTCACATTGAAAGCTGAAGTAATACATACCACAAGTATCAGAAGACCACTTCCCCCATGTAGTTGGAATGATACACCAAACGCCATAAGTTAATACGCTGATATTCTCTACGGTTATGACATATGTCTTACCGGGATAACTTCAATTAAGAAGAAGTATTAAGTTCATCACATGTACTCGTTATGCATTTAGATGTATGTCTCCTTCCCCCTTGCTGGTTTTGATACCTTAGAATCAACAACACATTATAGGCACATCTTCTTGAAATCTTGTGAGAAGAACACAATTTGCTTAAATGGATCTGGTGAGAATCAACTGCTACAAAAAACTCTCTCTGACTATCTTTACCACCCCTTATGTAGGCTATTTGAAGTGACCAATGATGAAGCACATTCGATAAACCAAACTTAAAGCTGAAGTAAAATTTCCCATTCTGGTGACTTAAGCTTGCACTAATGTTGGAAGAACGGTGTAGAGAATTCATGCTCCAAGCAAATCTCTAAGTACTCAATACTCAATCAAAGTAAGAGACAATAACACCTCTTGCGATTATCCACAACTTCTGCGTGTGACACTGAGTATTACAACGTAACTCCTTAAAGTGATAGTTAACCAGGTCTTCAACCATCCACCCCGACTGCTGGTAACTAGATAAACCAAGTCTTCACCTTAAATCTTAATCACGAGCAAGTTATCATTGAAAGTCATGCATCCAACCAACCCCAATTTCAAGATAAAATAAGATCACGCCATTGTGAACGTCAACTTCAATCTCAAATAAAGGATACCAAATAAACTCCGTGATCACTTGACATTACATGTCCAAATTCATAAACGTAGCCTTGAAAAACATTATATTCTTGTGGTTGATTTACAAAGTGCACATCTGGAGGAACAACAATCCGTGATGAAATAGAACAAACAGACGAATCATTATTCATGTGTGCAACTTCACAATCATGATAGTCATCATCAACACCTTGAGGAATAACTAGAGATTGGGTTACTTGAGTAATCTGAGTAATACTTCTAGACTGTGCATCTTGATCAATGGTGATTGATGAAGGTGAACCAGTTGAGTAGTAGAGTCAGCATGAACCGGAGCAGGAGCTTCAGGAACTTGATGATCAACATTCGTTGGAGATTAGAAGTATTCATCAAACATAGGTTGAATCAATGAATCCCGGTCATCCTTAGTTAATGGAACATTAGGTGTTGGAGGAGAGTCGTATGACCATTCTTCAAGCATCAATCAACATGTGGTAAATTTACACTTCTCTCCCTCAAAAATTGCAAGCGAGGTTTGCCATTTTTGATTAAGCAAGTGAATAAGAATATAATCAATCATGTATTTTATTCACACTTCTCCCCCTCAAAAATTGCATACAAGGTTGCCATTTTTGATTGAGCATGTGAATAAGAATACACTCAATCATGTAGTTTATTCACCCTTCTCCCCCTCAAAAATTGCATACGAAGTTTGCTATTTTTGAATGAGCAAGTGAATACGAATTCGAGCAAAGACGAGTAGATCCACTTGATGACTGAACGAACATGGAGGAAGCATGAAGCATGTTGTTGAGAATGGTCAAAACTAAGAAGATTTCTCTTCTTCCGAAGATAAGGCGCACTGAATCGTACACCTTTCTTTTCTTTGATGAACGGGGCCTGAAGTGTTGTCAGCAAACGCCATAATGATGACATTGAGGACCGAGGATTGAATTGAGGTGTTTAAACGTCATAGTCAATGAAGAACGAGGCCTGAACTGATGTAAATAGACGTCATAGGCACACATATGATGAGGCGAAAAATGATCCGTTTTTAGGGGGTCATTTAAGCCCGAATCCGACTTTATTTGATCAAATATTGCCCTAAATCGTTCCTTTTGTGATTTTAGGTGTTTGGAGAGTGAATTCTGGAAAAGAAGCCATTTTGGACGTTTTTGGAGCATAAAAGTGAAGAAAACGGCAAAGTACCAATTTTCCATGCTGAAGACACTAGGTGACGGCGTCAAGAGTTACACCATGACGGCGTCAGACATCAAGAATAAAATACCGTAGGTAGTGATGGAGTCACATAGGCTGTCATAAGTAGATCAAGGCCGTCCGAGGAAGTATTTGGCGGCGAGGTGACGGCGTCACATGCTTGTCTTGACGCCGTCAGCCCAGTTTTCCTATATATAGTTTTCTAGTTTTTACATTTAGGGAGAGAAGTTTTGGTGAAACCCTAAAGACGAATTTGGTGCCTCTTTTACAGGTTTTTCAAGGGTTCCAAACCCTTGATACCTTGCATTGTAATTGAGATAAGTGTTCTTCTAATTCAATCAATATGTCTATGTGTTGGTTGTCTATATCTTATTCTTGTCTCAATTCAATTATGCTAGGCTAGATCTCTCTTGTGTTTGCTTAGATCTAATGAAACCTAGATGTTGATTATGTGTTGATTACTTGTTTATTCTTGTTCTTGGATGAATGATTTATATGTTAGGCTTAAGAAAACTGGCAGATCTCCAAATGGTAACATGCTTGAACGTCTTAAGAAACATGAACCGAGGCGTACTAGGTCTTTATTGGTTGTATTTAATGTATGAGCCACTGTTTACAATCCCTATAGTTGTGCTGGGTCATGGTGTAGGAGGAGATAAGAGCTCATAGAGTTGGGGAGTTATGTATGCCACCCCACGAATGGTATTAAGGAATACAATCCGTCATCCATACAAGTATAACAAGTAATTAACGTGTAAAAGATATCTAGGGAGTAGTGAAGTCTAAGTAAACACAATTTCTCCAATTACTGCTCACAACATTAGTATAAATTAGTTTGTTTTCATTTTTATTATTTTATTTTGATTGCATCTTAGCTTTGGGTTAGTTGAATAGCAACTAATTCCGCCCACTCCTTCAAAACCGAGATTTTACTTGCTTTCATAAAAATATAAAAATACAAAAATAATCATCCTTCACCTTTAGAACTATTAATTAGGTTTTCTAATCCTAGCGACACTATTCCTAAGCTGAACGATCAATCCCCCGGTACTTGTCACTATACTATACTACAACGATCAGGTACACTGCCTGGTGGGGGTTGTAAGCTTCTCGAGATCCCTCGATAGGTAAAGCAAGGTGCGATTCCCACGCATCAAGTTTTTGGCGCCGCAGCCTGGGGAATAGTTATTGTCTAGGTTAGAATTTCTTTTTATTAGGTCTACTTGCTAGATTCCTTTCTAGTAAGATTTTATTTTTATTTTTAGGATTTCTTTAGTCTATCTTTTTCTTTGTGTGTTTGTTCGTAATTTCCATTGACTCTTCCGTTCACCATTATGGAGTACGCGAACCCACCATACCACCAACCACAAAGACCATTCTACCCTATTGACATCTCGAATTTCAAACAATATCGAGATGAACCTATATATGATGCATGGACTCGTTTTAAAATTTTACTTCGAAAATTCCCTCATCATAGTTTCTCTTTAGCATCCCTAACCGAAACATTTTACTATCGTGTCAGCCGATGTGACCAAATGTGCATTGATGATTTTGCCAATGGGGGCCCTAGGGAATTAAGTGCTGAAGAAGCATGGGATACCTTAGAAGACTGTGCCCAATACTATTATAGAGTAGACAACCCAACAAACAACATCACAAATCAATCAAAAACAAGTTTGAAGGAGCAAACAGGAAGTTTGTCTGGGGATGATTACTCAGGGATACCTGTGTGGATGTCACCTAAAGCCATAGTACAAAACAAACACATAGGTAATCTAGGTACAATGGAGGATGAGGTGGACAATTCAAGCCCACAAAGTACCTCACAAGTCCTACCATCATTTGAGGCACATACACCGCCCGTGACTTACCTGGAAGAAGTAGAAGAGACTATAGGAACCCCAATTGAGGTAGAACCCTTGGACCAAGCACCACTAGAGGATATAGGTTTGAACACTTGTAGTGATAACCTTACTCCTAGTTCTAGGGAAGTTCCTAGTTTTGATGAACCGGAGCCTCAACCAAAACCATTACCTAATCTTCCATCCTTGGATGAAGATTTAGGAATTGAAATAGGTCCCGATCCACCCATCAAACCATGTAGTCCGGGTAGTTTTACGTTGAAGGTAGTAGACCCCAAGCCTTGTAGAGAAGAAGCCAACATAGGAGTGAACCACGACCTTACATACTTACATCACCCATTCATGATTGATCGTAAGAAACATTATGGGTTTAAACCGGGTTTATTAGGTCAAGATGGATCCCCAACTAGTAGTCTCTTGAAGATGATAGAAAATGATCCCTTTCTAGGAGAAAATCTTAATCCACCCATTAACCCGATTGAATTTGTGAAGGTTATGACGATAGGAGCACACCCGTTTGAGCATATAATTCATCCACCACTCTTCCCTCACGTGCCATATTTCCACCCTAAGGGTGTGTATCGCTACTTTCACCCGCACTTAATCCTAAGTGTAGGGAAAACCTCCCATATTTCCATTAAATAAGGGTATAGTCAGGCTCGTGACTCGAACAAAAACAAGCGCTTCTTGGGAGGCAACCCATGTTTGTGTGATTTCATTTGTTTGATTGTTATTTGCTTCCGTATGCATGTTTTATTTTTATTGCTGGTTGATCATGTTTCTCAATTAAAATGTGGAAATACTTTATTATGTTGTTTGGCCTAGTCTTAACTTCAACCTAAAAGTATTTTTGCAAAAGATAAGTGTAAGGGGAAACCCCAAATATGTTTTCAAGAAACAAACCGATCATGATTCTCCACAATATTAAATGAACATGTATATTCGTATTTGTTAGAGTCAAATGCTTGTATTGAGTCATAATGAAGTTTTGCAGGATTTTCCAGGAAGTAGGACGAAGTTTTTCCAGAAATTTTCCGGAAACTTAACATAAGAATTTCTGCAGGTCCATTCTGACGGCGTCAGAGTATTACTCTTGACAGCGTCAGGCGTTAAAAATCTGGAAATTTTACCGGTTTTGTTTTTCTAACGGAGTCTTATGATTTTTGTGAATTATTAAGTTTTATAATCTCCAGGAAATCTGCAAACTTCATTCCACAAGCATTATATCTTACTTTGTTTTCTAGGATTAGTAACTTATATAGGATGCCGCCGATTTTACGCGAGGTTGCCTTGTCTATTGTTGTCAGGATTTACAGGTTATTTTTGACAAGAAGATGATTTATATTCTGGAAGGGAAGCTTTGATTGTTCGTTTTCTTGGAAGAAGATTTAACCTGGTCAACCTAAAATCCATACCGAGCGAATCAGGGGAGTATTTGATTTCATTCTCTTTACTTTTTCACTTTTACATTCTTTACTTGAACATTGGGGACAATGTTCATCTTAAGTGTAAGGGGAGGGTAAAAAGATGATACCTTACATATGCACTTTCGCTTGAGTTTGTTTTGTTTGATAGTAGATGTGTAATAAAACTACGAGAAATACTTGTTAGTGTAATTTTAGCGCAAAATTTAAAATTTTTTACAACATTTAGGAGTGAAACTTTAGCCATAGCAAGCGTCTCATGGATAGGAGATTGTATGACTAGCACATAACCGTATATTCAGAAAAATTTTCCACCCAAAATTGTGAGGTTCGCCTTTAGATTTGATAGGAAAAGCATTTACTATTAGTGCTTATGAGTGTACCGGTAGCATTTAGATTCTAGAACTTGCGTTAGCGATGCATCCCGAGACCGCTAGTGAGACTACATTCGTGTAGTAGGATTTACTACATGATAAGAGGCATTAGGATCACCCTTGTGTTAAAACCGTATTATAATTACTTGACCATTTAAGTCATATTACTTGGCTAGTTAAGTCAACTAATTTTTCCCACACCCTTTGCGTTGTACTCATTTTTAGTACACGAAACCCCTAGTACACCCCTCCGAGCCTATCTTTTCGTTTCTAACTTTAAGCATTTTACTTAAAGGAAGAATTTGTTACACCCCACTTAAATATACAACCAAATCGCCTTAGCCTTCCGTGTATGCGCTCATTTTTAGTGCATTATTGTTATTTGTTAAACCCTAAGTTAACTTTCTAATTGATTACATGGTTGCTAAGTCGAGTCATATCCTTGTACATATTGTTTTGGGACGATTGGGACTCATGGGTAAGTACTTATTTTATGGAGTAATGGGGAAGAACATAATATTATTACCCCCATATGTACGTTAATCTTAAAAGTGCTCCAAGTGTTTTGATTTTCTTAATTCGAGTCATTAGATTAGTTAAATATAAAGTATGTAAAGATTCAAGTGTAAGGGGAATTCTCATCCCCTATGATGTATTATTTCGGATGGTAGGGTAAGAGTGTATGCAAAAAAAAAAAAAAAAAAAAAAAAATCGAAAAAACAAGAAAAAATATATATATAAAAGAAAAAGAGAAAAAACATACGGACTACCATCCCGTTTTCATTCTATGTTTATTTTATGTTTTCGTTATTTTTCATTTATTAGCTTAAGTCGAGTCTAGTCTTGGCTTAGCAACGCCATCTTGTACATGTAATTAACCAAGATTGTTAACTCGCCACCAGTAAAACTTCCTTTATCCAACAAAACCGTGTAATTCATATCCCTATACCTAACGTTACAACCCTTTAAAAGACCTCTTTGATAGTTTATCCTAGGTGCTTACGCCATGTGGTGGAGGTTTGATCCTTTCCCAAGCCTATGGTAATCTATTTTGCTATGACAGGTAGTGAGAGATATCTTCCATTTCCATAATGTTATATTACTTTATTACACTCGAGAGATGTGAGTATCTAAACACTATTTGTGAGGTGCTTGTGTATGATCTTCGTGCTTGTCTATTGGTCTTTAGTGGAACGATTATTTGTTGTAATTACTTTTATATTAGTGTTAAATGACCCCTAACTTGTCTTTTGAGTAGAATAAAAGCTCATTTGCTTGAGGACAAGCAAATCTCAAGTGTAAGGGTATATGATGAGGCGAAAAATGATCCATTTTTAGGGGGTCATTTAAGCCCGAATCCGACTTTATTTGATCAAATATTGCCCTAAATTGTTCCTTTTGTGATTTTAGGTGTTTGGAGAGTGAATTTTGGAAAAGAAGCCATTTTGGACGTTTTTGGAGCATAAAAGTGAAGAAAACGGCAAAGTACCAATTTTCCATGCTGAAGACACTAGGTGACGGCGTCAAGAGTTACACCATGACGGCGTCAGACATCAAGAATAAAATACCGTAGGTGGTGACGGCGTTACATAGGCCGTCATAAGTAGATCAAGGCCGTCCGAGGAAGTATTTGGCGGCGAGGTGACGGCGTCACATGCTTGTCTTGACGCCGTCAGCCCAGTTTTCCTATATATAGTTTTCTAGTTTTTACATTTAGGGAGAGAAGTTTTGGTGAAACCCTAAAGACGAATTTGGTGCCTCTTTTACAGGTTTTTCAAGGGTTCCAAACCCTTGATACCTTGCATTGTAATTGAGATAAGTGTTCTTCTAATTCAATCAATATGTCTATGTGTTGGTTGTCTATATCTTATTCTTGTCTCAATTCAATTATGCTAGGCTAGATCTCTCTTGTGTTTGCTTAGATCTAATGAAACCTAGATGTTGATTATGTGTTGATTACTTGTTTATTCTTGTTCTTGGATGAATGATTTATATGTTAGGCTTAAGAAAACTGGCAGATCTCCAAATGGTAACATGCTTGAACGTCTTAAGAAACATGAACCGAGGCGTACTAGGTCTTTATTGGTTGTATTTAATGCATGAGCCACTGTTTACAATCCCTATAGTTGTGCTGGGTCATGGTGTAGGAGGAGATAAGAGCTCATAGAGTTGGGGAGTTATGTATGCCACCCCACGAATGGTATTAAGGAATACAATCCGTCATCCATACAAGTATAACAAGTAATTAACGTGTAAAAGATATCTAGGGAGTAGTGAAGTCTAAGTAAACACAATTTCTCCAATTACTGCTCACAACATTAGTATAAATTAGTTTGTTTTCATTTTTATTATTTTATTTTGATTGCATCTTAGCTTTGGGTTAGTTGAATAGCAACTAATTCCGCCCACTCCTTCAAAACCGAGATTTTACTTGCTTTCATAAAAATATAAAAATACAAAAATAATCATCCCTCACCTTTAGAACTATTAATTAGGTTTTCTAATCCTAGTGACACTATTCCTAAGCTGAACGATCAATCCCCCGGTACTTGTCACTATACTATACTACAACGATCAGGTACACTGCCTGGTGGGGGTTGTAAGCTTCTCGAGATCCCTCGAGAGGTAAAGCAAGGTGCGATTCCCACGCATCAACATACATCAACATTGAGTATCCAGACCTCCTGAAGCAGGAGATATGCTTGCTTTAGGCCTCCAGACTTTGAGTCTTCTCATGTAGTGAATGTTAAATGTACCTGCAACTAAGTAAGGACTACCTGCACTAACATTACAAACTTGATTGCATATATATGGGTTAGTAATAGTAGTATCCAAACCCTTGGGGGTTTCACATTCAACCATGGTATTGTCATCAGTGAGCAACTTTCCGGTAGGTATCCACTTAAGTCCGACATCCTTAAAAATTCTACCAGTTGGAATCCACTTATGGCAAGGTCTAGGATTGCTAAGCTTCTTATGCATGGTGGATGACTTACTAAAAATCCTAGGCTTAACAGGTTGAATCTTAGCAATGTTCCTCAATAAACAAGGAGGCATCATACGAGGTTGTGAACCCAAGATTCCATCCTTATGAAGTAGAGCCCTTTTCCTAGCCTTTTCTATATCATAGTTCTTGAACAAGTCATTTGTATCATAAGAGTTTTGAACCTTAATGCTTGGTTTAGACACTGTTTTCGACTAATCCTAGAGGAGCTGGGAGCAGGAGTAGCTACATGCTGAGGTTTAACAGAACTAGAAGCAATTATCTTAGGCAAATAATGTGGAGTGACTGGTTTTGTCAAAACTTGTTTCGCATCAACTTGGGAGGCAAACCGAGTTTTTGAAAATTTTGGACGTTCAGATCTAAACGCAGTCGGTTGCCTAACAACTGATTGGTTTCTATTCAATTGTAAAACTGGTTTTCCCAAGATTGATGGTTTTGCAAACTTAGTGTTCACACTATTCCCTGTTGCTTTTCTTAGCTCGTTCTTTAATGCTGTAATTGTGAAACCCTTCTCCAGAAGTTGAGCTTTGAATTCATCATTTTTGGCAATCAAAGAGGTTATCTGTTCTATAGTCATAGTTTTCGTTTCTTTGATTGAATCACATAAGTCTTTACACTGAATTTTCAAGGTCTCATTCTCCTTAAGTAACTTAGGCACATTTTGTTCCAAATCAAAATTTCTAGTTACAAAAGTCTCACTGTCATGATTATCGTTAACTTCATTACACATATCACACATCTCAGTTATACGTTTTTTCAGGTTTCTGATTGTCAAGTTTTTGGTTTCTAGCTGAGATTTCAAATCATTAATCATAAAGAATTCACGGAAATCAGGAAGTTCTAGATTTTTACATGGTTGGTTTGTTAGAAAACTTTCTTCCTTTTGTTGCATTTCGATTTCAAGTGAAATACAATGTTTTTCAAGTTGTAAAAATCTGTTTGAAAGTTCATTAAAAACCTCTTTATCAACCATATCATTTGATTTAAAAGTCTCAGCCGTAAACAAAGAACTTGACTCATCAGCATGTTCAGCATACTGATTACTTTCTCCCCCTTTATGATTCATATTTGTTGAATCAGACAAGGTATTGCTAACAGTCTTTTCCAAAAAATATGTGTCATAAGTGGGTTTAATTTGATCAGTATGTTGTCGTTCATTAGAAAGCACATTATGTTGATTAGTGACATGTACCTCAGCAGATGTTACTTGATCATGTTCCGATCTGTGATTAACATCACTGCCATGAGTAGTATAAGTCCCAGAGCTGTCGTTAGTATCATGCTTAGCAGACTTGGTGTCACTATTTTGCTGATGTTGTGCTCTTTCTTGAATGAACCATTTCACATTACCCATGAGTTGGAGGAGTTTATCTCTGAGCGTGTCAACCTCGATTCCCGTGTGATTAACAAAACATTTTTTCGTCATTTGACTATCGTAGTCATAATCCACAGTGAATTTCGAATCGATGAACACTTGAAGTTGTTCGTTGATCACACAAAGGGCAGCCATGGATCCAATTTTGGAAGATTCACTTTGGTCAAGTTGTTTTTGTAGATGATCTAAGTTAAGAATCAGTGTGCATGTGAACGTCTGAACATCTTGACCAAATAGTGTTGCAAATGCACGTTCGAATCCCATCTTGAGTCCAGTTCCCTTGAAAAGTACCGCGATGTGTGAACGAAGTTGTTGAAAACATTCTATGCATCTTACATTTGCATCATGAAGTACTTGTTGTGGATGTTGCACTCCTCTCTTTTGTGAATTCGAGCACAAAGAATCCCAATTGGCACTCACATAATCAAACACGTTTACCTGTTGTGCATTTTTTGGAATCTTATGTTTAATTATTTCGTACAATCTACGTACCTCAGATATGGCAGAGTCTGAAGTAGTAGACATGATATGAGCACGCACGGGATTTTACAATTCTATGATTTAAACCGAGAAATTGTTTCTTTCGCGGGATTTTACAAAATCAAGAAGAAACTGTGAGACACCGAAGACTTGATTTGGTTTGGTTGAAAAGGTTTTAAATGATGAAGTAGACAAGTCACAGTGAATTTCAAACAACGCACCTGTTTTTGAGATCCGAGTAAACCCCGTAATAAATCCAATAAACCCGAAGGATATCTCACCTCAAATTAGTTCTCATTCGGATTCTTGAGGCTCACTCAAAACCGTGGGCACAATATCCAAACAATTTTGGACCAAGTAAAGAATACCCAATAAAAAATATGCACTTGTTGTGAATAAGAATAGAGATAGTGAAACTAATCTTCAATTCATCATTAACTAGGAGATTTACAACGAGTATATATAGACAAACATTAGGGTAAAACCCTAATAGCTAACATGGGCTGTGGGCCTACTATGGGCTATATGGACATCCACTAATAATTATTCATAACACTCCCTCTTGGATGTCTATATTGCTAATACGCTTAGAAAATGCTGCCTCATTAAAAACCTTGTCAGGAAAACCCAGTGGGACAAAACCATGACTAAGGGAAAAAGAGTGCAGCGCGTATTATCTCCCTCTGATGACTACATCACTTGAGCTCTTCGAGTAGGTGCATTCCAATGTTGTTGTTCAATGTCCTAAATGCTGAGGTAGAAGCGCCTTAGTAATTAGATCCGCCAAATTGTCACTTGAATGAACTTGTTGAACGATAATATCACTATTCTTTTGTAAGTCATGATTGGAAAAAAACTTTGGCACAATATGTTTTGTCTTTGACGCCTTTGATGTAACCTTCCTTGAATTAAGCAATGTATGCTACATTATCTTCATGCAAAACTGTTGGTTCCTCCTTCTCTGAAGAGTTACCACATGATCTACATATGTATTGTATCATATTTCTAAGCCAAACACATTTTCGACTTGCTTCATGTATCGCTAGAATTTCTGCATAGTTGGATGAAGTCGATGAGATTGTCTGCTTAACTGAACGCCATGAAGTTGTAGTTCCTCCACATATAAATACATATACAGTTTGAGATCAACCATTATGAGGGTCATACATATATCATGCATCTGCAAAACCAACTAGACTTGTATTTGATGGGTTAGTGAAATATAAACCCATATCATTTGTACCTTTAAGATATCGAAATATTTGTTTTACTCAATTTGATGATTATGCCTCTTTAAAACCTTACTAGATAAAACCCCGTGGGACAAAATTCTAGGGAAGGAAAAAAAATACATAAATCCTTTATACGCTCGGGGATGTTGCCTCATTAAAAACCTTGCCGGAAAACCCTGTGGGAACAAAACCATGGTCAAGGGAAAAAGATTGCAACACGTATCTTCTCTCCCCTTGATGATCACATCACTTAATCTCATTCAGTGAAATGTACATTCAAGTGTCTTGATAGAATCACGTGAATAAATATTCTCTACATGTTATTTTCATATCCATTTAAAGGATTAAGACACGTCATACATCTCATACAAGTACATCCGTGTAATTCACATATACATATTTTAGTATGACACATGTAAATCGATATTGTGAGCATCATCTTTATAAATCAAGGGGTCTTTCTTCATCATACGACCTCATAAACATGAGCGTCATTTATTCGTATAAAGATATGTAGCATCTTTCTTTAGCTTTCATGATGCATAATGATTACATCTTTAAGATGTTCAATTCATAAGCTAAGACAAGCTCATCTTTTTGTTTCAAATTCAACTTCCATGCATTCAATCGCCTTTACAATCATAAAATCAAATTGTATGAAACTTAAAACATATTCACATCTAGATCTCTTTATAAAGTTTCATGGGCTAACAAAATTCTTTATTTGGCACAATACTTTACACTAAGGCGATTATAACATATTTGCCAAACACATGATTAATTCAATACAATCAAGTAGTTTCTCGAGAACTTTTCTTATATGCTCTAAATATCGCTAGCATGCTCCATGCATTTTATATGCTATAATGAAATCTCAATAACACATGAGCTCTATTAATTAACTTTTAGACGCATATCGATTACTTATTACATTGCCAGACTTATAAATATTATTTACATTATTGGATCCACCACATGAGAACATATCTCCTAATAATCATTTACGTGCCATTAGTTATGCCTTATACCAAAATTTCAATACTTTAATTTCACTTTCTCATAAAGATCAACGCATATCCAATAATTTTACACATTCATATATACAAACTTCAAGTCTCATTTACCATATCTCTTCATAAGAGATTTTAATCTTTCATTAGCTCTTTGCGTCTTTACTTCTTTTGGCCATTCACTTATACATCTGCACTTCCTGCAGGTATTCCTTTCATGATCCTCACCATGATTATAGCGCTATCTTTTATATTTTCATAATCATTACCATGCCCATTATCATATACAATAGTACTATCGACGTCGATTCATTACTTTTCGATTTCACACATTACTAGACATTATATATCGTTTATTGAGATCTCATAATTTTTCATGTACCCGGGGTTTTTCAATAACCTTTATGTCTAGTGTCTCTTGACTATTATGGGGTCTTATTACCTCGATTTGACCATCTTTATTTTCTTGCTCCATTTTATCTAATCATTCGAGGACTTTTATTTGGAATCGATTTGTCTATCACGCTGCAGCAGTACCATAGACTTACTACCATTGATTAGTTGTACCTTTGGGACATATATTTTAATTGGAGCATTAGCAGCATTTATATTATCCAGTCACTTATTTAATATCACAATCATGCTGGCAATTACTAGATCTGGAATATTATTTGTCCCTTGAACTTTAAGTTCATATTCATTAGTGTGAGGATCAACATTTATATCATAGTTCATTCCATATTTCTCGCTGCTCATACTCTCCCCTGAATGAATTATCAATTTAAATATCCCATTTTGTGTGTTGTGGTGGATTTACAATATATCACACAATTACAAAATCTCACATGGGAAATATAGTTTGTGACCAAAACCATTCTAACGGGGAGGATTCATTATAGAATGTTGGCAAGATGCGAATTCATATGTCATAACATGCCCCATAAACTAAAAGTTTTGTTCTCATAATATTATTGGCTTTGCAATCAACTGAAGACGTTTGTAATGTTTCAACAAAAGCAATTCGTGTATGAACATGAGCTACTTTTATGTTCAACACTTATTCCAATAATCGCCCAATACTTGGAAGTATTCACCACCATTCTTAATAATATAAGTTGGAAAACCGTGCTCGCATTTTATAAGCCGAGCCACTAATCACGCTAACTTTAAGTTGCGTCTTTGATGATCATTTTGACGATGCATCGACTTTAAAACTCAAAATGATCCACATGGCGGATGTATATGCCTACATACATCCCCGTCATATTCTTTCCAAAACTTTATAGGACATAGTCCTTACTTAACTTGGTGGTGATACATGACAATGTACTTCCATTGAGAACAATACAAATAGTGAAATCACTTTTGAAGAACCCATGGTTCTTGTATATATTTCGCATCATCATTGACTCGGGATGGTCCAACCGGTCATGCTAATTAATAATCTTGGCTCATAAACTTAATTTTATGACCACATGTGCTTTAATTGGTACTTGACGTTATGCAAAACTCAAATAATATAACGTAATACATTATCACAATGATAAATCAAATAGAAATACTATATATTATTTACCTCAACCACGTCTATAACTACGATCCTTAAATTGGTCATCATATTATCATATCAACATTAAAAGTTGAGCATTTTCAGCTAGACGGGTTTAATGATATTTCATAAATATTTTACACACCTCGAAGCACAAATCAACCTTTTACAATATTACTTATTCAAAATCGTACACCATTTGCTGACATATATTTATTCATTATGCGATGGTGCGATTTGGGGAATGCGGATTATCATAACTTACGATCCAATAGTGTCACATATTAGTGTGCCTAAATTTTTTGAAAGCTAATAATCTTTATTGTGGAGGCGAAACTCGATCGGCTAATAAACATTCCAAATCATATATCAAAGGAGTAAATCATGTCTAGATTTTTCACCAAGCCTCATATCACATTTGTGGGCATCAAAGGCAGACATATAAAACACATAGCATTTTAACTTCCATGCATTGCATAATATTGCATACTAAGAAGCAAGCACATGATATTATTACATTAGAGAATATAGCATTTCTAACTTCACATAATCAATTGTGTCATATTTGTCATAAGAACTCAAATAGAGGGATTAAGTTATTAACAATAGTTGTAATATTCTATGTTCTTTAAATCTATTCCAATAGAAAAACCTTTTGATAACAATTGATGTTATCCACGTCAAACAAAAATTATTGACTTACATGTATTCAAAATTCTGTAAAAGAGAGTTTGGTTGTTGTTTTATCAGTAACCATTCTTATCATTGATTTAGAATACTTTTAGTGTAGGTGTCACATGATTTAGCATCATAAGACTAATCAATACTTTCAAAGTTTAAACACAGTCAACACCATCAAAACATCATATATGCATGTTCTTCGTTTTCGACAACATATACAACAGAAACAAGAATTTGAATCGTCACTCCTTTGATTATATGTGTACACAAAAATGGACGCTCACGTTCACAGTGTACTAGTGTCAAAACCACCAAATCACAATTTACATGATCCAACATTAAAGTTTAATGGCATATAACATTAAACTATTTTATGTTTTATAAATAAAATAATGGGGCATCATTATAACAATAAACCAACAAACAAGTTAAATCATCACTATTCAATTTATCACAAATGACCTATCAATTTATAGATGCCATAATACAATTATACGAGACATGTCAGATCAAACCATGATAGTATTGCTAATAAAAGTATCTTATAATAAGTATCACTTTAATTTAGAAATCGGACTAGAACCATGATAAATTAATTATGAAAATGTAACTATAAAATAGTTGGTAACAATAAAATCGTTGGTGACTAAATGAAATTAAAAAAAATAATAATAATAATACATATGTTAGTAGCAATAAATCTTGAATCGATGTACTATGAAAAAGCACATATGAGATAAAGCTACCCTCTAAATAATCCTAGCATACCACAGATTCTTTGTTTTGCTTTATCAATATTTTATGTTAAGTTATAATGCTAGAAGTTCTTACTTTTGATTATAAACAATTACAATGCACATACCTAGTATCAACGAACATGTATGCATATTCAATATTTAATTAGGGTTAAAAATTTACCTTCTTATATCAAAACTTACTTCGATACTAGATCAGTCCTTCATTAAAGTAATAAGAGGGTTAAAATTTATCTCTTAGGCAAACAATTATTTGAGTGTACATTAACGTACTATTAATAAAAAAATAGTAATGCATAAAACAAATTAAAGTTTCGCAGGAAAAATAAAAAAAATAAGCCATATTGTGTGAATAATAGATCTCATATTGTTTTGATTATATTTATCCGTCACCGATTAGTCGGCATAAATGACACGAATGCATATCTCTTGCTTTAAGTTAAATAAAATAGGACAATTACAAACAAATACGACCAATATATAGAGGAGTAAAACATAATGATCTACTACATCAAAAATTAATCAAAGTGGACGAGAAAACTTATCTCAACGATGATGTCACGTTCAAACCGCAAGATCGTTCTTTCAGTCTCATATCTTTCTGAAATCAAAAATTATTTTAAGAGCGTGCTGATAACGTGTTGTGAATAAGAATAGAGATAGTGAAACTAATCTTCAATTCATCATTAACTAGGAGATTTACAACGAGTATATATAGACAAACATTAGGGTAAAACCCTAATACCTAACATGGGCTGTGAGCCTACTATGGGCTATATGGACATCCACTAATAATTATTCATAACAGCACTAATAATTTTGTAGATCACACTTAGTCCCTTGTTGTAAATCACAAATTCGTTTCTAGTTGGATAAATAGCCACGACCCAATATGAAATGAAACAAAAACAAAAAATTCGTCTCTTGTGATTAACTAACCAACAACCCAAATATCATGAATAAGAATCGTCCCTTGATTATTAGCCCAGTACCTGCCGATTCATCATTAACCCAAACCCAACAAAAACACTGCCCTAGTATTAAGGATATAAAATACAAGCATTACC
The DNA here is from genome assembly GCA_030686995.1 of Artemisia argyi. NCBI lineage: Eukaryota > Viridiplantae > Streptophyta > Magnoliopsida > Asterales > Asteraceae > Artemisia > Artemisia argyi. Next base: position 27,103,998 of record CM060679.1, read on the forward strand.
CTAATTTGTCGCTATATAACTCCTACTTTAATCTCCTGATCACATAAAAATAAGCACCCAAAACAAATATAAAATCGTCCCTTAATTTTGTTTAATCCGAATAACAACAAATATCCTCTATCTTTTATCACAAACCCACAATGCACTTCACAGTTTGATACATGAAGAACGATTAAGGGGTCACAGTAAGGTTTTGTTTGTCTTCGTATTTGTTTTCAGTTTGTGCTTTTCTTAATGATTCGTAATAAATGTGTAATAAACCGAAAAGAGGAAAGAATGAAACACATTTATTTTGTGCTTTTCTTAATGATTCGAAAATTAACAAGAGGTTTTGCTTCAAAAATAGATCTATGATGAGCTTTGTTGTGTGTATGATCTTTTAAAAGTCTATGAATCAGTTGAAACACACTAACACAATCTGAGATCAATTAATAATTTTCTTTTTGTTTATTGTTCAGATCTAATTGAACCGAACCATGAGAAAGGATGTCACACAAGTTGTGTTGTTCTTTCTTAATACTAGAAGGGTACCCGCGCAATGCGGCGGCGGGTACCCGATGACTATTTTTATGGCGAACAAATGTTTTTCATGTGACCTTTTAAGCACAGTAGGCTGATCAACATCTAATTTTTTGTTCAACTTTTATTTTTTCAAAATTTACATAATAATTCAAATACATTTGAAAGTTTACAAATAAAACTTCAAATAAAGTGACTAAACTACTAATCCATCAACACATTTAACATAACTTTTAGGATAAAACTACCATCCCAATATTTGGATAAGCTCATTAATGGTCCAAATTTTCGGATAGTCCAACTACTAATCCATCAATACATTTACTACACGATGATGATAGATTAAATGGGCCGTTACAACTCACAAGTAAATGAGTTTTATGAATATTAAAGTTGGCACAATTAAAGATATTTAATTTACATTTGAAGGTTGGCTTTGTTAATTTTAATTTCCTAATAAAGAAATGTTTTTGGTCTTAAAAATTTTAAGACTTCTAAATATAGATGTCCTAAATACATTATAAAGTAGTATAGATAGTTTGAATATTAACAAAAGAAGTAAATCTTCATATATAGATCTGTGATGGAATGATCTCTGGTGGTTTTTGTTTCCTTTAGCGAATCTTGATGGTTACCCAGATGACATAAACTGAGATCTAAATACTATTACTTTTTGTTTTCTTGTTGTTAACCGAATGAAGGGCAAATGGAGACTGATTAGTCTTTGTTTGTTCCTTTTTGATGTTCAAATATTATCAAAGAAGTGGCTCAGCTTCGAGTTGGAACGATGATGGATAACTTTGTTTTTGTTCTTTTACTTTTTGTTTCAGTTTCTTATTTATGATCGATTAAGGTTAAAGTAATGGTGATTAGTTGTTATCGGTGACTAGAGGATGAGGGACAGGTACTAGTTGAGTTTGAAAACAGGATGTTGGAGTTGCTTTTGTTGATGTATGTGACTGGGGTAACTAAGACTATCTTTATTGGTGTGGGTTGTGGGTTGGGGTCACGACCGATTCTCTCCTTTCAACCAATCACAAATTGACATGTGGCAATCGGTTGTGACTTTAGGTCACCAAGTGATCACAAGTTGGCAATCTCTTGTGACCGGTTGTGACTTTAGGTCACCAATAAACATAGTCTAATAGGATGTAGTTTGTTTTCCAGTTGGTTTTTGGTACGAGTTGTTGATGTTGGTTGTTACGGTTTGGATTCTTGTAATATCATCACTATCAACTCGCTACAATGGACAACTCGCCACTTTGACAACTCGCCACTGAGACAACTCGCTAACACAACTGGACAAGGTTTGACAAATCGCAGGCAACTACAGACAAACAACTCACTTTTTTTTGCTGTCTTTTTCCTTATTTGGCTAGAAACCAACTCGCCACTTAGACAAATGAGGAACTCGCTGGTATGAAAGAAGAAATAGAAAAAGCAACTCTCTACTTAGAACATTTCAACAATTTCAAATAAATGAAAAGAGTTATTGCCAAAAACAAACTGGACACCCACGTGAAGATGAAAAAGTGACCAATAGAATGATTGGTTTAGATAAAAAGTATCTTCGAATCCGTTTAACCAAAATTAACGAAAAGAAAGCAAGAAAAACCAAGTCAAAACAAAATAAAACGCAAGAACCAAACTGAAAATTCGAGAGCAAACTATCCCTAAGATCTAACCATGGCTCTTGATACCAATTGTAGGATTCTCATAATCATAGCATGTATGGTTCTTGTGTATATGGATCAAATAGTAATAAGAGAAGTAGAGAGATGAAGAGAAGTTGGGAGGGATTCCTAGAGAGAGAAAGTGAGAGAAAAAGAGAGATATTAGATTAATGAAATGGAAGCTCCAACCCTCTCCTTTGGGTGGGAGAGGGTATATATGCTACAAATACTTGTGCTCCATGAAACGAGCTGTAGAGTGAGCTGACAATAGGTAAAGACCCGACCCACTCTACGAATACTGTTTACATATTAACCTACTATTAACTAAATATTAAACTAACTACGAGCTATCAAAATGCTATTACATCATTCGGGTGACCGAGTCTTCCATTGGAGTATTTGTATTCCAAACAAAATATAAGCTAGACATTTCATCAAACACCTTGTGTGCAACAAATATGACTAAGATGTCATCTTCAACGTGCAATATCTCACACACATCATATCGGATTTGAGTGATTCAAATTTCTGGGTAAAGGATGACCAAAAAGCTACAACTTTCGTGTTTTAAGTTATGCATAATTCGGTCTTTAAACTAGATAAAATTATAGCCGAAAATGCCAAAAATTTCAAGAAAATCAACACCCACCTAAAAAGTTGAAGAAAAAAAAGTTGTGATTCATATATCAAAATGCATACCAAATTTACGAGAATTAAACTTTAAAAATTATATTAAAATCATTTTTTTTGTAAAAGTTTGTTATTCGAAAGTTATTTACGTTTGAAGTTTAGGATGAAATTAAAAAAATGAGTCAAAATGACTCATTTGCCCTCTATCGAAAATACTAAGAAAAAAAAATGTAAGGGCATAAAGCCACACATGTCATTTAGTGGATTGCTTTCTAAACTTTTTAATTTTATCCACTTATTAGTGGATCGTGACTCTATCTAAGTTGTTTTTTTTTTTTTTTTTTTTTTTTTTTTTTTTTTTTTTTTTCTTTATTGATTATTGTTTTCCCCCCTTTAAATGCCTTTTGTTAAAATTTATTGATTTTTTATTCTTTATTGATTAATTTATTTATCATTGATACGTAGATGAGGCAATGTAAAAAAATTTGTATGTTTATTTGATGGTGTTAATGGATTTGATTTAGTTTCGATAATTTGCTAAGCTAGAGAAGATGATGTATATATTAATAAATTAGCGATGGAGAAAATTTTAAATGGATATGCACATGTATTTTCAAGTATTGTTACTTTTAAATGGTTCATGTATTTTCTTTCTTTATTTGCTTTTAGATATGTCGAAGACCATATATATATATATATATATATATATATATATATATATATATATATATATATATATATATATATATATATATATATATATATATATATAGGGTAGGGTTTTAGAGATAAGTATATTTGGATAGAAAAGCGAGAAAAAAAAGTTATAGGGTAGATTACGAATACAGTTGAAAGTTAGGGGTAGAAAATGAAAAAAACAAAATAAAAGAAAGGAATAGACTTTATTTTTCACAATTCAAGAAGACACTCACGCTTACAGTCACCACCATCAACGTCTTCCGTCACCACCATCTCCATCGCCACCACTCCACGTCGCCACCATCATCTTAATCACCACCACTCCATGTCGCCACCATCATCTCCATCGCCACCATCTTTCGTCATAACCACCGCATCAATCTTCACTTCGCCACCGTCACACCGACGCCGGTCAAATAGGGTTCAATCACAAACACTATATCATCGATGATCTTCTTCAGGTTACTTAATTATATATGACGTTTTTAATTATTTAATTTATATAACTTTATTTATTTATTTATTTTAATGTTCAATTATTTATATCAGGGAGTAAATTATTTATTTAATTTATAATAATTTATATGACAAAAAATGTATAGAAATTGTGTTTATTAAATTTGCACACCAGGTGTTTGATAAAATGTCTGAGTAAAATTTTATAAATGTGATGCACTTATTTACAACATATGTGTTTATTATTGAAGGATATGATATCTTAGGGAATCACTGATTGATATTAGTGTATATTGTGATACATTACAGCATCCAATCGAGTATAATTGGGCAATATGATTAATCTGTCGAACATTGAAATTTGTTTGAGCCTTTGTATGTTTGATTAGTGCATAAAAGTATCATAAAAAGAGTATTTGTTTGTTAAATAATAGCATACTGAAATTATTTGAATCATATGTTTCTTTAATTATTTGCCTAATGCATAACGGTATCATGAAACATAGCATATGTCTTAAAACTGAATAGAGCATCAGTTTGTTTGTTTTAAATAATGCATCTGTTTTAATAATGTGTTAGGGCATCAATTTGTTTGTTTAATGCATATGTATCAAAACAATAAGGCATATGTATGGAATATGGTATTGAAATAATAAGGTATCTGTATGGAATAATTTAGTGCATCTGTATGACGTACTTTAGTGCATCTGTATGGAATAATTTAGTGCATCCATTTGACGTACTTTAGTGCATCTGTATGAAATAATTTAGTGCATATGTTTGACGTACTTTAGTGCATCGTTAAATGTTCTTTGGAACTTTGTTATTTGTTCTCCAAAAGGGTTCTGGCCATCTCCTCAAGTTTTAGTGCATCTGTATGGAATAATTTAGTGCAACTGTTTGACGTACTTTAGTGCATCTGTATGGAATAATTTAGTGCATCCATTTGACGTACTTTAGTGCATCTGTATGGAATAATTTAGTGCATATGTTTGACGTACTTTAGTGCATCGTTAAATGTTCTTTGGAACTTTGTTATTTGTTCTCCAAAAGGGTTCTTGCCATCTCCTCAAGTTTTCTTTGGCTGTATTTTAACCCTTTAGCGTACATAGATGAAAATGCATTTTCACATAATCTAATTGTAAGATTGACTAATGTTTATGAACTTATTTTTAGGCTGAACTTGAATCCAATGAAGTATATGCACAAATAAAGTATATGCACAAGTCCAAATCCTCCACTTCTTGAACATCCGAGTTGCATCTGACACAAGCACTCATGGTGGATTTTCTGATATTCGTAGGCACGCATATGACTGTTTACCTCCACTAGTAAGTTTTAGCTATCTCCTTGCCCTTTGTTTTTATGTTGTTCATAGGCTTCTTTGCCCTTTGGTCTTTCTTACCAGAATGCTACTAACTATGATTTTCATGGCCAGGATATGTCCCAGCAGCCGCTCTGGCAAGAACTGATTGCTAGCGATCTTTAAGGAAATGAATGGCATTTTTGTCATATATTTCGAGGTTATACTTTTTCTGATTTGATCTGATTAATATATCATATATATGCATTGGCCTGAAAATATATGCCCTATGTACGCGTGACGCGCGAGCTTCATTTTTTAAAGTTAAAACCAGCAATCAGATGCCCAAATTGACGTTGTGTCATCAAACCTGCATCAATAGCAAAATATACCCTGTGTCTCATGTTCTCGACTGGAGAACAACCATTATTCTTAGTATAGCTGCGCTTGATGTTGAAATTCACAAGCCGTTTCCTGCTTATTTGTTTTAAAATGCAAGCTATTGCCAACTTCTTGTCCACTCCATTGGCCTCGGGGATCGATGGTGAAGCTGGATGGCCATTTGTGGCCTTTGATCTTGATCCCTCTATCGTAAAGGTTAGTTGAAAAACAAACCTATATTGAATTATGAGTTTAAATCATTTTTTCTAAAATTACGTATGAAAAAGACTGTAATAATGACCGTGAAATAGAGTAGGCATGTAGTAAACTTGGATTCCCAATCCGGTATGGGATGGATTCCATGCAGCTTTCTTGTAGTCTGATTGTATGTTCATTGTATAAAGAATGTCATAATGGGAGGTACTTTAGTACATCCGTTTTAGGTACTGGTAGTGCATCCGTTTGAGGCACTTTAGTGCATCCGTTTGAGATACTTTAGTGCATCTGTTTGTATCATCTAGTAGCTTAGCTTGCTTATGCTTCCTGAACATTTTTCTTAGCTTTCAGTGTTGTTTACATTTTTCTAGGAGTTGATCTACTGATTTTGCAAATGTCATCACAAAGAATAAGTACTGTGGTTCATGAGTTTGACAGTGCATTTTTAGGATATTGGGTACAACAGGGACGGAGCCACTATAGGCTTGGAATGGGCCATTGCCAACCCATGATTTCTCAGTTGTATAAAAAATATAGATATTAATATTTAGTTTGCTCTATAAAATACTTAAGGCCCATCCAAAATGCCAAAACAATTAGCTTTTCTACTGAGAAAACTCTTTTAACAACCTTATATTTTCACTTTTTAATATTTAAACAAATCGTCCCACAAGGTAACATATATACATTGGCATCACAATTAAAGATTTTGAACGGTGTATGTTGTCAATTCTCATGATTTTATTTTAACTATGCAATATGCAATAGTATTCATGTTAAGCTGAAGTATAATGTTTGAACATCTTAGTATAATGTTGGCCCACCCGGATGATAAATCCTAGCTCCATCACTGGGGTACAATACAAAGTTACAACAGTGATTGGTCATGTTTTCTTAGCTTTCAGTACAATCTATGTGTTTGTCATTCTTTTTGTATATTGGTCATTCTTTAGTGCATCGTTGGGCATATTAGGGCATCACTTATTATGATTAGTGCATCGTTGAACAAATTAAGGCATTAACGAATATGTTCAGTGCATCCATTTACGTCGTTGCACATTTTAAGGCATCAATATTTTACATCATTGCACATTTATATGTTTAGTGCATCCATTTCAGCACAAGGTTCAATATTTTACTAGCTGGTTTAAGTACGTAATATGGATTATTTTTTATTATTTTACTGCTGCAGATGGACGGGGAGTCTCTTGACAGGTTTTTGAGCTCCTATCAGATAAATACATACACGACCATATTGTTCCTGAATTAAGGTATTCATCGGCTGTATGCCAGTATATTTCTGCTCTTTTTCATTCAACAATGTTATCACATGATTTATATGGGACTGGTAAATGGGCTTTTCTTATGTTTGGAAACATTTTCTTCATTCAGGTCAGATTTTCCTCAACGTGCAAATCAAGGTGGTTGGGGTAAAGAAGGCTCCTGTAAAAGGAATTTCTGGTGAAACTACTTCCTCATCTCATGCATTGAAAGGGAAAAGAGATGTGCTAACTAAACAATCTGGTATATTGACTCAACTTTGATCATAATGAATGTCATGCTAGATAATGAATTACTGTATTGGTATATAACTATTTATCGTGATTCTGCAGAGGCAATGGACTTCAGAAATTGGTGTGAAAGTGAGTGTGTCAGGATTATTGGATCTAAAGGTATTACAATCTTAAGTGATCTAATTTTAATATATGTTGTTGCTTGTATCTTTTGTTGCTCGTAGCACTATAGAGTTAGATATTTCAATAAAACTATAAATCAATAAAACTATAAAGAATGGCATATAGTGAGATACTTTAGTGCATCCGTTTGAGGTACTCTAGTGCATCCGTCTGAGGCACTTTAGTGCATCCGTTTGAGGCAATTTAGTGCATCCGTAAAAAAACTTAATGTTGTATTAGATCAATACATGTCTCATGAGACAACTCGAATTTACAGATACCAATATATGCTCGAGCTCAGGACATCCCACATCATGGATCATATCAATACCAACAATTAGGGTACTCGTAACATTTACAAAGTTTGAGGAGCTACAAACTCCATCAGAAAGAATTTTCAATACCACTCTCGAGCCCTACTCATTGAGATTATAAATCGAAAGAACCAGAGGAATCAACATAATGGATCTCATGGATGAAGGGAACCGTGGTGACCAATCAAGCGACACGGACGGTTATAGCTTTAGGGAATAGGCGGACCCTTTCAACATGGTGATTGTTTGTTCCAGTGGTTTTGGTAGTTTGTCTCACGAACATCTTCAACATGGTGTATCAATGGTTTAAAACATTGAATTATTTATTATTTCTCTTTAATTATATTTTTCGAATGGCAATTGTTGTTTAATTTATTTTCAGAAGTACCACTTTGAGTACTTGCAACGTGATGTCTGGATGTATTTTCATTAATTTGAGTTATGTATGAAACTATTAGTGCCAAAAATTAGAATCTATTGGTGACTTGTATAGAGAAGTCGTTCCCATTTGATAAAATCAAGGGTAAGTTAGGAATTCTTTTTGCCTAAACAATTTGTACTGTTATTGTTGTAGCCGACATAAAAGTGCACATTTAAAATTGGATATATCTTAAGTCTAAACTGTCCTACAAGCTGTATATGACACAAGTTGATCAAATCAATCAACATATGCAGCACGTATTGCACCCTTTTTTTATTACCAAAAGTAATCTTTGTTAATGCTCAAGTACCCAGCCATCACCTTTCCACCAGAGTTTCTCATTCCATCAATGGGAAAATATCAAGTTGAACCCAAGGCTCCAATGAATAAATTAGCTTCAGTAGCCATCAAAAAAGTTAACGAGTGGATAGTTTGTGCTCGTTTCTCTACCGAGGATTGCTTCATATACTGCCATTGTTATGCCTCCCACTTGACGTCTCACATTTGAGTAGTGGAACTTCCTCTGCATATAACTTTGGAGGATCGAGAATGACTATGTCCCATGCTTCATTTCTAGAAGCCACATTCTTTATAAACGCATGCAATCCATAACATTTTGAACAAAAAAGTACACAAAATTCAGTCAAGCATTTCGTCGAACACTTGGTATACTAATGAAATCTACAACATTTTTAACAAAAAAATACACACAACTTTGTGAGTTATTTCGTCGAACACTAGGTCAACGCCTACAATCCGCAACATTCTTAGCACAGTCACGCACCACATTCAAACTCATATCAGATTCAAGTATTCTTTAGACATATCACATTGAAATTCACAATACAAAAACATAATCAACTTCGTGCAGTGATGATACCTTAGTATTCAAAAGAAGCTAAAAAATTGGTTAAGTAACCTCCATTGATATTTACGAGTGTAGTTGTTGTTATTCCTCATTTCGATTGAACCCTAATTGAAATAGCTAATTATCCAAACACCTACAATTAAACGGTGGGGAATGGTGGTGAACGATGGGGAATGATGCGGAACGGTGGGGAATGGTGGTGAGCGACGGGGAACGGTTGTGAAAGTCGGTGGATGTAAAGCTGAGAAGAGAGAAAGAAGAAAGAGATGAGAAAAAAGAAAATGAGAAAAAAATAGGAATTATATATGATAAGGAAAGAAAGGGGTATATTTACAAAAAGAACCCTGAAAAAATAAGAAAATGACAAAGTGGTCCCTGTAGTTGGAAAAAAAAAAGGATGGGGAGTGGGAGAGGGTGATTTGTACACTTTTCTCACTTTTCTACCAAAGTGAATTTTTTAATAGAACCCACCTATATATATATATATATATATATATATATATATATATATATATATATATATATATATATATATATATATATATATATATATATATATATATATATATATATATATATATATGCAGATATAGACTTTTAGGGTGCGTTTAGTTGGAGAAAAAAATCTCTTATTTTCTATCTCAAGTTTTGTAAAAATTTGTAAGGGAAATTTATCCCTATAAAATACTTGAAAGTATACGTTTAGTTGATCTTTGTGTTTTTTATTTTGAAGAAGGAGAGGGAGAGTTGTGAGTTATAAAAAAAACAACTAAAATTTGTTTTGTAGTTTTCCTTGTTAAGTTATGAAATATGGGATTTTGTGTTTTGTAAGACATTTTATTGGAAAACGTTGATTTAAAAGCAATCTCTGTTTTTCTTGTTTTCCACAAAATATTTTATGAAAAATAAGAGTGTTTTCCCCAACTAAACGCACCCCTAGTAAATGTTGAATGCAAGGTTATGATATTACATATAGACTTCTAGTAATTAGGTTTTATTAAATAGGGTGTGCGCGGAAAAATTTTATGAGCACGTTTTTTTCAAGTTATATTTTTTCTGTTATTTATGTATGGACTTTGTCTTGGTCGGTGAGTTTGCTACGATTTGGTGTTGTAATTGGATTTAAATGGTTCAGGTAAGGAGGTTTTGTTATTGAGAATGCATATGTGGTTTTACAGTTTTTGATGAATTTGATGTTTTCTGTGCATATGTGTTTTTACACTCTCGGAGTTTAAATGTATTGAAAGTGCATATATGTTTTTAGTTTGAATGTTTTGTGTTTAGTTCTGATGTAAGGGTGCACTTGTGTTTTGTGTTTTAAGGTTGTACTAATTTCTCAAAGAAGTTAAGAATATGGTCTCGTGTGCACAAGTTGGAAATACATTGTGTATATGTGTTTTGTTAGTTGTTATGATTAAATAATTTGTTTATTAATTGGTTGTGGTTACAGGTACGAGTATGATGATCAATGTGAAAAGTGTACATGTGTTTTGTACATACTATTTAGCGAGAAGATATTTATGACAAAGAAGTAAAGAGTAAAGTCACGTGCATGCATAGATACAAGCGCACATAAAACTAACTTGAGTACGTATATATAAGGACATATGGATGAACTCAAATGCACATACACAGACAAAGTATCGAGAATCTCTAATGAGAGGAAATACATGTGCATACATGTTAAAACCAAACCCGTTTTATTAAAGATTAGTAGATACGGCTATATATCAACGAAACTTTCCCTTATTCTTTACTTTTAGAGTTTTATATTAAAACTATATATAAAACTTTAATTTAGAATAACTAGATAAAGATACATTTGGTAAATCCATATACAGATAGGTTTATGTTATTATAAAATGTATAAATTGGCTAGACCATGTAGATTTGGATGGAGATCTTACTTCTCTTGTACTTGAAAAGCTTTTTTTTAATACTCTCTTTTGCTAAGCATGTTACAAAGTAGATGCTAAACCTTTACTTTGCAGTGGATCAGAACCCCCTCCCGCCTAACCAGATTTTGATGTTCGGAAATGAATATCGATGAGTTGAAGAAACATGCAAACTAATGAGTAACATCCCACGGTGTGAGGTGATCGAGACTTAAATAAAAGAGACATGAACAAGAATTCTTTAGTGCATAAGTGCATTAAAAAAAACATCAAGAAACATTTAGTTGAAGAAATATTTAGTTGAAGATAAATACGAAGATAGAAGAAAGAATCATAGCTATATTTATAGCACGACTCACTATTTCTTTTGACCCGAACTTTTTAAGAAAGTCAAATCATATCGCAGCTACCGTGGAGTCATACGTTGTTATATTGCATTTTATCGATTTACTGTTATCGATTATTATCTAAAAGCATCGTTTTCATATTGTGTGTCATCGTTAGAACTATAGCTATAGCTTTTTGAGGAAGATCTTGAGAGTTTCACATTCTCAATGCATGATATGGGAGAGAAAATGTACTCTTAATATTTTTATTTTGGAACATCAAAACTGAGATTGTGCATTTTTAAAGCTTCTATGCGAGAGTGTGCATAATGAAGCAACTTTAATCAAATTTATTTTCTCAATTTTTGTTTCTTAATACATAATAGTGATACGACCAGAACAAGAGGTGAGAATATTATGTAGCGTACATTTGGCGTCCAGGTATCTGTTTTCTACTAACGATAGGTGTCAAGATATGCAATTGCCCCATTAATTAAACTAGAAAGGTGCCCGCGTGATGCGGGGGCGGATTGTTGGGGTGAAGAGGAGGGAGGTGGGGTGGTAGAAAGTAGTTGTTGGGGTGGTTGTTGAGGTGGTTATAAATTGTTGAGGGTGGTTGTTGAGGTGGTTATAAATTATTGGGGGTGGTTGTTGAAGTGGTTATAAATTGTTGGGGGTGATTGTTAGGGGTGGTTGTTTCCATAATTAGTAAGTAAAAGTCTGAATTTCTAAACCTTTTTAATTATAGAATAGTCTCAAATACTTTATATATTAGTATAGATATGTTATGTATAGTCGTACATCAAGTTCACCTTATTATACATTTGTGACTCTTCACATATATTTTGGGCAAGTCCTTAGCAATGGTGGGAACAAAGTTATACATGTCAAGTGGACAGGAGATTCTATCTATAATGACTATGCATGGCTACTAGACAGCATGCTAATGAAGGGAATATCAATGGTCATGTCTATTGAGCCACTTTTGTGCAGCCACAAGTGCGTGGTGGGAACCTACAAATGGTAACTGATCGATTAGCATTCAAGGTGGTCCAGCCACATTGTTAACAATGGGGAACTGGTTGACGTCGATGGTTATAAAGACTTAAGATATGTGCATAATTGTACTAATCGATACTTCAATCTTAGGTTCGTATTACGCTGTAAACACAATATGATGTGGGCACGAAATTAGTTTGTTCTCAATCTTATAAGCTATAATTTGACATGACACTCGTTAAAAAATGAATTGGTGTTATGTAAAAATCGGTTTTAGGCTTTTAGCTATTAGTTTAGGTTGATCCCCATAATCATTCATTAAGCAATAGACAAATATAAATACATGAAACATTCGGATAGCTACTGGGGCAAAGGCTTGTACATATAAAGCTATGTACTCCCCCTAGTTGAAATGGAAGGTATTTAAACGTTCAAACAAGTGCGAAACTCAAGAAACAATGCAACAGGTAGAACCTTAGTGAATATATCGGCGTACTGAAAACGCGAAGGCATATGAAGAACACGAACATGTCCCCGCGAAACAAAGTCACAGACAAAATGTATATCGATCTCGATGTGTTTAGTATGCTGATACTGAACAGGATTTGCAGTACACAACACTCACATTATCACAATATACAAGAGTAGCTGTAAATAACGGTATCTTATTATCCATTTGGTTATAACACGCGTAAAAAAAGGATAAGTGATGAAATGAAAAGAGAAAATAAGTGGAATCAACTTGTCATTTTCTTAAAAGACATTCTCTCTCTCTAAAATAGTCTTCTCCTCCTTCTCACTAGAAAAAATCCGACAAACTCCATATCCGATCTCTTCTATCTAAATCCGGCGGTCGGTCTTGGCCGGCCGTCCGGAGATCTTTAGTATTTTCTTTTGCTTTCAATAATAATTTTTACCCACAGATCTGTCATCTCTCAGCTGTCGCCGCTCGCCGTTCGCTGCCGTCACCGCCCGGACTTCTCTGCTCAGATCTATTGCGGTCTGCCATCGATGGCCTGATGCTGCTTTGGGTTTTGGCTTTAGATCTGTTAGGTTTAGGTATGGCTCCTTTAAGGATACCTAGTTTTATCTTCTTTGTATGTCTTTTGTACTTTATGTACTTTTGTCAAGCTACACCTTTATATAGTTGTGTATGCCAAAAGCTCACTCTGGTGATTCCCCCCACCCTCGTATGGTGTAGTTGTAGTCTGTCACAACTATTATGGTGTATGTCTTGTTTTGTCGTAGCTTGTTACGTTGTGTATGTTCGATGTAACTCGTTGTGTACAAATTTCCTCCATTTGTGAGGTGTGAAATGAAATATCTGTTAAAAAAAAAAAAAAAAAACTTGTCATTTTCTTACGTAGTAATTAATTGGATAATCAGTAAGAAATTTTAAGTAAATTCAGAGATGTTTAAAAATTATTCATTAGTCGAAATCGTTTCTTATTTGAACCCAAAGTCAAAAGGTGTAAATGTTAGACATATTATTTGTAAGGGCTAAATCACATTTATTGTTTAGCATGGCTTGTATGTAGTTAGGCCCATTGTGTATTATGTATACACTCAACATTGTAATCGTGATTCATTTTGCAATACAAGGTTTAATAGTAAAACTCGATCAAACTCAAGGTGAAATTATTTGGAAAATATATCAACTCGACATAATGTATATACGCAATTGAGCATAGATAAGGAATACTTTTGATGAATGCACAAGAAAAAAGTTTGCAAGTAGATCAAGATGCAATGACAATAAATACCTTTATTAATTATTTGACCCACATTCTCGTTGGCTCTAGGTCGGATAACATTATCCATACAAAAGTATTGACATTCTCGTTGGCTATAGTTACATAATAATTATTTGTGGTCTACAAATACACTTACAGTTTGTGGTCTACATAATAATTATTTGTGGTCTACAAATACATAGAATCCAATCCATCAATCCAGGAGCAGGAAACCAGCCAAAATGGCAGCTTCTTCAGTGACACTTTTAGTTTTCTTCTGTATCCTTTTTCACATATTTAACTCCATTTCTGAAGCCATTATTCCACCTTCGTGAAACCTTCAACATAATCATGGAGCCAAGACCTAATACAGCTTTGTTTGTCAGGATCAGAGGTGTTGAAAAGCTTGTCATTGGTGATCATTGGATATGTCAGATTATATGTACGTTGTTTTTATTGTTGTAAATAGTGACAAGAGTCGGGAAACTCGACTCTTTTGTTCGAAATGCAAATTGCATTGTGTTTGTACAAGATAAAAATTACAGAATATTTCATGTGATGTATCTTGAGTATTTATCAAATTATATTATTGAAGTATATGTGACTGTTGCATTTTGCTCTTATATATATTCGGGTAAATTTGTATGCATTAACTATTCATCCAGCAAGCTTGAATTGACGTAACATGAGACCTATTGGTCCGAGAGCAAGCTTGAATTGACATGACAAGGGATGAGCATGGGTGCGAAACCGGTTGGAACTGGATTACTGGAACCGGAACCAAGAGATCCGAGAATCAAATTTTGTGAAAAGCAGGAACCGAGAACCGAACCGAATATAATTTTTTGGTTCCGGTTCTGGTTCGGCTCCGGTTCTTTGGGTTTGCCCAGATAGGAACCTATTTTCTGAAGAAAAGAAAAGTAACATCATGCACTAATGAATTATGCCTACGAAAAAAAATGAATTTTTTAAGCATTTTCAACTATTTACGTTTAAACAAATAACATTTAACAACTAAAGTATAAGCTCAAGTAAACAATAATTTTGTAGTTTCACAGGTTTATATTTTTAAAAAAAGAATAAAAGTTTTTCCCTCTCATTTTTTTTCAAACCAAATCGTCTCTTTAGTGGCTTGCATTGCAAGTCACGACATTTCCCGTCACTCGTCGATTCGTTAAACGTGTTAAGCCAATTTCCAGAACTCGTATCTTCTTAAACCTTATTGTAATACTATACGTACAAATATATATAGAGAGAGAGAGAGTTTCTATTCGTGCTAACTGTGACCTCATAGGTCAATGATAGTAACCAACCGTATTTGTTGTCCCGTGCACACAAAAATCCATCAATTTGAGTATAAGAAGTAAATAATATTACATGTTTTTAGAACTATTGAGTATTTGATTCTAAAACCGAGAACCTGTGGAACCGACCCAAACCGACCCAATAACCGAAAAATCTCAAACTCAAGAACCGAAACTGGAACCTTCGGTTCAGGGTCCAGTTCAGTTCTTCTTGGTTCCACTCTGGTTCTCGATTCGGTCCGGTTCTTTGATTCTTTTGCTCATCCCTACATGAGACCTAGTGGTCCGAAAGCATCGTGGAGAGCAGCAAATGTGATACCGAGTATATTCTTTTTCTCTATGACCCATAGTGATTACAAAAACAAGTTCCAAACTGGAACCTTCCTTTCAAATAGGAACTGGCTTGTCTAGAACAAACTACCAGTGTACAACGAAACATACATAAAAAGGTAGCAATAGAATGGGAAAGCTACATAACCAGTCCATCTTAATTAATCTACCATTATATCTAAAGGACTTGCATACGGATCACTCGCTTTTTTCATATAACAAGTCCTGATATAAAGTCGTCTAAAGTAAATTCAGACATTTAAAGCCTTCTACGTTGCTGTCCATATCATTTTGTATGACAGAATTTCCGAATGGTACCGTACATATATTGACAAATAAATTTGTCTATGGGGCATCCCAATCACAAACAAATAACCGTTATTTGAAGCCCCCACAGACAAAATTTCCGAATGGTACATATATTTAATAATGTCACTAGTATGAGTTCCGACGCTTATTGTTTCTTTGAAGCCTATGGTTCCACTTCTTATTGCTGGCCCATCGACCCATCAGGAATAGTATTTGATAACTGGAACATGAAAGTGCATGTACTGTTTTTTCTTAACAGTAGTATTTCAAATAGTATGTTTTAAGATGCATGTATGTACAAGAATGACAAATCCATGTAGTATCCAACTGCCAAGAGAAGTTGGTTTACTTGTTAGTTTGTTCTGTCTTAGCGTAATAACGTCATTGGTCTAGATTATGTAGCTCAAGGAGTTCCATCAAAGACTGTCTGAATGCATACAAGTAACGATAGTCTCAATTTCACAGTCTAACTTCTACAAAGATGGAGAGGTAGCTTGGGGCAGTTCTGATGACCATGCGTCAGTAAAGAGCTAGGGTGAACTATTAGTACAAGGGTAGAAAGATATTACAACAATAGAAGCGTTGGTGACAACATATTCCCGTGCTCTTGCTTGCCTGGATAACAAGTAAATGTGAGTGTGCATAAGTCGATCAAAAGGATGCATCAAATGAAAGGAATCATAACTTCCCTGAAAATACAAGTATAATTAAGATATTAGTTCACGTTGACACTAGATGGTGTTATTATGCACACTATAGAAAATGACGAAAGGAACTGACGAAGTTCTAGCAAAATACTCCATCCATCCCTTGGACTGTATTTTAAAATAAGAGCTATTTGTGAAAATAATCAGATTGGAATTACTATCTGCAATTTTAGCATGTGTAGTATTCATCATTAAATGATATTTTTATGGTTAAATTTTGCAACTTTCTATAACTAACAATATGTTTTCCAGTAAAAGAAATTGTTAACATAATAGTTATGTTTGATTTTTGTTATACATTATCTAAATGAGAACATTATTTCATGGCCAGAAAATAACGCGAGGTTCGTGAACAGTAAACATCATTATCTTATATATTTACTATTTTACATATGTAATTGGTTATGTTTATTTTTTTGATATACATTACCTAAAGGAGAACTTTATTTCATGGCCAGAAAATAACACGATATTGGACCATGAGATGCCCACTATTCATTGCTAAAGAAAAGAAGTATAAAGAAACAAAAATCAGTAGTTCAGTACCTTTCTGCAATATCAGACCATGAGAATGCCCAGTTGTGATTCAGCAAAAATCCTCCAAAATTGATTCCAAAGTAAGTTATCCTTCATCTGAGATACGCCTGTTATCACAAGGTGACACCAACACAAAAAATAAAAAACTATCATGATTAAGAACATTGCAGTGTAGTTTGAAACTGTTGGCAGACTGTACACAGAATTTGCAAAGAAAACTCCTTGTGCCCTGCCCCTGGAATCCCATTGAAGACATGGTATACTAAAGGATCATCCTTATTATGGGAGATGGGAAAACACTTTATATAGATGGAATCTGTCATTAACTTTAGCATAATAAAAGGGGGTACCACCGTACCAACAAAAACAATGATAAGGGGTTGGTTATTTTTATTCGCATTGGCCAACCTAACTAATCCGCTATGATGCAACCGGGGGGGATCATGTAAAAAAACCCTCACTTTGCAAAAAGTGTAGAAAGGAAGGAAAGGTTGCCAGTGTAATTGATGAAGTTTAAAATAAAGAAAAATAATAACAAAAATTTAATTCTCCAAAATATCGGTAATTTTTTCACAACAAATAGGAGACAAAATAATTAAAAAACCCTTATGAAAAAAAATCTGTAAACTTTTTTGTTCATCAGTTAATCAAAAACTTTGTTCGTCACTTATTTATTTTTTTCATTTTTTAAATACTTTCAGAGCTTATTAATCCCCAACCTCCCCTTGAAAAAAAATTGGAAATTTATCAACAACCTTTTTTTTTTTTTTTTCCGAAAATCCTTTCTAGGCTTTTTAGGAAATGGGGACTTTTTAAATGTTCCTCTCCCTTATGCGCTTACACCCAAAAAGCTATCAAACAGGTGCCCCCATAAACACCAAAGCTTGTCTAATTAATATGATCACTGTACTTTCTAATCCTGTTTCAAGCAGTACATGCGGAGGACATGGTGGAAAAATACATGATTTGAGGGTTTGTCTAAAGAGACTTTGAAAAAGCCTCAGAACTAGACATGGTAAAGATGAGATATTTGGATGATAGCAGTAGGCTATGGGATCGGGCTGTGGCTGTACATTAGTATGGCTTTACTTCAATACTATTCATGCAAACAACAGAATATGAAAAGATAAAAAAGTATGAGAAAGAAAAGGTCAGTGGCAAGCGCACCTTTCAGAATTTCTGTTGTTGAGGCCCAATACAGTAGTGTTGTTTTTGCCTCAAGCTTCACCATCTGAGAAGTGAAATACAAATGTCAAACATGGAAGGGGCAGTATGCAGACTAAGATAATGATACATAAGGAATGACAGGATGGCATGTGTTTCAAGTTCATGGAATAGTATTCTGGGAACAGCATAAACAATCAAAGTACCATTTTGGAGTTTAAAAAAATGGTTATCTAACTGACAAACACTAGACAAAGCAGGCTTTCCTAGAAAACACTGTTAAACTGGCCAACACCTAATATAAAGTTGTAAGACCACAGAATATTATATTATCTATATCTATACTACATTATAATGCATTTGGGACTATTCTATAATTAGAAAGGCTTAAAATTCATACTTTTTCTTGCTTATTATGGAAAGATTTCAAAATTAATTTGTTAGGAAGCAAGTTGGTTAGGAAGTTTGTTAGGAAGCGGTTGGTTGTTCAAACTAAAATTATTTGGCTTAACCATCTCTATTATCTCTACTTATAAAGCATGAAGACAACTAAACGTGTAACCAAATAACCGCAAAATATAATCACACGGTACCCGCCACCGCATTGCGCGGGTACCGTTCTAGTATAATAATATGTAGTAATATATAAGTATATATATCCTTACCAACTACTATGATGCTTGTTTAACTACGTTTATGCAGTTAAAACCTAGATCTGCTATGTTTTAACTACATTAAGCTACTATGTTTAACCTAATTATCAAACTTACACACTTCTTCCATTTTAAATAGCAGAAAACTCACCAAACTAAATCAATAAACTTCTATTAGTGTATATCATAGACTGCTTATTATCCACTTCTCTCACTATTGCTGTGGTTACAGAAGTCTTTAAATATAAAATATCAGTCTAATGATCACAACCCCCAGCTTTTACACACTCTCTATGGATACGGCACTCCAAATGTTGCCACCATATGAAGCAAGACAATCACAGAAGCTAAAATTTAATAGTAACTCAACTCCTTACGTTTTAAAGAATATTGGTAATCATCTAGAGTTAAATATGGTCACAACAAATAAAACAGCAGACACAAAAGACTAAAACTCAGCAAACAGATACTGAATGAGCACTCTTCAAGTCAGATACGATAATCCAAGAAACAGATATATAGTTGACTGTGGATGAAAAAAACCAGCAAGCTTAAGATTCTAACTTCTACATCTCGTAAATAATATACTAACCACAACTTGACTGCCGTTTATATCAAGAAGCTACCAACTACTAAGTGGAAACGACAAATTTTAACTAGATATTGACAAAAATGAAAATCTAAAATACCCACATAAGGATTTAAGTCACTTATTTTAGTAGTAGCTGGTGATATTAACCTTATTAACAGGCACCGGACAAACCCCTCAACCTCTTCATAAAAATAATCACACTTTTTTTATTAAAAAATAAATAAATAAATAAATAAATAAAAATAAAAAAAAAAGGCTTCACTCCCTAGTAAGCTGGCAACCTATACAGATAAAGGGGAAAAAATAGTGAAGCCAATCAGGGGGAAAAAGTAAACTACGGTACTTATAATTCCTCACTCACTCCCACGGCAGCTTCTAATTAACAATGGCCAGATCGCATAATAGTCTAAATATTTCATCTCTCATTCCTATGAAACCAAATTATTTCATCACATGAGATGAAAAGAGTAAATCGCAAGTGGATTTTGAGTAGGTAACCACTATAGAAAGAAAGAAAAAAAACACCAAATTGCTCACAAATTTTTCATCACTTACTTGATAGTGAAACACATGCACCTCCACCCCTTCAAATCTTCTAGCAAGCCGCAGTACAGCACATCTTATGCAATCAACAATGTCCCTTGAGACCTTGAGATTCGACTGTTCTATTGCAAATAGCTAATACTACTACCATTTATAGGAGAAGCTTGCTGACTATAACCACATCCCACAATACCATACAGGAAAAAGTAGCAATTGCCCTCTATTAGAAACATGTGACAAATTTAGTAATTTTTTTTAAACATTAACTGCTAATAAAAATATTGAACATTTGGACAAGTGCTCTGGGCCAGCCCCTTTTGACCCGTACATTATTCGCTTGCCCGGACTCAAGTTGACCAGTTACCCAATCTGTATGACCTGCCCAATTCACCTACAACCAATTTTTGCACGCATACATTTGTGCAAACCAAATTCAACATTCCGAGCACTTTCAATAACTTAAAAGGCAATGACCAACTATGGCTAATTTAAGTGCTAACCAGCCAGTCACCCTTTTCACCGCATTATGGGTAAAGCGGCCAAAGAAACAGCACAATCCCTATATCTTATAGAGGAATAAAAACCGCAACAAGTTACTGGACAGAGGAAGCAGCACCATTGATATATCTCATGAAGCACCATTAAAAAATATCTATGTATATCAAAAGACATACATAAAATAAAAAAACACTAATTTTGCTTAATAGTGAACAGACATGACAAGATAAAAGAATATATGTTGTTTTCATAAGAAAAAAGAAACTGCTCAAGGACTGGAAATTGTTGTATACTGGAAATCAGCAGCAACAATTAGACACAATAACAAAACAGAAGAGACCCTAATCTTGCACATAAGCAGTAATGGAGAAAAACTGTGGAGACATGGGCATCCAGTGAATTAGTAAATGCAACTACACGTCTACACCCAACCACGAGCAACTTGGAGAAAGATTCCTTCCTCCCATACATAGGATAATAACAGACCAAGCATGTAGTTTCGCTCAAATATTAGTAATAAATCTTAAGTGTCCTCCAAAAGTGACGAAAAGGGGCATATTGTGGGTCACAATAGCAATATCTTCTGTATATACGACAGATTAACATTAGGCAGATAAGTAAACTATATTTTGGGAACTTGCTAGAATCTTCAATTTGCTTGACACATCCAAGTGGAATTTGTTGTGGTGTGGCTAAATGTATACTCTAAAAACAAGAACACAAAATGACCTTCATAAGAACTCCCTATCCAAGATTCCAAGTAAAGATCGTGACCAACTCTCTAAACAAAGCTGAATGTAAGGGGGGGAAAAATGAAAAAGTGCAACTCCATTGTGTATTAATGTTCGTCAAGTTGGCGATAAAAGATTTAGGTTCAGTCGATTCTCAAAGACTGCTCACAAAAACGATGATGTACTGATAAGCAAAAAATGTTATATGCTTCATTCACAAAAGAATCAGCAAACTATATCAAATAAACAGAATACGATGCATAACAATGTAAAAGAAGCTCCCAAAAAACAAATAGGGACATCTTCAAACCAATTTCAGGCTTTAGCTTGACAAAAGCAACACCAGGTTGCTAAAGCAATTTCACCAGGTTAGCCGAAAGGATGGCAAAATGCAACAAATTCAAGATTTTGGCAACAGTTGTGATAGATTAGATGAGAGAAAATCAAAATCAAGATGACCAACACAACCAAATTTGGTCAGGGATTGATGGTGCTAGCTAGCACATATATAACCAAATTTAGTTGGGTTGTAGAGAGACGATGGCTAGACTTCTTAATAACAACCAAGTGACCAACAGAAATCAATTTTGGTATCATGAATTATAAACTAGAAACAATGTACCCAACACTTGGTCGTATTTGGTTATCGCAGAAGCAAGAGTCACCACCATATACATGACAAATAAAGGGAAAATACACATCAAGCCATCAAGGTCAGCAAGGTCGTTCTTAAATCATTAGTAAGATCCTAAAATGGTAACAAGTCTTATGGTTCATTTGTAATAGATATAGTGCTTAAGAGATATAGCATAAGCATGCTAACTAGTAAGGATACAAAAGACTAACATGTTAAGACAGGTATAGAAGTAAATAGACTGTTCTATTACATCACACGATCATAGCTCATCAGGTGTAAAAAAACAAAAATCCACTTCTTAAATCTCGCATTACCCAAAAAAACATGATGAATGGATCATCAACAGGAGAAGTTAGCTGATAACATATTAACATATAGCCCAAAGCGAGACCTTATAGTCATCAAACCTAAGAGATTTCTCACCCCCCAAATTTGACAAGAATCCCGCGATTTGACATATTTAACTCTTAACAGTACGTTGTCATTTCTAGGCTCAGTTGTAACTTGAATATTGATCTTCCAGGGATACATAGTGGTGGCAATCACAAGTCAATACAATTGTGCATGTAATCAATCAGCTTAGTGACACTAATTCACCTCAAATAAGAAAAGAGCCAATAATATCATCTGACATTGTTGTAGTCACCAACACCTTTCTGTATTTCCAGGTGCATTTAGGGGTTTAGAAACCATACTAGCAAATAAATATACTGTAGAAGCTAAATATGTAGTAATAACCGATTACAAAACCAACATTTTGCACATCTAACTTTCACTAATGAAATTAGTCAATTT
The DNA here is from genome assembly GCA_030686995.1 of Artemisia argyi. Lineage (NCBI taxonomy): Eukaryota > Viridiplantae > Streptophyta > Magnoliopsida > Asterales > Asteraceae > Artemisia > Artemisia argyi. Next base: position 27,126,907 of record CM060679.1, read on the forward strand.
GAGAAAAACATTTTCAAGAAAATGACATACATATGTTAGATGAGACACAAAACATACATTAATATAAAAGCCAACTCTGAGTTCAAATAACTGCTAGCATTTGCTCAGGAACAACAATATCCATAATAGCAGGCATATCATAAATAAGGGTCTCTTGTGAGATAACATTTCAAACAAACCTAAACATCAATTCAAAGTACCATAGCTCCGCCAAGCAATCTATGAGACCTCAGCCTAGCACGAGATAGTCTATCTGTGTCCCTGAGCCCGTTGCATATCATACGAGCCCCAAGATCCAGGTCCAGGCACATACTGAGGATAAGCTTCCACACCAGGCTGCACCTGATATTTTTAACCAGCAGTAAAAAAATAAGCCCCAAAAAGATTGAGAATTTTTAAGAGCAGCTTCTATGATTAAATTAAAAAAGCAGAAGGCAACAGCAAGGAGATAAGTGTGTGAGGATGTTTTAGACACTACACCACATAGAAAGAAACAAAAATTACGAGATGACTTACAGGATTCATTTGATTCGTAGAGCTCATGCCATAATTTGCAGGGTAAGGATTCACTGCATAGTTGGCTTCAGGGTAAGGGTTCCCTGCATAGTTGGCTTCAGGATTGCCATAATTTGGGTTATAGCCTGTATACAAAGTCCCAAGAAAACAGTTGAAATGTAAAACTAGAGTGTTAACGAGAGTATGGGTTCTGCCTAAAAGGTTCAAAGAATTTTGACAAAACAAAATGACAAGATAACTAAATTTTCAGATTAATCACTTGTGTATTAAGCTTCCAACCACAAGAATCATACGGAATCCTATGCAAAAGAATATAGCTATAACAAGGTATGAGAGTTTAGCTTGACCTCCAAATACACAAAAAACGAAAACACATTTTTATGTCATGGGTCATAATTCACAATGTGTCTCCACTTCTATTATTCTATGCTGGCCTTAGTTTACAACACAAGTAAAGAGAACTATAAACAACAACTAACTGCATACCTGGATTTGGATTCGCTGTTGCCGCAGTCGCGCGAGCCCTTTTTTCAGCATTAGCCATCTCAGCACGCAACTTTTCCAGCTCTCGAGCCATTGTGAGTAAATTCTTTTCCATCACTTGACCATGCTCATAGTTCTCTGCATGCCCCTTCTTCTCATGTTCAATTGCAGCCCTGAAGAAGTGAACATTACATGAAAACGCATTTTTTAGTGAAGAAATCAGCTTATCAAGTACATTTTGAGGCAATGGAAAAAAATGAAAACAGATGACTTCTTTTCATTTGATTGTGACAGTTCTATTTCTATTAATCTGAACAAGCTATAAATTTTGAAAAGAAAAAGGAAGAAAAAAAAAAGTTCAAGATCCGCGCAAAAAAATTCTTGTCACGTTTACAATAAGATTACTTCGTACATGTTATGCAAGAACACACACTTATCCATACATCATGCACTACTGCTTAAAAAACATATGTGAAAAAAAAAAAAAAAAAAAAAAAAAAAAAACATGATTGCCATGGACTACATTTGAGGCACATGCTATTAAAAAACCAGATAAGAGACAACATTTTTAGCTTTTTACTATCATATAGAACAGCTATTAGTTATAAAATAGTGTGAATGTTATAAACTTTACGCCTTATGTCAATTACTACTGGAATTATAAGTCACAGACAAAGACAATAAACAGCACCAGCTTGAAAGAACTATGAAAGGTAGGTTAACACTTAGAAAGTTGAGTTTAGAGCTGTTTAAACAAATACCTCGCATGTTGCAATTCTTGTCTCAGCCCTCCAATTTCCGACTTCAGAGCCGGAACTTGCTGCAAATCCGCATTAGCTCTGCCAAGATCTTGAGTCATAGCCTGAACCTGAGCAGTAAGTTTCTGACGCGTAGCCGTCAACTCCTTAATATCAGCATGCACTTGCATAAGCTCTGCTCGCATGCCTTCAACTCCATGCAAATCATGTTCCATTTTCGCCGACTTCTCATACAGCTCCCTCAATTGCATATCCTTCTCCATTATAAAATTCCGAGCAAAATGATCCGTTTGTTGAAGCTCATGTTGCGCAGCTTCCAATTCCTGCTTAAGTGCAACATGGGTCGCAGCTAACCGCTGATTATCAACCAATAACGCCTGAATATCCTGATGTTGAGCTGCTAACCGCTCCTCGAAAATACTGGGATGAGGTGGGATTTGTCTGTGATGACCCATCTGAAACTGCGCTTCACGCATCTCTTCAAGCAAAGCGGGATGAGGCATCGGACCTAAATTCCTACCAAACGGAGGCTCGTGAATCGGTGGCATTCCACCATGTGGTCCACCTTTCATCGGAAGCGGAGGTCCACGATTCCTCCCAGCCATCTTTCTTAAATAAGTTCAACAAACGAAATACCTTAACTCCTTCAACTTTATATCAAAATCTACTTTACAACCACACCTAAAAATTAAAAATAAAAGTAATCAACAAGTTATCATAAAAAGAATAATTCACAAACAACTCCAAAAGATAATCTGAACTCCGAATTCGAAAACCAAACAGTCTCCTTCTACTTCATAACATTTTAACTATTTCAGCATTTCCATTAAAAAATACTCCGAAATTTGTTACATTTTCGTAACAAGAACTGTGAGCATAAAAAACATAGTACGAAAAAGTATAAAAATGATGACTACTATTATCTGACTGTAGTTATACAGTTGAATGAACTCCTTCAACTGTATCTTAAATTCTCATATATAATCACATCTATTAAAAAAAAAAAAAAAAAAAAAAAAAAAAAAAAAAAAAAAAAAAAAAAAAAAACACACACATACACTCTTAGCATAACAGAATAATTCACAGCCTAAACTCATTCACAAAATAACATCATAACATTCTACTATTTCAACATTTTAATTTAAAAATAAATAAATAAATTTTAACTTGATTGAATTTCTCAAAAGCACAATGAGCATACAATAATCAAATAGAAAAAATTATAAAACTGAAAAATACTAACAAATTTGCATTAAATTCATAATTATTAGGTTAAATTAAACAATAGCAATCGGAATAGCAACGATCAATGATTAAAAGGGCTAATTTGAGTGTGTTGTTAAAAAATTAGGTTAAATGTAAAAATAAAAGCATAGGATATATAGAAGAGAGAAATTAAATTAACCTGAGGGAAGGGATGATGATGAAGAGGTTCGAGTCTTTCGTCTTCGATGACGGATGGTCAAGTACTACTTGCGGGTATTTTTACTCCGGGCCTTAACCCGACCCATTTTTATAATGGTTTCGCGTAAACAAATCCGATCTCTCACGTAATAAAAAAAAAATTTTCCCTCTACCAATCAATTTATATTTTTTTTACTATTTATTTTTTTTTTACTATTTATTAACAAATCAACCTAACATTATAATATTATTTCTTTATCCATTATATTTAAAATAGTGTGTAACAGAAAGAAATGAATAGACCATTCTTATGATGACAAATGGAAGATTTGAGTCGAAATCTTTAAGTCACCAACTGACCTGGTTCTTGCATCTCTTTCATTTAATAATGTATTTTTAATATAATATTCTTTTTTTTTTTTTCGTCTTTTTTATTCTTCAATCGATTGACAATCTATACCAATAAAGATACTCTAAAGACATATTCAAAGCCCACAAATTGGGCTAAGGCTTCTTAAACACTCTCTAAGCTAGTGAAAACTATTTTTAGGCGGCTTTTGTTTTTTAAAAAAAGCATTTATTTTTATTTTTGCCTATAAGTGGAAATAAAAAATTTGTTTTTTCCTTCTACGGGAAGGAGAATCAAACAAGTGTATTTGTTTTTTCCTCAAGCAGGAAGAGAAAAATAAAGAAGTGTGTTTGTTTAGTTTTAAACATAAAAGGCAAAAATAACTTTTTATCTCTTCGGATTATTTTGTTGTCTGATTATCACTTCTTGTATCTCAAAGGCTTCAGATCCACCTCTTCTCTCTCATACGTGATTTTACAAATCAGACATAAAATTTCTAAAAAAATAAACGCATCCTAAAATAGCATATGATGCTCATGTAGACTCTCGATTTCGAGCTTTTAACGCTTTGATCATGAGTAGCTCACTAACAACTCGGCTCGTCTACACCTTGTAAGGTTCTCATTATTCGAATTAGCAAAATAAACTCGTTCAATCAGTAAGATTGTTCGGTTATTCATATTTGTTTGTTCGGTTTTGAGTGAAATAGCTTATTGGTTTGAATTTATATATGTGTTTATCCCAAACTTCACATACATATTCGTTAAAGATTTGTTGTTAGCAACCTTTTATCATAGCATGCCAATCTACCTTAAATTCTCTGTTGTTTTAAATCACTAATACATGGTTAATTGATAACGAGATTATCAAAGAAGGATAGTTCGGATTTCGGATTAAATTCTATTCACAGTTGATTCGGATTGCCTCATATAATTTTTGGGAAATGATTTAGCCTCCTAAAAATGTTCATGAACTTCTTTCGAATACCACATGCTTGTTCCTTATTTGACTATTAAAAAGCGGCCATTTTTTTTCAACAAATAGAAAGAAGCCACATACTTTTAAAAAGATAATTAAGAATGTTTTTTAAATAGCTATAGCATCACTCATAATTTTTAGTAGTTTTATTTAAGTTATCATAATGATTTGATATTTACATCTAGGCTAATCACGGGCCGATGACCGGATTGAAAAAGAAGGGCCAAATTGAAAATGATTTGCCCCAAAACACCAGACAAAGGACCGTGTTCATCGGCCTGATCCGGTATAACAAAGCATAATGGTCGGTTATGCTTAAGACCGGACCAAACTGAAACATGTCCAGTCTGGTTCAATCGGCAGGTACAAACCGGTTACTCAATTCAGTCAGTCCGCATCCTATTATGCTCACGATATTTAAATCCAAAGTACTATCACGGAGTAAATGTTCAACACTAGAATTTACTCATTTAGGTCATCTAGGTCAATCTGGTGCTCAATTCATGTGGCCCTACTCGAATGCTCATGATCCACGCCTTTGGGCTACATTTTTCTAAATTGAGGGTGTCAATATCAAGTTATTAACTTGTTTTTTCTTTCAGAAAAAATATTAAGTTATTAACCAAACACATAATCTAGCTTACAAAATACTTGGCGTTTACAACAAACTTTTTAAAAGTAGATTTTTTGCTGTTTCGGTAAGATGGGATAGTTGATGTAAAAAACATTTGAGGTGGCTGTTGCCAAACAAAGACTAATATTCAACCTATAAGTTCATGTAACAATCATGATCAGTAACAAATTCAAAACCAAATGGTATGAGATGCATTAAAAAAAATAATAATAATAAAAAAAAAAAAAAAAAATAGTCTTTTAACACAAAATTTTGAGACGCGGCGCATCTGAAAGATATTAGTGCTTTTAACCAAATTTTACACTAAGTGTGATAAATCAATGTGGTCCACGGGCACTTTCGGGAACCTCCCTTGGTTCGCCCTGATTCCTAATTCAGGTTACTTGCGGAAAACAAGTTTTATTTTTTTTACCCATGTACTCGGTATAACAGAGATGTCTCCGTAACCATTTCCGGGGCCCACACTCAAGATGTACTTAATCTCGTAAGGAAATCAGGAACCACTAGATTATCTTCGCGGTGGTTTATGATATGATGTATGCTTCTAGCAACAAATATTCTTTAAAGTTAGTAAAAAAAGCATGAAAACTTTCTGTTATGTGTCTTTAATAACCCAACGTGACCTATGCTTCTATTTCAGACTGAGACAGCTCGTGACAGCGTCGGTGCTAGTTGAAACTAATTAAATTCCCAACGGCTAATTAAATGAAAAAGACTAAGCAACCACTTTGATGATCAAATCAAGCCCAAACTTGGCCCAATTATTAGTCAACACAAGGCTCCATATTCATATGTTACAAACTTTATAACATAACGTTTATTTCCTTCATTTTTCCATGCAAAACATAACTCAAACTCTATGGAAGCACTTTGGAACTTAGAAGATAAACTGAATCTTTCAACACAAGAAGCTGTCATCTTCTTTGCCTCCACTGTTTTTCTTATCATCATTTTTGTCGGGTTTTGTGTGGCCACAGCCTTGAGAAAAAGAGTAACGAATAATATTCAAATCGGTCCGGTTGAGATAGGGGAAGCAAAAGTGTCATTGGGTCAATGGGTAAGGGTGAAGAATGGTTTGAAGGGTTCGGTTATGTGGAGTAAGGCTAGTAAATGGGATGGGAATTTGAGTGCGAGCAGGAAAGAGCAGCCTACAGCGTTGCTTGCTAGTGGTGGTGGCGAGGTGGGTTGGCCGAGTCATAATGCAGGGTCGCCTGTGTGGCAGCGGCCTATACTTATGGGTGAGAAGTGTGAGTTTCCGAGGTTTAGTGGGCTTATTCTTTATGATGAAAGAGGGAAGCCGCTTGATCAAAGTCACTCTGTTGATATCACGCAGGTATTGTATTCATGATCACATTTTTTCGAAAAGTATATTTTTGCAGCGCCACTATATGAACTTCTACCTGATCATGCACTGATAGATAAACGTTTATACAATCCAAATTCTAAAACATAATATAAAGGTGTCAAGATAGTCGGGTTAGATAGCATGTTAATACGGGTCTGAGTTGAAATGAGTAGGTTTCTAGCACGGACCAAAACTGGTCGGGGGTTGACCAGTCGTTAAAAAGGTACTACTGTAGTAATTAGTTTGTTAATTGTGATTACAAAAACGATATTTTCACGTTAATATTATACATATATGAATGCTCATTCATCAAAAATAGGCTTAGTTGCCGAGTGTCAACCCATTTAACTCGTTCTCCTCTTTTAACCAACAGTATATTAATTTACCCATTTGACCCACCTGAGTCAAACACAGCCCAATTTGACTCATTCTCAAAAATATGAGTTAAAATTGCCACTGCTAAGCATTATGTTCAACATGGATGTCTATTATGTGCATCAACGACTTCCAGATCTAAAATTTAATTGTTACAAGGGAAAAACAAAAGATACAAGTGTTCCTCACATCCAGTTTTTTAATAATCAAACTAAACCACTTGCACTTCTTGTGGTATTGCAGGAACAGCCTACGATTACTGCTACATTGCGAGATCTTCTGTAATTCAATTTGAGTTTTCCTTGTGGGTATTAATGCGAGTGTAATTAGTCCCTTTTTCATTGATATATAGTAAAATTTATAGTGGATCATAAGTTCAGTTACCATCTTTTGCATACATCTTAAAACATGGAAACCTCTCAAATACAAAATACTGCAATTTCACAAGACTAATTATCACATTTATTGAAGAACAAGAATGGACATACACGACAAACCTCTCAAAAACATGACGGAAACATATATATAACAATATGATATGGACGTGGACTTTACAAAAAAAAAAAAAAAAAAAAAAAAAAAAAAAAAACACAATCACCAAATTCACACGTCAACACAAATCCCACGATTCAGCACTCACTCTTCGATGATTATTGAAGATCGAGCTTCGTTGATTATTGAAGATCAAGCTCGTGAACTATTCAAATTTGCACAAGCACTTACTGATGCATGTTTGATTACCTGGTGAAGCTATGAATTGCACTTGCATTTGCTCATGCAACCGACTCTATTAAGGGTTCTCTGTGTTCTTGTTTTGACTTATCATTGTAGTAGAAGTACAAAGCCAATTGCACGATTCCCAGAAATGTTCCTATACCATTTGGAACCTATAAAGTTAAACAAACATAGATGTTAGTTGACTAACCGGAACAGAAACAAAATTAGAACTTTGACAGAAAGCTTACATATATAAAAGGGTCGAAGTTGAATACTCCGTACAACAAAAATGAGGTGCTCATCAAGAAAGTGGAGAGTGAGAGGTAAAATGGCATGAACTCAACACTCTTCGTCTGGATCACCACATTCTGGAAAAAAGAAAGTCACAAGATTGATAAATTTATATCTTCTTAAATTAATAAACGATCTACTGGATTATAGTACTGAGTTGACGTACCATTACTGCCAATGGGGAAGCAAACATTGATATAAGGGTAGCACAGCTCAAAAACCCGATAATCAAATGGCGAAGTTCAAGGTCTGTTACAAGCATACTTCCTATTACAATGACTGCAAATAGGCCAAAAACTCCCAGCAGTAATGCAGACATCTTGAACTGCAAAGATGAGCTCACTTTCAATATTTTAATGTTTAGATGGCTGCTTAAAAGACGAGTAGGATAAGGTCATAATTATAGGATCCTAACCTTTTTGGGTTTCTCGGCACATGTTATATAGATAATTATATACGTTAACTGGAAAACAGCACCAACAGAATTGACTGTTGTAACCAACAAATTATCGTAAGATATGAGCGGGCTGCCATACCACGCACATATTAGGCAGTTCAAGAGTGCATATATGTATGGGATTCCTGAGAACTGTTCTGTTGATCGGTTTCTGATAATTCTTCGAAATGTTGGTCTGGAAAAAAAAGGGAGATAATGGAACCGATGAGTGCACGCCTCATATATTCTTAAATGTTGAGTTCTCATTTACTAAAAATAACTTTATTTGGGAAAGTGTTGACACTTACATAGGTGACACAAAAAGCCCAAAAGCAAATATGTTCCCTGCAAAGTGCAAACGTTGTCGAGAAATTTTTAAATCAAGGTGAATATTAAGCAGTTTATTCCAAGATTAAACAGATAAAAAGGCATCCCTTTAGAACATTTGCTAACTTTTCAAATATATGAATATCCTTTTAGCATAACACAAGCGAGAAGTTTTAGTCATTTTTTTCGTACTGTTACCGACTTACACATAACGGAAGCTGAGCAGGGACGGACCCAGGATTTTTAAGAGGGTGTTGCACAAATGTTAGGGCTAACTAAAGTTACACCGTAAGAAATGAAAGTAGCAAAAAAAAAAAAAAAAAAAAAAAAAAAAAAAAAAGGGTTGCAAATACCACAAAAACGGCAGTTTTGAAATCTTTTTGCACTTCGTGACCTAAAATCGGGTGTAGCCCATGCCACACCCGGCATACATGTGGGTTCGTCCATGAAGCTGAGTTAAGCCAACCATTGACACAACAGGCAACTTTTCTTCAATCTTTGCCTTTTTGCAAAACGTCCCAGCCTACGACAAATACTTACCCTCTATAACTCTACTTCGGGTAGTGCTCCAAGTGTCGACTCAGGTCAAAAATCATTCAGACAGCTAACAGTTCCACAAAATTCACAAAACAGAATGAACCCTAACAAAAGCTAATTTTGGTCAACGGTTCCAAATCCCAACAATAAACTTCCATTTCATCCGATCTGTTTTGTTCTTAACATCAAACCAAAAGACAACAAGCTCAACTTTCCTGAGTGTACGAGCTTATTGAAGCAAAAAAGTTCAAATTCTTAAGCTCAAAAGTCACAAAAGCGTAAGCTTATTTTTCCACATTTCCATAAGCCAATAAACCCATAAAGCAAGCTAATCAAAACACCTACTTAATGAACTCCCTCCTTCTATGTCCATTTTACATTTTACACACATTATAAAAAGCACCTACTAAAACACACACACACAGAGGAAGATGAAATGAAATATAAGACTAACCAGCTACCCCAGCAGCCTGCTTTAAAGCCTCAAACGTTTGAGGTGAAACCATTGATCAAGATTCAAACTGTTAATGATTTCTTCTCCTAGGTTGCTTATTCTTAAACATAACCTGTCTGAGGATATTTCTCGTGTTTTCTTGATGTTTGTTTTTGTAGATTGGTATAAAGCAGGAAATGAAAATATAATACTAAGATTTTGACAAATCAGAAGCGTATATCTGGCTGTGCAAGCCTGTGGTCAACTCTAGTAACTAGTCCAGCTGTTGTTATCCTTATGGACTTTAACTATTTAGTGAAGTCTCTTTCAGTCCTTATATTTTTTAACGTCTTGCATTGTAGAATATAAAGTATCAAGTGCAGTAAACTACAAGGACTAGTTATGTAAAATTAGTTTTTGTTAGTTTGCTCCTTCCTCCCATGCTCCTTCCTCCCATGTATATAACCCATTGTATCTCATTTCATTTTCATAACTTTGTAATCATTTTTGTTATAAAATGTTACATTTCACTTCCGCTACTTAATTTGATATGGTATCAGAGATAACGGCTCTTTGATTCTGTTACATAACCGTTTCCACCACCATAACCACTTCTCAACAAACTTTGACCGGCGTCATTTCACCTGATTTCGTGCAAATCGTTTGATTGTGTGTTCTTACAGTCAATTACGATCTTGATTCACAAATCTTAGGTCTATAACAATGCCAACATCAACTGATAACACCAATAACATCAATCAAGAACCAAATTCACAAAACATGGTGAATGATCTACTAAACCTTGCTAGTTCTGATCATCCAGGAATGAATTTGACAAACACTTTGTTCAATGGTGCTAATTTTCTTGGATGGAATAGAACAATCAAAATGGCATTGGGTGCAAAATTGAAGTTGGGGTTCATTGATGGTACTTCACCAAAACTTGCTTTAACAGATCCCAATTATCAGAGATGGATTCATTGTGATTACATGGTGACTTATTGGATCTTGAATTCAATGGTTGCAGAATTGTCTGAATCTTTCTTGTATGCTCAGTCTGCAAGAGACTTGTGGAAAGAATTAGAGGAAATGTATGGTCAAAGCAATGGTCCACTCATTTATCATGTTGAAAGGGAATTGAGTAAGGTTTCACAAGGAAGTTCTACTGTTGCTGCTTATTTCAATAAGCTTAAGAGGTTTTGGGATGAGTTGCACAGTCTAAATGGTGTTCCTGTATGCAGTTGTGGTAGAATGAGAGAGTGTACATGTGGTGTGACTGAAAAGTTTTTGGAGATTGATAGTAGGTCTAAGTTGATGCAATTCTTGATGAGATTGAATGATGATTTTGAATCTGTGAGGAATCAAATCTTGTCCATGGATCCATTACCAAATATCAACAAGGCTTATTATATTGTACAACAAGTTGAAAAGCAGAAGCAAGTTACTCATCAAGTTGATCCTATTGCTTTCTTTGCTAATAACAATGGTAGGAACAATCAATTTGTTAGAAGGGATAACAGAAATGATGGAAAGAATCAAAACAATGACAAGAAGAGTTGTCCTTTTTGTAATCAGGAAGGACATGTGTATGAACAATGTTTTGAGAAGTGGGGATATCCTGATTGGTATAAGGGGAAAAAGAACAAAAGAGGTGGCAAAATGGCTGCACAAGTTGCTTCTGATTTCAATTCTTACATGGTCAAGGATACTCCATTTGATCTTGAGTTTGAGAATGGTGTGCAGAATGGGAAGCCTGATTTTGATCAAAGAATAGTTGATGCTGTTTGTCAGGAAATGATGAAAATGTTTAAGGGCAAAGGTGTTGATCAGACCAGTATTGCTAGTACTTCTAAGCCACATGCATGTACTTTCTTTTATGGTTGTAAACCTTATAGAGTATATTCTTTTCATGTGTCTCTGAATATACTGTCCAAGCATTTGAAATTGGATATAAGGGTTGATTGGATTGTGGATACTGGGGCTTCTGATCACATGTCACCACATCTTCATTTATTTCAATCTATTAGGATTCTTAAGAAACCTATTAAGATTAAATTGCCTGATGGAACTAGCAAATGGGTGGAAAAAGTTGGTGATGTTCAAATCAATGAGGTTTTGCTTCTGCACAATGTCTTCTATGTACCTGATTTTCAAGTCAACCTTCTATCAGTAGGGAAATTGCTTAAGACACAATGTCTTATAGCTGCTTTCTTTCCTACCATGTTTGTGTTTCAGGACCCTTCAACTAGAAAGATACTTGCAGTTGGAGAAGGTTTTAACAATCTCTACATTTGCAAGCCATCCTCAGCTTCACCTATTTTACCTCCTACCTTTGAATTTCCTGTTTTTTCCTCATTTGTTAATAAAGATGTAGCTCAAAATGTTGCATTAGATCCCTTTCATGCTAGACTTGGACATACTTCTATGTCCAAGCTAGTACATGTTCCTGATTGTAAACATCAAAATGCTACTCATTTTTCCTGTGAAACATGTTTGCTGGCTAAACAATCAAGGTTACCTTTCCCTGTTAGTCAAACTAAGTCTCTTATTGCTTTTGAGCTTATTCATGTTGACTTATGGGGGCCATACAAATCACCTGCTCTAAATGGAGCACATTACTTTTTCACCATAGTTGATGATTATTCTAGATGTACTTGGACCTATTTGCTTCATACAAAGGATCAAGTTCTATCTATTTTGATTGATTTCATGGCCTATATTGCTAATCACTTCAGTGGTAAACCAAAGTTCTTGAGGTCTGATAATGGCACTGAGATTGTTAATAAGGAGTGTTTGGCATATTTTAGAAAACAGGGAATAGTTCATCAAAAGTCTATGGTTTATACACCACAACAAAATGCTATTGTAGAAAGAAAGCACAGGCATTTACTTGACACTGCAAGGGCCCTAAAGTTACATTCTGCTTTGCCTGATAAGTTCTGGGGTGATTGTGTTCTCACAGCTACTTATTTGATTAACAAAATACCCATGAAAGTTTTGAATTGGAAAACTCCTTTTGAAATGCTACATGGTGTTCCTCCCAACTATGACAATTTAAGAGTCATAGGTTGTCTGTGTTTTGCAACCATAACCAAGCCTCATAAAGATAAGTTTGGGCCAAAAAGTATTAAGTCAGTATTAATTGGTTATCCATGTGGTCAAAAAGGGTATAAGTTGTACAGTCTTGAGACCCATGAAGTATTTTGTAGCAGAGATGTGACTTTTAAAGAGAATGTTTTCCCATTCAAGAAGGATATTTCAGTTCCTGAGTCTTCTTCAACCAATCAAAAATGGCCTTTTGAGAAGATTATAGAAGAAGATTCTGTTCCATGCTCTGTTTCAAACACCCCTGCTACTAATTCTGTTGAACCAAATACTCATGAAGACAATCCAACAGTTGATTTTGGTCCTAGTGTTCCAACAACTAGTTCTATTCCTATGAGAAGATCTTCTAGGACAGTTACTCAACCAGTTTGGCTTAAAGATTTTGTTACTACTAAACATAGAGTTGGTTTGGCTACAACTAATACATCCAAACAACCTATGTATCCCTTATTTCAACAAGCAGACTTCAAAGAGTATCCTGATGACTATGTGGCATCTTTGGCTCATGTCTTGGCTGCTATTGAACCTAATTCTTATGCTCAAGCATCTACTAATCCTTTATGGGTTGCAGCCATTGATAAAGAATTGCATGCTCTTGATGTTAATGAAACTTGGGAAATAACTGAGCTTCCAAGTGGTCATAAAGTTATTTCTTCCAAATGGGTGTTCAAAATCAAGTATAATCCTGATGGAACAGTGGAAAAGTATAAAGCTAGACTGGTAATAAGAGGTTTTGACCAGAAGGAACGGGTGGATTACAAACATACTTTCTCTCCAGTTGCAAAGGCTGCAACTGTGAGAGTATTGATTGCTATTGCAACAGCTAAAGGATGGCCATTACATCAACTTGACATAAATAATGCTTTTCTTTATGGTTATGTGGATGAGGAAATCTATATGAAACCTCCTGAATGTTATACTAAAGCTGCACCAGGTCAAGTCTGTAAGCTAAAAAAGTCCCTTTATGGCCTTAAGCAAGCTTCAAGACAATGGAACCAAGAACTTTCAAAGTTTTTAGTATCTCTGGGTTTCACACAGTCGAAGCATGATTATTCTTTGTTTGTAAAGACACAAGGGGAGTCTTTCACTGTGACTTTAGTATATGTGGATGACATTTTGTTAACTGGGAACTCTGCACAAATAATTGATGATACCAAAAAGGCCTTGGATCAAAAATTTACTATTAAAGATTTGGGTCTAGCTAGATATTTTCTGGGTATTGAGCTTTGTAACACAGAACATGGCACTTATATCCATCAGAGAAAATATGTGTTGGATTTGCTTAAGGATGCAGGGTTGCCAGTTTCATTTCCTTTGCCACAAAATTTGAAGTTGTCAGTGGATAAAGGAAATTTAATAAGTGAACCTGAAGCTTATAGGAGAATGATTAGAAGGCTTTTGTATTTGTCAATGACTAGGCTAGACATTTCCTAAGCTGTTCAACACCTAAGTCAATTTGTCTCAGCACCAAAAGAACCTCATTTACAAGCTGCAATGCACTTATTAAGATATTTAAAAGGTTCTATCAATAAAGGCTTATTTTATCATGTTCAAGACAACTTGAAGATTGCAGGCTTTTCTGATGCTGACTGGGCTTCATGTTTGATGACAAGAAAATCTCTCACAGGTTATTGTATATTTTTGGGACATTCTTTGGTATCATGGAAGACCAAGAAACAAGCTACCGTTTCAAGATCATCCACTGAGGCTGAGTATAGAAGTATGGCAGCAACCACATGTGAATTGGTATGGTTAACCTATCTCCTGAAAGATTTGCATATACCAATTCAAGTACCAATCACTTTATTCTGTGACAACAAGGCTGCACAACAGATAGCAGCTAACCCTTGTTATCATGAGAGGACTAAACACTTAGACATTGACAGTCATTTTACAAGAGACAAAGTCCAAGAAGGTTTTTTGCAAACTGCTTACATACCAACACACTTACAACTTGCTGATATCATGACAAAGGCATTGGGAGGTTATCAACATTCTTTCTTAGCTGACAAGTTGGGCTTTCAAGAAGTTCCGACTTGAGGGGAGGCTGTAGAATATAAAATATCAAGTGCAGTAAACTACAAGGACTAGTTATGTAAAATTAGTTTTTGTTAGTTAGCTCCTTCCTCCCATGCTCCTTCCTCCCCTGTATATAACCCATTGTATCTCATTTCATTTTCATAACTTTGTAATCATTTTTGTAATAAAATGTTACATTTCACTTCCGCTACTTAATTTGATATGCATTTCTGCACTACTGTATTACTTTTATGCACGATTATCTTTGTCATGGAGCGGTGTGAAGCTTTTTATAACGGTGAGCAATGAACATTCTTTAAAAAGCTGTGAGCGATAAACTGTGACTACTGCTCATAACTCACTACTACTGATCATTGCTACTACTCCCTGCTATTTTTAATAAACATAGTGTTCAGGGAAATTAGCTAAAACGGGGAACTCGAGTCAAAGCTGTAGAATATATTAAAAGCTGAAATTGATGTTGTTCCTTTTTAGAAGTTTTGGCGAATTAATGGTAGCTAGGGCTTATTTTGTTCCTTTTTAGAAGTTTTGGCTAATTAATGGTAGCTAGGGCTTATTATTTTGTAAAATAACATTAAAAATTATCAAATTAAATTCATATATTTAAAATTTTGCATTTTTTTGTTTCTAATTTTTTGAAAGTTGTTTAAGTAATTTGATTATTTATAACCTCTACACATCTCTAAAAGCTTATTTATTTTGGTCTGAGCTTATAAAAATTTATGTGAAAAAAATGTTTCTTAATTTAGTTGTTTAATATTTAATTTTTGGCGGAACCAATTGCGTAAAATAATGCAATTCTCACATCTCATAATAATGCCATACGAAATATACCTAATTACATAAATAAATGGGCTTGGACAAATATCAGGTCTAAACTACAAACATAAATATACAAAGATACGTCTAACAAATTGGTCGATGCGGATTAGGTTTCTTTTAATAGTAATTTGACTCGTCTTGTGATCTTATTTATTTTGAATGATTATGATATTAAGATTCAAAAAAGCAAAATAAAAACATGTTCTACAAATAATAGTGTTTATGGAAAACTTAAGCAAATTAGAAGATGATAATTTTCATCTTTGATATCTTCTTGGTACTCATAAATGATTATTCCATAAACTAAGGCGTGTATCAACCTTAATAAGCAAAAGTCTATTTAGCACTAAAGTCAGAAAGATCTAGTTACGCAAAATCAAAAACAATAACATCTTGTTCAATTTAATCAACTACCTAACATACGTTAAGTTATCAACAATATGTATCAAGAATCACAACACGCATCTTTAACAAATTGTTATAGTTTATCCTTTTATTTTCTAATAAGTTTGCATGTAAATACATCTTTTCAAGTAAGAAATTTACGCTATTTATTTTAACCATTTGGATGAAATGTTTACAAAACATGCCTCGCGACTAGATAAATTTTGGGCAAGGGGGTGAACTATATTAGCTCCTAGATCAAGAGCAGACTTTGATGGTTGATGAAGGAGCATTCATGCAATTTCTGCTTAATTCTATCTCTTCCAGCCAGAATACAAATTGACAAAAAATAAATAAATAAATAAAAAATAAAAAATAATAATAATAATAAAATAGATAAAAACTACTCCGTAAAACGTTTTTATCTTTAAAAAGCAAATCTTATCATTCGGGTTATGTCCTGTCAAAAAATATTTAAAAAAATATATGTAACAACTAGCTTTCAAAATAACGTGTTTCAGAATATAAAGGATAACATTGTTTTTCCTTGACCATACTGTATATAAGGTGTTTAATCATTTAAATCACGTGCATCTTTTTCTATATACGAGACTCCGTATCCGTTTCATAGTTTCATTTGTCGTAGAAGTTATCTAAAATATAGAAATATTTATGCCTTTAAAAGTTTGGACAAATCTGAATCATAATACCTCCTAAATAGAGGTACATTATTAAGGAATAAGGTGGATACAGTACATGGAAACGGGCTTCATCTCGAGCTCAGCAGTCGGCATCCGAAGGCCACTCAAGTCCACCATTGGAGTCTGCTCAACATTGACATAGAAATGGTTCAAAAGTGGTGGGGATGCCGACCCGCCACGAACGGTGTGTCTCTTTGTTATTGTATGTGTATGTGTATGTGATGCGTATATATGTTAGTGACAATAAAACCGTTGTGAGGCAGAGTGACCAAATAACACAAATGATAGGTACAAATCTAGTTTTATCTTAGTCATATACATGCCTCGAGTCTCCTTTTAATTTAGTAGTGTTGTTTCGTGTTACAGATTCAAGTAAAAAATTACTCACAAATGATTGTTTCTTTTAACAAAAAAACATGATTAAGATATCAAATCGAAAACAAACATTAAAAAAAAATAATTCAATCTACACATCTTTTTTCACACTTTTAAAAAGTGTGTAAAATTATATTAATTTATTAACTCTTAGTAATGTATAAAATTTGTTATATTAATAAGTGTGAAAAAAAATTAAAAACAATAAATTTTTCACACTTAAAATTATATCAAAAAAATGTTTACAATTTTAAATGAGAAAATTAATTGTAACAGCTAAGTTCTCCGTTCTTGAAAATATGTGAAGAAATTGGGTGTTACAAATACCTTTCACATCTATAAATGTGAACATTTCTTAGATTTCTTTATAATTTAAAAGCGTGAATTTTTTTTAATACAATTATAAGTGTGAAAATTTATTGTTTTAAGTACAATTTTTTTCACACTTATAAATATAACCAATTTTTATACATTATCAAATGTTAATAAAATAATAAAATGTAACACGTTTTAAAATTGTGGGAAAAAAAGTTGTGTAAATTACACTATTTTTTTGTAGCGAAGATTTTTTTGAATATTTTAAATGGATTCTTTATGTAAAATATATAATGCGTATATAGATACAATGTTTTATCATTTCATATTTTCATCAGCAAATAAAAAAAATATATATCGAACTTGACATTTTTTGTGATCGTGTGTAATCAACTATTTTTTTCTTATTATATGTACCGAACTGTATTTTGTGACTATTCCGCCATGTAAAATAATCATTTTATCTTTCGAAATTTGAAAAAAAAAATAAAAGTAAAATAGTAATAAAATACACATAATGATCAAAATTTAAAAGTTCAGTACAAATAAAAATAAAAAATAGTTAGTGATTGGCTCCAAATGGTCAACCTAAATTGACCAGAAATATGGTCAACAAGGTCAAACTGCCTAGAGTCAATGCTCCGTGGAATATAGGGTTTCCCCGGGTCGTTATGTCCCGACGAGGTGTGGATGGTTAACAAACGGGTTTGTGATCGGGTGAATTTGGACAGAAAGGGTTTGAGATTGATTAAACTAAGGAATCTACAAGGAAATAGCTTAAACAAGCTATATGAATGATTACGTGAAAGCTAAATACTTAAAAACGTTTAATATCTAAAAACGTTACGTTCACGTTTTAAATAACGCGAACGTACAAAATAAAACGTGAAAACTGAAATCTGAAAACCCGCAGGGGGTGAAAATGACTTTTTTACAAACCTAAAAAGAAAATTTTTAGAAAAAGAAAAATAATTTTTACACTATTTAATTATTTATTATTAATTAAATACTAATTTATACTAATTATCAATATTTAAATAACTTAAATAGAATATAATATTAATTTAACATTAGAAAAATAAAAATTAAATTTATAAAATTATAAAATAACTAAAAACAAGTTTTAAAATTAAAAATATGTATTTTTGTCTTTTTGTGGTTTTTCTATTAATTAATTACTAATTTTATATTAATTACCTAAATAAAATAATTTAAATTTGAAAAAATAGAAAATGAACAGTAAAAATTCTAGAAAAAATCCTAAAATTATATTATATTATATAAAATCTAGAAAAAATATAAAAACTAGGTCTTACTTAATAAAAACTAATTATGCTATTTAAAACTAAATTATTAATTAATTACTAATAAAACTAATATTAAATCTAATAAATACCAAATGATAATATAAAAATCTGAGAAAATTATTAAAATTACTTTAATATAAAAGGTAATTAATAAAAATATAAAAATGCCAAGTACTTAATAAAAATCTAAAAATGAAAATTAAAATTTAAATTACATTAAATAGAAACTATCACTTAAAATTAAATTGACTTTTCTTGATTTTTCTTTTTGAAAAATATTTTACACCTAAAAAAAAATAATTTTTGTAAAAACAACTTTTTTGTAGCTTAAAAATAAGCACTGTGGAAGCTTATTTGCTCCACAGTTGACTTTAGTTGACCAAGTGAGGAAAATAGTTCAAACTAGCTTAAGTGGGACCCACAAGGGTAAAATCTGATCTAAATAAGTTGTGTGGACATGTTTGAGCTAGAAAAAGCAAGAGGTGACCACAGATAAAGCAAATAAGCCAACAATAAGCACTTAGTTGTCTTGGTTGAGAACTGAAAATGGGACAAGGAATTTGGCTAAATTCAGATGGGGCCCACAATGATTCAGGTCAAACAAAGGTTTGAAATGGAGAGGGGGCCAGTAGGTGAGTTCAAAGAACCATGGATGGGGGGCTGTGGACCACTGTGGTGGCCAGAAACCACCACCAAAGTGGTGGTGATGGGTGGTGACCTGCTGATGCAGGGGAACCCCCTGCCCTGCAGGTGTGTTTGGACCTAGCTGGGGCCCACCAGAAAAATCATAAAAATGCAATGAGAGTGAGAAATCAAAGTTGAGCTGGGGGGCTTTAACTAGAAACAAGTTTCAAAGTTAGAAAGTAAACACAAAATTCAGAATAATTCATGCCATATTTGCAAAAACTAAGAAAATGCACTTTTGACTTTTCAAGTAAACTTGGTTATTTGACTTTTATGAACTTTCAATGCTCACTACTGATTTGAAAACATGTAATAAGCAATAATTAAGCTAATTTGAACTAAAGTAACAACTACTAAACTAAAATGGTGACCTATGGAACCAAGAATCCACACAGTGGACTGCTCAATGGAATCACAAGATCATTTTGACTTTTGAGCAAATACCTACTGACTTTTATGACTAGCCTAGACTAAAATGAACCTATGCAATCTACTCATGACAAGTTAACAACAAAACAACAACAAGATCACAGGATCCAGGCTTGATCCAGACACCCCCTTACAGTTATGAAAATGAGGTTTTCCAAGATAACCACTGATTTAAACCTTACAACTGATTCACAAGGACTTATTATGATGCTATAAAATGGTTTTAACACATAACTACCAAAGATAACAACTAAATACCAATGTTCACTAATGATCCATTTTTGACAGTTAAGATGAGAAGTTTGAGCACCAAGGATCTTAATGGACCAAGACCCAATTTTAAGCTAAAATCTGATTCAAACACACTCAATAAGCATAAAAATTCAAATAGAGACACCTAATGATCTAGAGAACAGTAACTGCTAAGAATTGAAATGAGTGCTTACCAATAGCATCCAAACTGATAACAAGTGATCAAGACCTCAAGATATAACTTAAGACCTCCCATGAGGCATTACAACCACTGCTATCAATTATATACCATACTCCACTGTTCATGTTTCTTCTTCCTTGAAATTTTTATTTATGAACTAATTATTTGGATTTTTGAATAATTTAAGTGAACTGGATGAAAACTTGATTGAGTACTAGAGAACTTATAAAATCTTAATAATAACTTAAACTGAGCTTGGTAGGATACTGAAATCAACTTTTAACACCTTAAAGTCCAATATGGGAATATCACTAAAAATTTGTAAACTTGAATTCAACTGAAACACTTGGAATTTGATTAAACAAACTTGAAATTACACTTATAAAAACTGAGATTACAACTTTGGAACACTTTGAAAGCTAAACTAATTCTAATCTAACATTAACGAAAATTAAGCTAAACTACTACTACTCTAATTATTTTTCCATTCTTCATTTCCTTTTTCTTTTATAAGCCCTGGAACTTCTCCTTGACTTTCCCACTTTTCTCTGAGCCGTTGGATGAGCTCCTTTTCATCTGAGCTTTTGATTTGGTTTTTGGCGGGAAAACGGGTATAAGTAAATTGGGTGGGTTTGGTGAGTTAGGTGAAGCATTTAATGAAGGGAAGGGTTTTGGTGAAGGTATTAATTGGGTTTGGTGATTGTTTGGTGGAGTTGGAGAGGAGGGGGGAGACAGTGATGCAGAAAAACGGGGGAAGAGTGGAGGGTGAACAGTGGTGTTTGACCCTGGTGTGTTATTAGTTTAGGTTTGGGCTTGTGGTGGGCTAAGGGTGTTATTGGATCAGGTAGGGGTGGATTGGGTGGGCTTTTTTTGTGGATCAGGTTTTAAATACAAAGGGTGGTTTGGTTTAGTAACTTTAGGAAACCACAAGGACCAAGGATGTAAAATCTGAAAATATTAGGGACTGAATTGCAACTTTTAAAAAATAATTATAAGGACCAAAATTGCCACATGTGAATAACACAATGACCAAAGTTGCAATTTTCAAAATTAGAAATCCCAGGGACCTTTTATGTCAATTTTTAAACTTCAGGGACCAAAAGTGTAAATCCTCAAAACTTTTTACCCAAGGACTATTTTTGATAAACTTTGACTTTTAAAGGACTTGGGTTGATTTTTCTTGCAAAATAATTGCTCAGGGACTAGTTTTGTCAATTTTTGAAAGTTGGGGGACTGAAACTGCCAATTATGCAAACTTTGTACGTTTTTCATTTGTTTTTACTCATTTTGCATCTAAAACATATAAAACACAATTTTGAAATATTTTTAGTATTTTGATGCATTTCTGAGTGTTTTTGTATGTTTTGCAGTTCAGATTTAACCAAAAATGATGAGTGTTTGAGCACTCATCAGTTAGCTACATACAATTATAAAAATATCATATTCAATGCATTTTTTTTTTCATTTGCCCCTATTTTCATCTAGAGTAATGATTAGGAGACCTAAAAAATGTACCTAAATTCATGCCTAAACATATGAGGCATCATTCTAATCGTTGTAGACAGGAGACCCACTTTTTTACAAACCCTGAGAATCTTGCCACATATGTCAATTAGGGTCCGCTTGGTTAAAAGTGATGAAATGGAAAGGGAAAGGGAAAGGAATGCAAAGGAATGAGTGAGGTGACTAATCAATACCTTACCCCCCTCCTCCCTCCAATTTACTCTATAATCGTTGATTACCCACTACGGGGTAATCAATACCTTTGCCCCTTACTAACCAAGCACAAACAATAAGAGATGTGGGCCCTAAATCAATCCTTTACCCATTCCCCACCCCCTTAACCCCTCACCAAGCACTCCCTTACGGTCAGTTCTCGAGTTATTTCATTAAAAAAAAGGAAGGAAAGTGAAAAGGTTTACTCATACATTGTATTCTCGAGTTATTTCATTAAAAAAAATAGAAGTAAACTGGAAGTAAAGTTAGAGTCATTTGGATGAATTTGTTTTACTTCCATTTCCGCCAAACTATTGGAGGAAAGTGTTTTATTTTCATTTTCTTTTTTTTTCTTTAATGAAATAACTCGAGAACACAGCATTAGTTCTCCCGATCATTTTCCTTTCATCTAAAGCATTTATGATTGATGTTATGCGAACAGCGAACCCTTTTGAATTAAAACGTGCATATATTTCACATGTGGGGACATGGAGTGGTTTGGCATGAGCCAGCAACAAGCCAACAAGATGTTATCATTTGTGTCCGTATATGCTTCGGAGGCTCTAGAATAACATGGACCTACATATGATTTTTTTGTTACAAAGAGCCACACTACTTTATGTCTAAACGAAATCAATACTTTTCTTAATTATTATGCTAGCAAACAATATACTACTACCTAATAATTTGTATTTTCTTAATAACAAAACTAGACATACGCGATACGCCTACTTTAGAGTTTTAGTTTCCGACGAAAGTTCAACATTTGACAACTAGATTAAGTAGCAAATAAAATTTATTCAGATACCGATAGGTTATAAGCAGAGGCGCAGCTATGTAGGGGCGGGGAGGGCCCCTGACCCCCCGAAATTTTTTTGCGATGTAGGGGGTATATAGTTTTTGTGTAGAAAAATTTCGGTATATACGGTTTCAACTCCCCATTTTAATTGTGAAATTTTTTTTATACATTAAGCAATAAAATTTTGATCCATTACATTTTACATAAGCCCATCTATCCAAACTAAAATCCATTAATAAACCAAATCCCAAACTAAAATTCATTACTTATTTATTTAGCTCATTAAAAAAAAAAGAAAAAAAAAAAGGAAACCGGGACCACCGTCGACGGCCGACCACCACCTCAGCGGCCCTTCTGGTCAGGTTTGTTGTCTTTAAATCTATTATCTACTTGTCTTTTATTTAGGGATTTAGTAGAATTGTAGAAATTAGGAGTGTATCAATGTAACACCCCGAAAATTTTAGAACACAGAGGAAGACTTATTCGGGGTAATTACGAAATTGAATCACAGTCAAACTCATAGAAACATAGTTCAAAAGATAGAGTTTATATCATTCAATGAAAACTCAAATATTCAGAGTACAAAACATTTTCATAAAGAGAATGCTTTCAAAAGAGGTAGTGAGTTTGAAATGAATGATAAGTTATTTAATGTAAAAGGGAGGTCCTGTGCCCTTTTTGCCAGCTCCGTGCCATCATGCTGCTAGTTCCCTGAGATAAACATGCTAAAAATGTCAACACAAAGGTTGAGTGAATCTATAGTAGTTTATGTTATGAAGTAGTTTGAACACAAGATAACAGTTTGAAAACAACGTGCTCGCGGAATTAGCACAGTAATGGATGTGCATAAAAATTAATCTATACATATTGATATTGCTCATAAGGTTTCACGAAACGCAAGCCTTGACAGTTATGTAATGCAATCACCTACACCACGAAGGATGTAGTTGACAAAAGTGCCCTCAGGGAAACTACGCTGGATTTCCCAAAAATACGAATATAGCCAACCTCCTGACAAAAGTCTGAATTGCCTTAGGTGACAAAAGTCTGAATTGCCTTAGGTGGGTTGCCGGTCCCAATAAATATATTAACTATATTTCGTGCTCACTCGCAAGTGATTAAGGTTCGTGAAAGTGGGACTTTTAGCGTAAGGTAACTTAGGTAATATCAGGAAAGTAATAACATACAGAAAAATACTTGTGTTCGGTTTATCGCATGTATCTCCCCGCGGAGTTTAGAAAACAGTAAAAAAATGTAGGACTATGAACTCACCTCGGTAATATAGAAATCAACTAGTGCTCAGATGAGTACTAATAACAGTTATGAATAGCAGTGAATAGCTCCTGACTCGCGACCTAAATTAACGTGATATATATATATATATATATATATATATATATATATATATATATATATATATATATATATATATATATATATATATATATATATATATATATATATATATATTGGTTCAAAGATCTCGATGCGTAAACGACAAATGCGGTATCTCCAAATGAAATGACGTCGGATTACTCGTTTTTATATGTCTCAAGTTCAACAGTAATTTATAATGTTAAGTATTATTTTACGTATAACATTATTTTATTAAAAATATTTAATTAAATATTTTTAGTTAGTATATTATAAATTTGTATTAATATATTTTTGTAAAAGAATTATATTAAGTAAAATGTTTTAGAAATTAAATGTTATTAGATTTATGGCAAATAAAACCTCCAAGTATGCCAAAAGTTACACTTTAACCCTTTGGTAAAAAATAATTACATTTTTAGTCCAAAATGGTACTTTTACACTTATCTTTCTCAAAATGGCAGTTTATACCCTTGTCTTTTACCAAAATTTATTGTTTTATATTTGTAGTCTGAAAGTTTCTACGTTTTTACACTTTTAGTCCCTTAACGAAATCTTTAGCAAAAATAGTCCAAAGTTAAGTTTTGAAAAAGTGGACTTTTATATTTATAAAAGTTATCTTTTTAACTTATAAAAAGGTTACAAAATTCGGTTTATAAGATGAAAGTGTTTTGAGCTTTCATGTTTTCTGTTTCTCGATTTTCTGGATCTACGAAAACAACAATGGACTTGTTAGCCCAAATCCAAGCCCAAAGTTAAGAGTTTTAGTTTTTGAAAATATTAGAGTGGTACTCGATTGAGCTTAGGTTTAGGACGATTTAGGCTAGCGTTACACGATCAAATCCTTGCATGTGTGTCGACCTTGTATTAGTGTGGTTCAAAGATTTGAATGGTCGAAAAATATATATACGTTATACGTGAAAATAAAGAAATAAATGGCCCTTTCTAAAGAGTGTCGCGTGATAAATTTGTAAGAAATGATTTCATGTTTTAAGCCTTTAAATGTAACGAGACATGAACGATATGCATGACAATAAATATGAAAGTAAGAAGTATTGAAATAGGATTTAGTTACTTACAACACCTCAAGGGTGGTGAAGAGGTCGTATGAGGGTGGTACGAGAGAAATGAGGACGAGTGTGAGTTTGTAACCCGAACTTCTTCTTGAATATGAATCCACCATCCAAGATACTAACCCAAAGTCTAGGAAAATGATCCAAATGTCTTGTATGGTTTCTTGTGTCTCGGCAGTGAGCCAAAAGAGAAAGTAGATAGTTTGTTTTGAGATTTTAAGAGTATGGTGAGATGTGAAATGTGTAGTAATTGTTTATATAGTGAGAAAGGCAAAGGGTGGTTAGGTAGTAACATGTGAATTTGTTCGGTGAGTCCTTGTGGTGTCATTCGAAGAGGTGACAAGGTTGTCAAAGGTTGCATGGTTTAGTCTTGTCGAGTGTAGCAACGTCTTTGTGGCTATGATGAAGCTTTTGATTTGTTTAGTCATAGGTTTAGAGATAAGATGAGACAAGTATGTACTATCAATGATAGGTAAGTAAACATGTGATATTGTGTTTGTGGTTAAAGAAACACATAACCCCTTGGATAATAGATTATAGGACAAAGGTGTAATAGTTTATGAGTTTAGGTTTAGTAAGTAGGGTTGCTTGGGTTGTTTTTGATGATCTTTACACGCAAAGGAAGAAAGAAAAGAATGGTGATGTCGAGTTTTAGGAGACATGGAAGACAAGGTTGCTTCAAAATATATGCATGTTGCAAACATGTGGAGCAAGGTTGTGTTTGGTTTGGTCTCGACATGGCTCCAACAGAAAACAGAAATCAACAATGCCATCGTGGGCTTGTGGTTGAGGTTTCGGCCCAAAGAGAGAAAGAAAGAAAAACAAATGGTAGTTGGGCTACTATACGGTCCAAGAAGAAAGGAAAAGAAAATAGGTGTTGGGCTTGCGAATATCAGGGCCCAAGTAAAATAAATAAATTGAGTGATTAAACGTCCCGGAAAAGTAATATGTCGGGGTTTATATAGAAATAGATTTCGAAGAATATCTCGTAAATACTTGCACGTATATCTACCATCATGTGTGTGTGTGTGTATATATATATATATATATATATATATATATATATATATATATATATATATATATATATATAGTTATATATATATAGTTATATAGTTAATCATAGTTTCGTTCGTATAATATATATATATATATATATATATATATATATATATATATATATATATATATATATATATCACTAGGTCGGTATTAGGTTCTGTTTCGCGAGTGGAAGCTATTCAGGTCATATCAAGTTTCTCGGTAATTCAGTAGTGACCAAACACACATTTTGAAAATAAAGTAATAGTCCATAGTCCAAGAAAATTTTAAGTTGGCCCGCAAAAATGGCCTAGTGATCCGTTTTTTGAAAAATCGTTCAGTGATAAGCATTACTAAATGACATGGGATTTTACGAGGTATTACAATCAACCTAAGCTTGAAGAGTATAAGCCTAGAGGTCCAAAGAATAATCTTCGTCGATTTAAATTTGCTTGGTTTGGTATGTTCCCTAATTGGTTAGAGTATTCTCCAACAACACACAAGGCTTATTGTTTTCTATGTTAAGGTCGAAAGGCTGAACTCTAATTTCTTCAATGAATCGAATCAGATACCAACCATTTGTCTCCCTTTTAATGTTTAGTTGTCTTGGACAAATGTTTAGTTTTTTAGTGATTGAATCTTTTTTTTATATAATAATACTCCATAGTATTTAATTATTGACCCGACCCGAATCGAATCACCGACCCGAATATATTACTCGAAAAATAGCGTTAAGAAAAAAAAAATTAGATCCCGACCACCCACTCAAAATTTTCTAGCTTCGCCACTGGTTATAAGCAGGTTGGTTACTTGTTTCCTTCCTTAACAAGAACACGGCTTCCATGGACGGAGCTATCAAGGGACCGGGAAGGGTCCCGGCCTCCCTAGGACCCTAAGCTTGTTAGTGTATTTTTCATCTCGACCCTCCCATCTAATGTTTTTTCGGGAAAAAAAATTGTTTCGATCCTTAAAAAAAAAAAAAAAAAAAAAAAAAAAAAAAAAAGCTCCGCCATTGATGGCTTCAATTTTATATGAAATATATCATTGTTGATGGGAGGTAAACTTGATAAAACAAAGAAAAAAAATAATAATTCAAGAGTCATACAACACATATGGACTATCTATGTCTTTTAAGTGATAATATCAGATATTGATGACAAGTAACTATTTCGACACAAATCTATTTTGACCTTGTTGGAATGGGATCATTAGATGGTCTTTGATAGATCCTGTCTCGTTGCTCTTGCTTAAGGGTTTGTATATTTTTTATTTCGAACTTTTCCTGATGTTGCCTTCCAAAAAGAATCAATCATATCCTTAAAAATCAAAACAACGGATTTGGAGTATTTGGTTGAGTTTTGTTTGGCGGCTTAAGTTCCGCAGCTGCAGTTTGGCTTGACATCTAAACTGATAACTTATTTGACTAGGTTCGACTTCTTGATTGATAAATTAGGTTGGATTATATTTGAGTTTTAATGGTTGATAGTTTCGATCGTCGTGGTATTGGAAATTACGTTATTGCTAGTATCGGTATGCACAACGGTTTTGGGAAGTATTTGCATGCATTGGTTTCTCTCATTTGTTGGATTATAACGCATTGATGTAGGCTAAATTTTGTTTTGCATTGCTGTTGATGATGTTAAGGTATTAAACATTCCACTTAGTTCTTGAGCAGTTACGTGTTGCATAGACATTAACAACCTGTTTTGGTTCCAAATTGTTTAGTTCGTCATCAGGTTTTATTTGGTTCTGTATTTTTCAGACACTATTTTGCATCTTTATATGGTTTCGCTTGATTCTACTTTGGTTAAGCATGTTCTGACATTTGGTTATGTATGATTTATGCTATGCATCTGTCTTGTTCTATTTTATTATGCTATATATGTATTCGGTTATGTCTACATTCACTTGATTATGCATAAAGTTATGTTTGTATGATAAAAGGTAAAATGCTTACTTTTATTTTGGTGTTTATCATGAGACAAATCCCACCATCCATTTATTTTGATTTAATAGTTGGGACTAACCTTAGATTTAATATGTAAACTTAAGTCTATGTTTTTTTGTTTTTTTTTTTTTTTTTTTTTCATTTTTTTTTAATTTTTATAATTCACTTTTTTTTTTGTCTTTTTGTTTATAATTCACATTTTTTTCAGTTCACGTTTTTTTTTCCTTTCTTACATTCATGTTTTTTTTCTTCGCTTTCATACATTTTCATATGTTTCCGTTCGTTTTCATACGTTTTCGTCTGGTTTCTTGCGTTTTCGCCCCTTTACGTCCGTTTTCGTCTGTTTTCATACATTTTCTTTCGTTTTCGTCCATTTTCAAACGTTTTTTACGTTTTCGTCCGTTTTCGTACGTTTTCACCCATTTTCATCCGTTTTTATACGTTTTCGTCCATTTGAATGTAAACCAAAATGTTTTAGTTTGCTAAAAGTAATATCACGTATGATACTGTCAGCTTACATACATATGATCATATAAGTCACTTACCATTCCCAAAATAGTACAAACTCGGGCACCATGCAATGTGGCTCGAGACCTAATAAATATATATTTGGTGTCGAATAAGGTGTTAAACCTATCGAAACATGCACACTCTAGCAATTAAGAAAATAAATGCATTACAAATCTAACATAAGCATGTTACAAGCTCAATGCCTCTTGTAATTTTTCGTGTATCTCATTCTCGTGTTGTTCAACTTTTTGGATGAGAATTTGATATCACAGGTGACATCACAGATGTGTCAGCTTTTTCTATTTGTTGCATCACGTGTGATATCACAAGTTATATCACGTGTGATATCAATTGGTGATATCACGTGTGATATCACATGTGATATAAGATTTGTTTAAGCTTCTTCAGTTTGTTTATGAAGATGTTGTGCTTTGCTTAACCATAGCTTCTTCAATTTGTTGATTCAATCATATATATTTTCAAATCCCGTTGTAGAACCTATTGAAATACACACAATGTATCCATTAAATAGACAAATCCAATCACAACATAAATAATAAGCAAAATCACACTAAATAACTATGTGTTTAAAGCAAAAGTTAACCTGTTTAATCTTTTTAATCCAACAACTTAAATAATAAGCAATATTGCACTATAATAAACAGCTTATCAGTAACTAAAACAAAATTATTATCCATAAAAAGCACATAAAATCAAAATTATAATATAAAACAAATGTGATAAAACACACAATAAATAGTATATCATCAAAACTTTTAACAATATATATATATATATATATATATATATATATATATATATATATATATATATATATATATATATATATATATATATATATATATATATATATATAGCGTTAACTATGATTATAAAACAATAACAATTAAATATAAAAAATGATACTATACATAACATAAATAAAGCTTAACAAGTAAATAAAAAAAACCTATCAAATAAACAAATTTTCACAAGTGATACTACAAATATCACTAGTGATAATACACATATACAGTAAAACTTCAATTATCACTCGTGATAGACAGTAGACACGTATGATACCTTTCACTAACACATTTTATCAAACACTTGGTGTGCATCCATGTATAAAAAGTTTTCTACTCAGAAACTCAACCAAATGTAAACACTAAAAAACACAACCAAAAGCATGTTACAGTCACAATAAAAAACACACCAAAACAAATTCATTTTTCTGTATATATTAATAAACAACTAAAATCAACAAAAAAACAAATAAATCTTCATAAACATTATCAAAAACAGAAATATAAAAATAAAATCACATCAGACAATTAATAAATAACAAAATAATGAATCGGAAGCACCGTACCATTTTTTTTCCCAGATCTGGTTCTGATTGCATCAATTCGTTCATTTTTATGTGTTTTATTTGATTTTGATGATAGTTAATTTTTTATTTTAGTTCCTAGGATTTGATTGTTGTAGTTAGAGAGAGTATTTGGAGGTGTGAAATTTTTAAAGAGAGAGAGGAGAGAGAGAGGGTAGTTAACAACTTTTTAGATATTTACATTTGTAGTCTACCTGGTTTTTTTAATATATTTACATTATTAGTCTTTCCATGTTATTTTATGGGATGCAATGGCAAAACTTGAACATTTTTTTTTGGAAGAAAGGGGGGGGGGGGGGGGCGAATTTATTTTGGAGGCCGAATCGGAGATTTGTTTGTAACCTCAATTAAATTGACCCTAAAACCTATAATATTTGCACTAGGTGCCGCAAATTTATTTTTGAGGCCGAATCCTGGTTTGTCCCTTAGTAAGCATGAATTTTTGAGTATGCAAAATAAAGTAACTCATGTTTGTATTTGTTTGATTTTACCCTCATTTGATTCAGTGAGATTTTGCATTTGGTTATGTGACTATGTGTGATTGTGATCAGATTCCATCTAGTTACGTTTTTTTCCCTCCCTTTTAAGGATTACCGATACATAATTTTAAAACATCGTTGATTGATATATGCTAAATTATAAATTGTCAAAATTTTCTCATTTAGCATAAAGGATAAATTTGATTTGTTGAATGAAAATATTAAGTAACTAAATTCAACCTTCTGCATATACGGAGCTGATAAATAAGACACATTTTATACTTATATGTTAATATTGATTAATATTTACTATGTATGTTTGTTGCACAAAGTATTTTACGTTGTTTAACTAATATGGTGTCAAAGTTGTTGTTATTTAAATTTAACTATTGATATTATATTCTAGACATTATGCGTGTAATAGCGCATAATATATATATATATATATATATATATATATATATATATATATATATATATATATATATATATATATATATATATAGAGAGAGAGAGAGAGAGAGAGTGAGGATCACGTGCGGATTTTGGATTTTAGTGCGGACGTACGGACAGATTTGGACCGTCCATCCAGATCTGATCTAGATCTAATCAAACACACACGCGCTATTATCGCGGTACCAATTGACCATGCAAATGATTTTTTTTTATTTTTTCCTTTTGAGGGCTCCTTACTATTGTTGTCTTCTTTCATTTTTTTTATTTTTTTCAGATATTTCTGAGCACTTTTTTGTTTTTGTGATTATGAGTCCTACCACGATATTAACAATATTATGAGTTCTACTGTGATATTAACGATATTTACTTAAAAAGTTACTTTGATATTTGTAAAAAAACTTAATATCACTGTTTTTTTTTTTATTACGATATTAAGAAAGTTACAGTCATATTAAGAAAATTAACTTTGATATTAAGAAAACATGATAATTATGGTGATATTAACGATATTATGATACGGTGATATTATAAACCAACCGTGATGCTAAGCTTTTTTTACATGTGATACGTGGGAATCGCACCAGGCTTTACCTCTCAAGGGATCTTGAGAAGCTTACAACCCCCACCAAGCAGTGTACCTGATCGTTGTAGTATAGTATAGTGACAAGTACCGGGGGATTGATCGTTCAGCTAGGAATAGTGTCGCTAGGATTAGAAAACCTAATTACTAGTGCTAAAGATGATGGATGATTCTTTTTGTATTTTTATATTTTTTTGAAAGCAAATTAAAATCTCGAGTTTGAAGGATTTGGGCGGAATTAGTTGCTAGTCAACTAACCCAATACTAAAGATGCAATTAAAATAAAATACTAGAAATGAAAATAAAACTAAATTATACTAAGGTTGTGAGCAATAAGTGGAGAAAATGTGTTTTCTTAGATTTCACTACTCCCTAGACATCTTTTACACGTTAATTACTTGTTATAGTTGCGTGAATGACGGATTGTATTCCTTAATACCATTCATGGGGTGGCGCACTTACTTCCCCAATCCTATGAGTGACTACTTCACTCCTATGTCGAGCCGGCTAAGAAGCTCCTAACATGTGATCATTAGAATTTACTCATGCATTAAATACAACCAATAAAACCTAGTGCATGATTGATGCTAAACCACCTAACTTATATTGATCAAGGAATGGTCAACAAAGTCAAATAGCCTAGATCAATGCTCCGCGGAAGATAGTGTTTCCCCGGGTCGTTATGTCCCGACGAGGTGTGAATGGCTAACAAACGGTTTCGTGATCGGGTGAATTTGGACAGAAAAGGGTTTGTGTGTGATTGATTTAACTAAGGAATCTACAAGGAAATAGCTTAAACAAGCTATATGAATAAGACGGGAAAGTTAGAAAAACCAGAAACGTTTAAAACTTAAAAACGCGTACGTTACGTTTTAAGTAAAACGTAAACGTACAAAATTAAAAGTGAAAACGGAAATCTGAAAACACCCAGGGGGTGAAAATGACTTTTTTACAAACTAAAAGATAAAAGAAAATTTATAGAAAAAGAAAATAAATTTTAACACTAATTAATGATTTAATATTAATTAAAAACTATTTAATACTTATTATTAATATTTAAACAACCTAAATACAATATAATATTAATTAAACACTAAAAAAGTGAAAATAAAATTTCTAAAATTATAAAATAACTAAAAATAAGTTTTAAAAATAAAAATATGTATTTTTGTCTTTTTGTGAATTTTCTATTTATTAATTACTAATTAAATACTAATTATCTAATGTACATGTTCCAAAGTTAACACAAGGATCAAAATTGACAACTTCAAATACCTAGGGATCCAAAATGTGTTTTTCCAATATTAATTTTCCCGGGGACCAAATGTGTAAATTTCCAAACCTCGGGGACTAAACATGTAATTTCCTCAAAATTCTCACCCAAGGATCATTTTTGATAATTTATGATTTTTAAGGACCAAAAATGATTTTTCTTTCAAAATTATCCCACCAAGGACCAAATCTGCCAATTATTGAAACTCCAGGGACCAAACTGTAAATTTCTAAAACTTTTCCAATTTTTCATCAAAGGACTAAATATGACAACTTATGATTTCAAAAGGACATTTGGTGATAATTTTCCATATTTTGAATATCCAGGGACTAGTTTTGTCATTTTATGAAAGTTGGGGGACTGAAACTGCCAATTTTGCAAACTTTATACGTTTTTCGTTTGTTTTTGCTCATTTTGCATCTAAAACATATAAACACAATTTTGAAATATTTTCAGTATTTTGATGCATTACTGAGTGTTTTTGTATGTTTTGCAGTTCAGATTAGACCAAAAATGATGAGTGTTTGAGCACTCATCAATCCCCCACACTAAACTATTGCTAGTCCCTAGCAATAACTGTTTTGAAAACTTGATGGATTTTAAACTCTTTACCAAAAGCCATCACTTCTGGAGTAGCCAGGTGTAAGAACTATGGCACACCTGATAACCGTGTGATTTTGAGCAAACCACCAGCTGTCAACGGATTTGAGTAGTCTTTACCAGAAGCCGTTTGCTTCTGGACTAGCCAGCTCTTGATGGAATAGTCAACATCTTGGTGAGCTGATTACCAATTATGGATTTTCCACGGCCTTTACCACAAGCCATAATCTTGCGGGCTAGCCAACTCATTTGTTTTTGGGGAGTTGATGAACCATACAATTTTGGGCAAATTGCAAGCCGTCAACGGATTTGAGATGTCTTTACCAAGAGCCGTTTGCTCCTGGACTAGCCAATCCCTTTTGTCGTTCAGACAAGGCGGACTGATTACCACAAAAATTTTGAAGCACCAGTGAAAAATTTTTGAAATTTTTGAAATTTTGGCAAAAACGGGGGTATTATATAGTAAAATGTGATAAAATTCTCTAAAATAGCGAAATACCCCCCCCCCCCCCCCACACACACTCTTAGCATGAATATTGTCCTCAATATTCAAAATCCTGGCTATTATGCCGACATTTTGAACGTAAAAGGGCAACATTACATGCTAAGCGTAGAAAACACCATTTTGTATTTTCACTCTTGTAACCATAGCATGGGGGACTCCCCCACACTTAGGGTGAAAACCCTATAAGCATGCTACTGTTTTTGTTTACCGAGTCGCTAGCTTGACTCGACCCCGAATTCATTTGTCCTTGGGGAAGCATGATGTGGAAGAGACAAATCTCAATCGGACTTTCATTCAAAATGTTTGGACAAACATATGAAGCATGTGAAAGTTCCACTCCGATGAGATAAGTATCCGGCTCAAGATAATGATACATGAAAATGTCGGGATCAAAGATAGTGTCCTCACTCCCGAAGGAGTGAAGAACAAGAGAAGTCACCTTATAGGTGAAGAAAAGGAAGAAAACCATGACGAAAATCATGAGTTGATCTTCTTCCTCGAGAGGAGGCTCAATAGCCTGAGTTTGGATTTCAAAGGGTAAGCTCGTAAACAACCCGGGAGGGTGGGTGGGATTTTGCAAATTCTCATGATTGAGTGCATCTCCCCCCGGGATATCAAACTCCGGAGGAGTCATGACATGATGAGTGAGTTCACCGGAGAACTCCTCATGAAGAGAATTATTCACAAGATGTGAATTTGTGAACTCATGTTCCATTGTGGACTCATCACAATCCTCGTCAAAGATTGGATTGTTAGAAATCATAGTGAATTCAGATTCGAATTCAAATAGAGGATTGGTGAGAGTCGTATTGAATGTTTCGGGAACAAAGTGAATATTATTCTCAATTGGGTTGTCGGGATAAGAAGTAAGTGACGGATCATGATAAAGGAGACTTTCAATTTCTCCTAGATCGGCTTGGAAATCGAGGAGACCATCATCACTTTCCAATGAAAGTGGATCGATGTGAGCAAGTTCATCAGCGAACTCCTCAAGAAGATGATCAGCATCAGAATATGAAACTGACGCCTCAACATACTCGATGTCTCCATAAGATATACATTCATCGCTACAATCTGAGAAAGTCTCAAATTGATCTTTAGGACACTCAATGGGTGAAGGAATATCACATACATGATCCAAAGTTCCCTGTGACTCTCTCGGGATTGGGACAAGGATCTCAACACTAGACTTTATTAATTCGTCCGATTCCTTGTTAGGAACAGTGCTAAGATGCTCATCCCCCATGATCAGAGAGTGAGTGTGAACTTCGGGTGTGATAACAGACTGAGGGAGTGGAGAAGGACTAGCAGACATAGGTTTTATAAATTTCATTTGTTCTTCTGCTAGTAATTCTAGCATAGTCTTTTCTCCCTGATTTTCCGAGGAAGGAATCACAAATGATGAATTTGATGAACCTGTACAAAATTTAGAAAAATAAAGGGTAACTTCATCATCATCATCATCATCGTCGAGAAGAGCAGCACGGCGAAATATGACACGTGTTTTAGCTGCTTGTTCTAAGACTAGCAATTCTTCCTTACTCAATTCGTTTCTAGCTGCTCGTTCTTCCGCAAGTAATTCTGCCATAGATTTCTCACGAGAGCTTTGAAACGATGAAGTAGCTAACTCCTCCTTAAGATCTTTCAATATCTTAAGAGCCTCTATTAAAATGTCTTGCTCAGTAACAAGAGGAGTTGCTTGGGTTATTTGGTACTGTGGAGGTGGGTCTGAAAACGAATAGTCGTAATTGTTACAAGGAAACGGATTCCCTGTTTGACAATCAGAGCTAGTGTGTGGACCTCCACAATACTCACAACAGTAAAACTGATGTGGTTGTGAGTCGTATGTGCTTGAGTCATAATTGTTATCAGGAAACTGCTCATAGACAAGCGTGTTTCCCGATTGACAATCAGAACTGTAGTGTGGACCACCACAGTACTCACAACAGTAAAACTGTTGAATCTGGTTTGGTGTATCTTGATACGAAGCATCATTGAAGTTTGGATAATATGATTCCTGCTCGTATAAATGTGTTGGGTAATTTGAAAAATTTGAAGAGTCGTTGAATGAGTTTTGATTAGGATCATAAGCAAATGAATTACTCGACCCACAAAACAAACAACTCCCGTTTTGGATATCATTACCACATTGTACACATGTACACCAACGACATGGTAAACCAAAAAGCGGCTCACCACAACCAACACAAGGAATAAAAGCCGGAGGTGGGACAAGTGGTGTGCTCTTAGAGCTAGCAATTTCCACCACTTCCGTTATGGTCTCGGGTTTTGGTTCTTGATAAACGTAAAGGTTGGGCAAGTCGTTCTTTTCAGTCACTGCCCTAAGCTCTGTACGTTTGCTTGATGACCTTATAACCTTATATCGTGAAAGATCATGATTGATTCTTGAAGGTTTAGGAGCATTTGTGAGCTTAGGTTCTTGGACAACCGTAGGTTGGACGTATTTAGCACTTCCATCGTCAGAGGGAAGTACATGGTCCTTTGTCACCTCGGTTTCTTGATTCATTTCCCTCACCGGAGAGGGAATATGAATCGATGGTCCATCATAATCACTACGACATCTCGAAATTTTTAACAAGGCCATAAGTTTTTCAATTTTGCTCTGAAAGGCCCATTGTTCAAAGAAATCGTCATCGAGAGATGTCATTTAGAATTATACATGAGAGGGGTATAAGAAGGTAGAATCAAACGGATAGAGGGTAAGGAAAAATATTTTTGGGTTTTTATGAAAAGACATGAATAAAGATTGATAAATGTACAATGGAATGAATTCCAGAATCACTAATCAGAAAACCGTTTAGAAAACGCACACAACCTCCCCGGCAGCGGCGCCAAACATTGATTGATGCTAAAACACCTACCTTATATTGACCAAGGAATGGTCAACAAATTCAAATAGCCTAGATCAATGCTCCGCGGAAGATAGTGTTTCCCCGGGTCGTTATGTCCCGACGAGGTGTGAATGGCTAACAAACGGTTTCGTGATCGGGTGAATTTGGACAGAAAAGGGTTTGTGTGTGATTGATTTAACTAAGGAATCTACAAGGAAAAACCTTAAACAAGCTATATGAATAAGACGGGAAAGTTAGAAAAACCAGAAACGTTTAAAACTTAAAAACGCGTACGTTATGTTTTAAGTAAAACGTAAACGTACAAAATTAAAAGTGAAAACGGAAATCTGAAAACACCCAGGGGGTGAAAATGACTTTTTTACAAACTAAAAGATAAAAGAAAATTTATAGACAAAGAAAATAAATTTTAAAACTAATTAATGATTTAATATTAATTAAAAACTATTTAATACTTATTATTAATATTTAAACAACCTAAATACAATATAATATTAATTAAACACTAAAAAGGTGAAAATAAAATTTCTAAAGTTATAAAATAACTAAAAATAAGTTTTAAAAATAAAAATATGTATTTTCGTCTTTTTGTGAATTTTCTATTAATTAAATACTAATTATCTAATTAAACTATTTTAAATTAAGGAAAATACTAAATGAACAGTAAAAATTCTGAGAAAATTTCTAAAATTATTTTATAACATATAAAAGCTATAAAAAATATAAAAACTAGGTTTTGCTTAATAAAAACTAATTATGCTATTTAAAACTAATTATTAATTAATTATAAATAAAACTAAGATTAAATCTAATAAATACTTAATGACAAAATAAAAATCTGAAAAAATTATTATAAATACTTTAATATATGAGTAATTTAAGAAAAATATAAAAAAGCTAAGTACTTAATAAAAATTTAGAAATGAAAAATAAAATTTAAATAAAATTAAATAGAAACTATCACTTGAAATTACTTTGGATTTTCTGGATTTTTCTTTTTGGAAACTATTTTATAACTAAAAATAACAAACTTTTGTAAAAACAAGTAGTGTGGAACTTAAAAATAAGCTGAGAAAGCTCAATAAGCTTGGACAGTTGACTTTGGTCAACTGTCAAGGCTTATAAGCTTGAATAAGCTACCCAGGGCTCTCAAGCTAGAAAACTAGATGCAAACAACTGAAGGGAATATGAATAAGCCATAAAAAGCAAAGTATGGCCACAAAATAAGCTATAAGCCAACAAATAAGCACTTAAAAAAACAAGATGAACACAGAAAAAGTGACAGACTTTAGGTGTGGTTCCAGTGGGGTCCACAAGTGGTGAGGTCAAACACTTGGTCAATCCTTTAACCCTACCAAGGGGGGGGGGGGTTGAAAGGAACAAGGTTGGAGCCCTGGGACCCACTGGGTTGGCCAGAAATCCACCACCAAGGTGGTGGTGTGGAGTGGTTGCTGCTGATGCAGGGGATGAACTCCCCCTGCAAGTGTGTTTGGGGTTGTGTGGGGCCTAGCACAAAATTCCTAAAAATGAGAGGGGTGTGGGATCACAAAGATGAGGTGTTGGGGTATAACCACAACAAGTTTCAGGCCATAAATCTAAATACAAAAATCTAATTAATTCTTGCTAGAAATGAAAAAACTGAGACATGCACATTTTGACTTTTGAGAAAAACTTAAACCTTTGACTTTGTCCAACTTTTAATGGTTATAACTGACTCAAATTGATGTTTTAGGTTATAGTAAGACTGAATTAGAGTAGAATTACAACTTTTAAACACAAATGGTTGGATTTGAGACCCAAGAACCTCAACAGTTAACTGTTGAGGTGATTTGGTGGAGATTTTGACTTTGGGTTGTTTGGGACTTGGATTTAAAGCATTACTAACCTAAATATACCTAATGTAATATGTTTAGACTAAAACAACAACAAAATAACAACAAGAGAGTAGCTAGTTAGGTAGATCCAAACACCCCCTAAGAAAACTGAAATGACAGATTTTCAAAGTAAACATATGATCTAGAACATGAAACCTGATCAAATAGCTATACTATGATGTAATGAAATAATTTAAGCACAAAAGAACACAAATAACAGCATTAAGCAATTTCTACACTAAAAAGCTAAAATTGTGAAAAAAGGCTTACAAAAGAAGATTGCCTGAGAACAAGTAACCAGAATTGAGAACATAACCTACAGCCTCCCAAAAGGCATCTAAACCATGTACTTCCATAATCCAACATGCTCCATGCAGTTATCACCTTCAAGACTGATTTTTGATTTTATTTCTATTTTTCTTGACTATTTTTATGATTTTTAGTATCACTGAATTATGAGTCCACTAATTGATACAAAAGCTTCAAAAAGCTTAAAGTAAACTGGATTGAGATTAAAGTAACAGGAAATAACAAAAATTAACAATATTTAAATGGATTTGTCAAATCCAATCAAAACTTGCAAATTATGAATTCAAATTGAGAATTGGAACTGAGAAACTTGTAAAGTAACTTCATTAAATTTAAAAACGTGATACAACATGAAATTAAGACTGAATTTAAAGTTTCAACATGAAAATTAAAGTTCTACACTACGAATGGTCTAAAACTAGTGACAACTATATTCTTCCTTTTTCTTCATCTTTATAGGTCCTGGAGCATGCCTCTGTCATTCCCACTTTATTTGTGAGCCATTGGATGGCTTAAGATGATCACAACCCTTGAATTGGTTTTGGCGGGAAAACGGGTTTGGGCAATTGGTGGGGTTTGGTGTGAATTAAATGAGGAGGGGGGTTGGTTGAGGGTGTAGGTGAAGTTATTAATGAAAAGGTGAAGGTTTGGTGAAAAAGAGGAGGGGGAGGGGACATGGTAGCAGGAAACGGGGAGCGTGGTTTAGGGGATGATGAACAGTGGACTGGTTGGGGTGTTGACTGGGGTCAAACGGTGGGATTTATTATTTTAAGACTTGGGCCGGGGTGTGTGGGCTTTGAGGTTATTTGTTGGATCAGGCCAAAAAAAAGGGAAAGGTTGGATTGGGTTTATGTATTAAAAAGGGTCCATTTGGTTTGATAATAATACAAAAGGACCAACTTTGTAAATTCTGAAAATATGGGGGACTGAAAATGTACATGTTCCAAAGTTATCACAAGGATCAAAATTGACAACTTCAAATACCCAAGGATCCAAAATGTGTTTTTCCAATATTAATTTTCCCGGGGACCAAATGTGTAAATTTCCAAACCTCGGGGACTAAACATGTAATTTCCTCAAAATTCTCACCCAAGGATCA
This sequence comes from Artemisia argyi, assembly GCA_030686995.1. Lineage (NCBI taxonomy): Eukaryota > Viridiplantae > Streptophyta > Magnoliopsida > Asterales > Asteraceae > Artemisia > Artemisia argyi. Next base: position 27,166,981 of record CM060679.1, read on the forward strand.
TTTTTGATAATTTATGATTTTTAAGGACCAAAAATGATTTTTCTTTCAAAATTATCCCACCAAGGACCAAATCTGCCAATTATTGAAACTCCAGGGACCAAACTGTAAATTTCCAAAACTTTTCCAATTTTTCACCAAATGACTAAATATGACAACTTATGATTTCAAAAGGACCTTTGGTGATAATTTTCTATATTTTGAATATCCAGGGACTAGTTTTGTCATTTTATGAAAGTTGGGGGACTGAAACTGCCAATTTTGCAAACTTTATACGTTTTTCGTTTGTTTTTGCTCATTTTGCATCTAAAACATATAAAACATAATTTTGAAATATTTTCAGTATTTTGATGCATTACTGAGTGTTTTTGTATGTTTTACAGTTCAGATTAGACCAAAAATGATGAGTGTTTGAGCACTAATCAATTCCTCACACTAAACTATTGCTAGTCCCTAGCAATAACTGTTTTGAAAACTTGATAGATTTTAAACTCTTTACCAAAAGCCATCACTTCTGGAGTAGCCAGGTGTAAGAACTGTGGCACACCTGATAACCGTGTGATTTTGAGCAAACCACCAGCTGTTAACGGATTTGAGTAGTCTTTACCAGAAGCCGTTTGCTTCTTGACTAGCCAGCTCTTGATGGAATAGTCAACATCTTGGTGAGCTGATTACCAATTATGGATTTTCCACGGCCTTTACCACAAGCCATAATCTTGCGGGCTAGCCAACTCATTTGTTTTTGGGGAGTTGAGGAACCATACAATTTTGGGCAAATTGCAAGCCGTCAACGGATTTGAGATGTCTTTACCAAGAGCCGTTTGCTCCTGGACTAGCCAATCCCTTTTGTCGTCCAGACAAGGCGGACTGATTACCACAAAAATTTTGAAGCACCAGTGAAAAATTTTTGAAAATTTTAAAATTTTGGCAAAAACGGGGGTATTATATAGTAAAATGTGATAAAATTCGTTAAAATAGCGAAATACCCCCCCCCCCCCCCCACACTTAACATGAATATTGTCCTCAATATTCAAAATCCCGGCTATTATGCCGACATTTTGAACGTAAAAGGGCAACATTACATGCTAAGCGTGGAAAACACCATTTTGTATTTTCACTCTTGTAACCATAGCATGGGGGACTCCCCCACACTTACGGTGAAAACCCTATAAGCATGCTACTGTTTTTGTTTACCGAGTCGCTAGCTTGACTCGACCCCGAATTCATTTGTCCTTGGGGAAGCATGATGTGGAAGAGTAGTCACGCATTTTACTCTTGACGCCCTTCCTTGATCTACTTCTGACGCCGTCAAGTGTTATGTGTTTCCAGGCCGTCACGCATTTTACTCTTGACGCCCTTCCTTGTGACGCCGTCATTTCTGTACTGGGTCGTCATGAAAAATACTCGTGACGCCGTCAAAAAGTTGCTCTTGACGCCGTCACCTACTGTTCCCAGCTTGGAAAATTGAGACTTTGCCGTTTTCTTCACTTTTATGCTCCAAAAACGTCCAAAATGCCTTCTTTTCCAGATTTCACTCCCAAAGTACCTAAAATCACAAAAGGAACGATTTAGGGCAATATTTGATCAAATAAATTCAATTCCGGGCTTAAATAACCCCCTAAAAGTGGTTTATTTTTCGCCTCATCATATCCCCTTACACTTGAGATTTGATTGTCCTCAAGCAAATGCACTTTTATTCTAGTCAAAATACAAGTTAGGGGTCATTTAACACTAATATAAAAGTAATTACAACAAATAATCGTTCCACCAAAGACCAATAGACAAGCACGGAGGTCATACACAAGCACCTCACAAATAGTGTTTAGATACTCACATCTCTCGGGTGTAATAAAGTATAAATTACAATATGGAAACGGAAGATATCTCTCACTACCTGTCATAGCGAAATAGATTACCATAGGCTTGGGAAAGGATCAAACCTCCACCACATGGCGTAAGCACCTAGGATAAACTATCAAAGAGGTCTTTTAAAGGGTTGTAACATTAGGTGTAGGGATATGAAATACACGGTTTTGTGGGATAAAGGCAGTTTTTACTGGTGGCGAGTTAACAATCTTGGTCAATTACATGTAAAATATGGCGTTGCTAAGCCAAGACTAGACTCGACTTAAGCTAATAAATGAAAAATAACAAAAACATAAAATGAACATAGAATGAAACGGGATGGTAGTCCGTATGTTTTTTCTCTTTCTCTTTTTCTATTTTTTTTCTTTTTCTTGTTTTTTCGATTTTTTTATTTTTTTATTTTTATTTATTTATTTTTATTTTTTTTTGCATACACTCTTACCCTACCATCCAAAATAATACATCATGGGGAATGCATATTCCCCTTACACTTGAATTTTTACATACTTTACAATAAACTAATCTAATGACTCGAATTAAGAAAATCAAAACACTTGGAGTACTTTTAAGATTAACGTACATATGGGGGTAGTATATGATGTTCTTCCCCATTAATCCATAAAATAAGTACTTTACCCATGAGTCCCAATCGTCCCAAAACAATATGTACAAGGATATGACTCGACTTAGCAACCATGTAATCAATTAGATAGTTAACTTAGGGTTTAAACAAATAACAATAATGCACTAAAGATGAGCGCATACACGGAAGGCTAAGGCGATTTGGGTGTACATTTAAGTGGGGTGTAACAAATTCTTCCTTTAAGTAAAATGCTTAAAGTTAGAAACGAAAAGATAGGCTTGGAGGGGTGTACTAGGGGTTTCGTGTACTAAAAATGAGTACAACGCTAAGGTGTGGGAAAAATTAATTGACTTTACTAGCCAAGTAATATGACTTAAATGGTCAAGAAATTATAATACGGGTTTAACACAAGGGTGATCCTAATGCCTCTTATCATGTAGTAAATCCTACTACACGAATGTAGTCTCACTAGCGGTCTCGGGATGCATGACTAACGCAAGTTCTAGAATCTAAATGCTATCGGTACACTCATAAATACTAATAGTAAATGCTTTTCCTAGCAAATCTAAAGGCGAACCTCACATATTTGGGTGGAAAATTTTTCTGATTGTACGGTTATGTGCTAGTCATACAATCTCCTATCCATGAGACGCTTGCTATGGCTAAAGTTTCACTCCTAAATGTTGTAAAAAAAATTAAATTTGGCGCTAAAATTGCACTAACAAGTGTTTCTCATAGTTTTATTACACATCTACCATTAAACAAAGTAAACTCAAGTGAAAGTGTATTTGTAAGGTATCATCATTTTACCCTCCCCTTACACATTGTCCCCAATGTTCAAGTAAAGAATGTAAAAGTGAAATAAGTAAAACAAATGAAATCAAATACTCCCCTGATTCGCTCGGTATGGATAATTAGGTGGCCAGGTTAAATCTTCCTCCAAGAAAATGAACAATCAAAGCTTCCCTTCCAGAATATAAATCATCTTCTTGTCATACATAACCTGTAGATCCTGAGAAAACAAACAAGACAACCTCGCATAAAATCGGCGGCATCCTATATAAGTCACTAAATCCTAGAAAACAAAGTAAGATATAATGCTTGTGGAATGAAGTTTGCAGACTTCCTGGAGATTATAAAACTTAATAATTCACAAAAACCATAAGACCCCGTTAGAAAAAACAAAACCGGTAAAATTTCCAGATTTTTTTACCCGTGACGCCGTCAGGATTGACCTGCAGAAATTCTTATGTTAAGTTTCCGGAAAATTTCTGGAAAAACTTGGTCTTACTTCCTGCAAAATCCTGCAAAACTTCATTATGACTCAATACAAGCATTTGACTCTAACAAATACGAATATACATGTTCATTTAATATTGCGGAGAATCATGATCGGTTTGTTTCTTAAAAACATATTTGGGGTTTCCCCTTACACTTATCTTTTGCAAAAATACCTTTAGGTGGAGTTAAGACTAGGCCAAAACAACAAAGTAAAGTATTTCAACTTTTTAGTTTAAAAACATGATCTACCAACAATAAAAATAAAGCATGCATACGGAAGAAAATAACAAACAAACAAACAATGAAATCACACAAAGCATAGGTTGCCTCCCAAGAAACGCTTTTCTTTATTTACGAGTCTTGTAGCTAGACTCAAGGTCATGGGTTACCGTGTATCTCTTATGCTCACATAACCAAGCGTGAGCCATCTAATAGTCGCCTCATCTTTCTTATACTCATCTCCTAACTCTAGACATCCCCGATAGTATCTTTTATTCTTTTCATGAGTATACTTAAGCCCTTTTCTCTTATCATTATCACTTAGCATTTCTATGGGTGGATACCTACTACACTTCTCCATGGAAAAATCCTTGAACCTAGGGTGTGTGCGGGGCATTTGATAGACAAAATCTTCATCCCCATCCGAGAATGTAATTAACCCTTCTATGAGTTTTTCATCGAGGTTGGTCAACCGTTTGAAAGGTCTTCCAAACACAACTTGGGTCAACTTATCATCAATAAATTCTCCTAGATTCTCCATAACCATGAACTCAACAAGATAAACCAAGCTTCCTACAAACACATGTAATGGTATTGCCCTAGAAATAATGTTTTCTCCTTTGTATTCTAACTCATCTACCATGATTTTATTATATTCATTACGCGAGATTATGTTCATTGGGAGGGATGAGTTAAGATAGGCGTTAAAGCTCTTAAATTCGATCTTACAAGGAAATTGCATGTTGAATGAACTATCACACTCAATCCTAGTTCTAGGGTCAACATACCTAAGAGGGTTTATTTCCTCTTCCATCCTATTCTCATTAATCACATCACCATCATCAAGATCCTCATCGGAGTCTGAATAGTAAAAAGGACTAGCCCTACGGTCATCATCATGATCAGACTCCTCTAACTCAGAATTATTGTTAAAGTGGTGGTTGGGCGAGAGGTTAGGCTGGTTCTCATTCTCAACTAAAGGGAGTGGGGCGGTCATTTGGAAAATCCTACGACGAAAAACACGAATAACAGGGATCAAACGATCAATGTTATTGTTATCCATCGAAATAATTTACGAACAAAGGAAACAAAGAAATAAGATAGACTAAAGAAACCTAAAAAAATAAAAATAAAATCTTACTAGAAAGGAATCTAGCAAGTAGACCTAATAAAAGGAAATTATAACCTAGACAATAACTATTCCCCGGGCTGCGGCGCCAAAAACTTGATACGTGGGAATCGCACCAGGCTTTACCTCTCAAGGGATCTTGAGAAGCTTACAACCCCCACCAGGCAGTGTACCTGATCGTTGTAGTATAGTATAGTGACAAGTACCGTGGGATTGATCGTTCAGCTAGGAATAGTGTCGCTAGGATTAGAAAACCTAATTACTAGTGCTAAAGATGATGGATGATTCTTTTTGTATTTTTATATTTTTTTGAAAGCAAATTAAAATCTCGGGTTTGAAGGATTTGGGCGGAATTAGTTGCTAGTCAACTAACCTAATACTAAAGATGCAATTAAAATAAAATACTAGAAATGAAAATAAAACTAAATTATACTAAGGTTGTGAGCAATAAGTGGAGAAAATGTGTTTTCTTAGATTTCACTACTCCCTAGACATCTTTTACACGTTAATTACTTGTTATAGTTGCGTGAATGACGGATTGTATTCCTTAATACCATTCATGGGGTGGCGCACTTACTTCCCCAATCCTATGAGTGCCTACTTCACTCGTATGTCGAGCCGGCTAAGAAGCTCCTAACATGGGATCATTAGAATTTACTCATGCATTAAATACAACCAATAAAACCTAGTGCACATCGGTTCATGTTTCCTAAGACGTTCAAGCATGTTACCATTTGGAGATCTGCCAGTTTTCTTAAGCCTAACATCGAAATCATTCATCCAATACAACCATAAACAAGTAATCAACACATAATTAACATCTAGGTTTTATTAGATCTAAGCAAACACAAGATAGATCTAGCCTAACATAGTGGAATCAAGACAAGAATAAGATATAGACAACCAACACATAGACATATTGATTGAATTAAAAGAACACTTATCTCAATTACACATGAAAGGGTTCAAGGGTTGAGAACCCTTGAAAAACCTGTAAAATTCGTACTAAGTTCGGCCTTAGGGTTTCTCCAAAACTTCTTCTCTTAATGTGTAAAAATTAGAAAACTATATATAAGAAATAGGGTCTGACGACGTCAAGACCAAATCGGTGACGCCGTCATCTCGCCGCCAAAATACTTCTCGGACTGCCTTGATCTACTTCTGACGCCATCAAGTGTTATATGTTTCCAGGCCGTCACGCATTTTACTCTTGACGCCCTTCCTTGTGACGCCGTCATTTCTGTACTGGGTCATTATGAAAAATACTCGTGACGCCGTCAAAAAGTTTCTCTTGACGCCGTCACCTACTGTTCCCAGCTTGGAAAATTGAGACTTTGCCGTTTTCTTCACTTTTATGCTCCAAAAACGTCCAAAATGCCTTTTTTTTTTTTTTTTTTTTTTTTTTTTTTTTTTTTTTTTTTTCAGATTTCACTCCCAAAGTACCTAAAAGCACAAAAGGAACGATTTAGGGCAATATTTGATCAAATAAATTCAATTCCGAGCTTAAATAACCCCCTAAAAGTGGTTCATTTTTCGCCTCATCAACATGTAAAAATGAACCATGATATTAAAAAACACAAGATAGTTATGATGATATTAACAATTTTATTTAGAAAAAAATTTTATGATATTAAAAAAGTTATTGTGATATTAAAATTTTAATTAAAAGAAAAGGCTTATGTGATATCATATCTTGACTTTTGTAAAAAAGTCAAAATTAGACGCTAATATCACAAATACCTTTAATGATGAAAACGACTTTTTTTTGAAATATTTTTCATCGATTTTTAATAACTTGTTATCCTCTTTCTTTTTTTAATTTTTTCAGATTTTTTTGAATTTTTTAAGAAAAAAAAGCTAATATGATATTAACTACTTTTAAAAAAGACGGGATATTTACGATATTGCCACTCCGTTTTTTTGACTAAAGATAAGGTGGTTGACTAGATGGATGGCTGTGATTAATCCGCACCATCCGTACTTAGATGTAAATCCTCACCCGATCCTTTCCATATATATATATATATATATATATATATATATATATATATATATATATATATATATAATGAGTTCCCCTATTGAATGTGAGCATTAATGTCACAAGCTAAGAAACTCTATTACGATGATTAAGCTAATAAATTTCGTTATTGTGGAGCTTTATTTGAAAGCTTTTAATAGCTTTTAGAAACTAAAATGAAACACCAAAGCTGAAATGTTTAAAGCCTCACTTATTAGCAAGAGACTTCTGTAATCACTAGTGATGAGTGCTCAAATACTCATCATTTTTTGTCAAGTCTGAGCTGCAAAACATTTAAAAACACTCGAAAAGGCATCAAAAAACTGAAAATATCTCAGGGATTGTGTTTTATATGTTTTAGATGCAAAATGAGTAAAAACATATTAAAAATGAACAAAGTTTGCAAGATTGGCAGTTTCAGTCTCCAAGTTTCAAAACTTGTCAAAATTAGTCCCTAGGCGTTTATTTTGAAAGATAAGTCTACCCAAGCCTTTTGAAAATCAAAACTTATAAAATATGATATTTGGGTATAAAGTTTCAAAAGTTTACATGTGTGGTCCCTCAAGTTTCAAAGATTGGCAAAATTGGTCCCTAGGAATTTTAAAATGGAAAAATGCAAATTTTGGTCATTGGAATAATAAACATTGCATAATTGGTCCTTGTGAAGACTTTTGGAAGATTACATTTTCAGCCCTAACTTTTCAAAAATTACATAATAGGTCCTTGTGATAAACCCAAAACCAACCGGACCCTTTGTATTATTTTAACCCAACCACAAACCAAATCCACTACACCAAGCCCAAAATCCCTGGCCCAAAACCACCCCAACACGTTTAATATATCCCAGGTCAAACAGTCAACCATGGTCAAACACCACCATCACCCCCACTTTTTCCCCGTTTTCCTACAACTATGTCTCCCCCTCCTCCCTCACCTTCTTACCTTTTCACCAACCACCATTAATACCTCTCAACTACCAAACCAACCCTCCCCCCTTATTAAATAACCTCACCAGTTCCACTAATTTTGTAGTGAACTGTTTTTGGCGCCAAAACCTAATCAAGGGCCAGGATGGATTAAGACTCAAATTGATGGCTGGGATTTGGTCAGTGGTCAACTGAGAAGCCATTGGAAGTACCAATTTGCAACAGGAAACACATGGGAGCTTGGGAAGTTTTATGTTTCAATCGTAGTATATATAGTAGTAAGTGTAAGCCTCATGAGGCATGTATGAGTAGAACCAAGTAGTTTGTAGTGATAATTCAATCAATGTAATCAGTTTTCAATAAATGAAAGTTTCTTTTTAAGTGTTATTATCTGCTTTAAATTTCAAGTTTCAATAAGGCATTTTTAAGTAATTTTATAAGCTCATCAACGGTTATAAGCTACTTATAAATTCATGTAAGCTCAGTTAATTGTTCAAATAATTAAGAAAACAAAAAAGGGAAATGATTACAGGGTACCAATGCATTTGACTGTGGAGGCATTGGAAGTTGCTAGTTGTGGAATAGCAAGATGGACTTATACTAGCTTGTTGTGAAACAAGCTAGAGCTTGTAGCAGCTCCTAAGAACCCTAGTTCAGCTAGTGGCCAAGGTTTCAAGTGATCATCTTTTAAATTTTAGTTTTCAATTATAATTAATGTAATCTTTGATTGTTAGCTCTAATTGTTTAATGTGGGTAGTTTCTGTCTAATTGTTCTTAAATTAACTTAGTGTAAGTTTATTTATTAGTTACTAAGGTTAGAAGCTAGTTTTGTTTCACAAATCACAAAAACAGTTTACTATAGGGGTGTTTGGTTCAGCAAGTTTACCTGTGATCCTAGTGAGTTCAGTTGTTGTTATTGGTTTTTACAACTCACATTAGGTTACAAGAGTTCATTTCAGTCATAAAATTCAATACTTGTTTAGTAGAAAGTCAACATGACTCTTTGATCTCAATTCAGTGGTCACTGTCTAGGCCTAAGGATCATTGATCTCACATATCAGTGTGGAAGTTGTTGTAAAAGCTTAAGCCAGTCTCATTTTAACTTATATCATCATAATCAGTAAGTAAATTAGCTTTGAAACTCATAAAAGTCAAATTGGAACAAAATCTCAAAAAGTCAAATTTCATAAAGCAAGCAGAAACTCACTTTTTGTGAGATTTTTCTAGATTTTTGTGATAAGAGTCAAGACCTGAAACTTTTTGTGGTTAAAACATACCACCTCAACTCCATGAATCCATGGATAGCTTATTTTTGAGATTGTTTCTCCGATCTGTGCATTGGCTTATTTGAAGGTGCAGGGAAAGCACCCTCCCCTGCACCAGGGATTTTAGCCCTTTTCTTTGGCTTGTTGTGACCAAGCCAGTGGACCCCACACCAAGCCCTTTGGCTTTTGAGTAGCTTATCAGTAGTAGTGTTCAAAACTTGGCTTATTTTTGAGTTTAGCTTATTTTTTTGGCTTAATTGATCAACCTTTGCACCCTGTCATCAGAACCTACACTGAGTGGATCAGTGTATAGACCCAAGTTCATAGGCATGCATCTTGTTACATAGTGGGCCCCACCCTATGCTTTTTGGCTTATTGGACACCCCAATAAGCCAAGTTTTCATACCTAATCTTATTTTGTATCTGTGCACCTATTTGGACTAGTACATCAGTGCTTGTTACTTGGTTGTTTCACTAAGCATTCTGTGAGCTCAGTTTCATTAAGCTTATTTCGTAAGCTCATTGTGAGCTTCTTGGCTTATTTTATAGACCATCAGTCCAACTTGAGGGTTCAACCCCAAGTTTGGACCATTGACCCCCTTTGTGGCCTCCACAGAGGGCTGCAGGTAGGCCATTTGGGCCTGTATGGCCTGTCAAATAAGCCAAGTGCTTATTTGGCTTATCTAGCTTATTTTGTGCATACACCTGGTTCCTTTGTGCTTATTTCTCATTGTTATTGTTAGTTGTGTGTTTATTTGGACTTATAATTCAATTGTGCAACTTATTCAAGCAATCTCAGATCATAATAAGCCATTGGCTTATTCTGTCTTCCAAATAAGCCCACAATTTGCTTATTTCTGAGTTCCAATCAAACTTGCATCACAAAAGTTGTCTAAAATCAGTATATAAACAAGTTTGAAAAGAGAAAAATTCAAAAAAGCCAACTTTAATAGAAGTGATAGCTTCTATTTAAGCCAATTGGCTTATTCTCAGCTTTTTGCATAAGAAATTCTCATTTTTATAATTTTCCTAGGTTTCTTATAGTTAAAAATAATTTTAGTAATTTTTTTCAGATTTTTCTCTTATCATTTGGTATTTTTCATAATTTAATTTAGTTTTTAATAATTAATAATTAGTTAATAATTAATAATAATTAATTAAAAAATCAGAAAAATACAAATTTAGTTTTAAAATTAGTTTTTAAGTATTTTAAATTTTTCCAAATTTTATTTTCAATTTTCTAGTGTAATTTTAGATTTAATTATAATTTAGGGTAGTTTAAATAATTAAAAAGTAATTAGAAAATAGTTTTCAATTAATTATAAATATGTAATTAGTGTAAAAATTAATTTTCTTTTTCTAAAAATTTTCTTTAGTCATTAGGTTTGTAAAAATATCATTTTCATATCTGTAGCCTTTCCATTTAATCAGATTCATTTTTTCTCACGTACGTCAGTATCCGTTTGTAATTTAAACGTACGTTTTTAGATTTTAGCACGTTTCTTCTTAATTTAAATTCACGTAATCAATCTTATAGCTTGCCTAAGCTATTTCATTTCATAATTCTTAAATAATTCTCATCATAACTCTTTCCTGTGAAAAATCACCCGATCACAAGCACGCTTAAGTACAATTCACACCTCGTCGGGACATAACGATCTGGTGATACCCTATATTACCTGGAAGCATTGACTCTAAGTTATTAGACTTTGTTGACCATTTACTTGATCAATTTAGGTTGACTATTTAGAGCCAATCAACTAGGTATACATATTGAATTTGTGGATGAAGTGTCAATAAATACAAGTCTAACTAGAAATGAAGATCAAACGACGAGTCATTCCAAAAGCAATTTATAAGGACATTAAACTGGGATACAATAATTTTAAAACTATGAGAATGCTCTACTCCACTTTCTATTCTCTTTTATCTCCCACCATCCCATTATGTGTTTCCACAACCATCAAGATGAAACAGTGACTTTTTCACACACACATACAATCGTCGCTTAATTAAAATGGTGGGAGAGCAACATTAAAAATTTTGAATATGAGGATGGAGAAGAAGGTATTACATTATTTAATACTACTCCAGGGTTTTAGGGTTTTAGTTTTAAATTTTGATTGTAGGTCTGAGTAATTTTTTATTTTGATTCGTTATGTAACTCATTTTTGTATAATACCGTATCAAAGTTAGTGGTTGTAATTTCAGTTTAATTTTCGATTATAGTTTTGAAAATTTTTTAGGGGTTTTGGATTATTTATTACTAAGATGATGATATGAGTAGTGGTATTTTCTAGTTAAATGCTAATTTGTGCGTTTCCATATGTTTTGTTAGTTTTCAATATGTTCATTCAATTATCTTTCATTTTCGTTAGCCATTTTTTTGAATTTGTAAATTACATTAGAAGTGTTGTGCCTTTAAGGGTGTTTGGATTGTCATACTTATGCGTTTTAGATGTTTTTCGTTCAGGTGGAAGATTTGCCATCGTGTCTTACACACCTATGCAGCTAATGGTTACAAAGGTAGATTTTTTTTTTCAACTGAACTATTGTAATATGTTATGTTTAGATTTATAATTTTATTTTTGAGTTTTGGAAACCCTGATGTTCAGATCTTATGATTAAATTGTAACCATTTTTATTAGTATATGGGAATAGAATTTGAAAACGTGGGTTTTTTTTTTTGTCAACACCAACTTCTTTTTTTTTTTTTTTTTTTTTTTTTTTTTTTTTTTTTTGTGTGTGTGTGTGGCTTTGGTGAATACTTTTTTCTTCTACTCGATATAAAATTTGATAACCAACTAACAAATGATCATAAAAAATATGGCATGTGTTTTATTTTTAAGAGAGGAGATGTAAAAAGATAGGCATTTAGCATTTATAACTTGGGCAATGTTTCAGTTGTAGGTTGCAATGTTGATGCACTTACTTAGTAATGTGTCGCTTTAGATTATGGTTTATTCCTAACAGGCCAAACGAGTATGCAAATGAATTTTTTAGCTTATAGGGAGCATACGGGTCAAATGGGATTTATTTTGGACGGAGTGTTATGTATGCAATTGAAAACGAGAAAGTGAAAACTTGTTGGTGAGTCACAATTTATAGACTATTACCTGATGTATGATTTGTTTCATTATAATATTTTGGGTTCGAGTAATATGAGGTACTGCCCATTAGTTATGGAAACTTTAAGGGCCTTTCTTAGTTTAGAGCCACTCATGCGCATTTGAGAAATTTGTGTGAATATAGATAATAAATATGTATGAACTTCGATAGGCTATAATCGGGATAAGCTCATAAGCCCAAAATTGTGACCTTATTAGTCTTTCAAAAACTCCATAAGCCCATAAGCTAAATAAGCTTAAACAAACACCTCTGATGGTTGGTTGTTCGTTTTAACAGACGGCTTTGAAAGGTGAGGCTACAGATGTTATCTCAGCGACAATCTGTCATCGGTCGAATGGTTGTAGGCTTCTCTTATTACCCAAAAACAGCGACCACTTACACGACACAAGGTAAATTCAAGGATCTTGGAGGCATTTGCCATGCCATAAACCATCACAAACGCAATATAAGTGGCTAATGTTTTGAATTGGTTTTCAGGCTACCTTCAATGCACCTATGGGAGACGAGCCATTGGCTTTATACATGAGCAGTATGGGGAAAGGTCAAGTACGGATCCACGGCTAAATCATCAAAAGATATTGGACCACTTATGCTACCGGTAATTGCCAAGTGTGCCATTATGCCATTTCTTACCGTCCTCCAAAGTGTCAGCTCGGCTGCATAATTTATTTCATTGACATTTGTTATTTGTGTAATTGACTGTAAACCTTTTTAGTTTTTGGTGACTGCTTTTATTTGTTAATGAGTGAGTTACTAGGTTTCTGAAGCCGAGATTCTTTCATAGGGGGTTCTCAGGTTAAAAGTGTCCGAATAAACGATTTAGCTAGCGTGGACTATGGACACAACGATGTAAGAGGTGATGTACTGGTAGAGTGATATTTCAGCTGTGTTTAATTCTTATATATGCGAATATGTCAAGAAGTATGTATAGATTCAACTATTAGACATATTGATATCCAAACTTTATGCCGAAACATAAAGTGGATGTATAAAAGTATAAGATTGGTAATTAGTTGTAGGACCACACATTTTTTATATAGAAATCAGCCAATCAGGAGTTGCATGATATATGACAGAATTTAACTGATCTGTGACTGCTAGGGGCAAACTCACCAGTAGTAAATGCTTATAGAATGAACAATATCTAAGCTTGAGCTGGCTCTTTCTAAAAGCTCTAAACAAGTAATTCCAAATATGTTTAAAGTAGAACTACACCCTTGCTTATTTCTAATTTGTGCTTATTTCAATAATGATATCTTAGGGACCACTTTGCACTAGCACTGTGGTGATTGGGAATTTGCTCTTTTAATGAACTCAATCTATGAGAAGGATGCAAAAGGGATCGTTATTCATTGCAGTAGCATATTGCTATACATTCTTTGGCAGTTAAAGATATTTATATGGACAAAAGCAAATATATTGCTGTTATTTTCAGTTTTAGTAATGGTGAGATATCCCCTTTGGTCATATATGATAGTCCAATATCGGTATGGCGAGTGAACTATTGCTTCAGGATACATTAAGAAGGCTTGGAATTGGACTATTATAAATTTTTACATGTAATTGCACAGGTTATTTAAATTTGTTAGGATAATTTATTTAATTGTAACTGAACATGCTGCAAGAGCAATAATTCCTGTTCCGTAACTTAACTTATAATGAAATGATATATATAAAAGCATTTGGGTGTTGTGCGGTTTCTTTTTGTTTCTATTGTTGCATTTCCTTTATATCAGAAAGGTTACCCTTTGGCCTAGCAGCATCCAATGTATATTTAAGGTGGCTATTAACCAAGTGGTCATAAATTCAAGCCTCAATTGGGACAACGTTGAAGGGTGTGTGAGTTTGCCGTTCAAATAAATAGACATGAGTATATATTAGCTAGGTATGATTTTGCTCGATTTTGATCTTTTTATTTTCCTTATGTTGTTGCAGAATAGAAGTAAATAACTTGTGATACTAATTAATTGTTGTTGCACATCATGAGTATCCTTAAAAGGGGGCAGTTTGACTTGCAAACTGACAATGGGGATTTTTTCAATTGCAGGTTTCCTGTACTTTTTTGGAGTCCTCAAGGAACGTGATGAAGTCCTAGCAACCCGAGTATAAACTTAAGCAGGACGGTCTCAATTAAGCATACATTCCCAAACGCGAAGCAACAAATGTAATTAAGTATATTCATTGTAATCAAAATGAGTGCTTTAAATAGACTTCTCAAAGTTTGTAAGTTATATAATATGTCCGACTATATATAATACTTTCATTTCTCTACGTAGCATCTATTCAAAATAATTTCAAGTCTCTAGATGTGAAAATCTTACACATGTTTTTGTGCTTCTTCTTTTGACATGCAACAAAATACTTCGAATGTAAACCCTCTCCGAGTACCTCCTGAAATTTGAGTATTTGCCTGCGAATTTAAGAGAAAAACCAATCTATCCAAGGTATAAACCTAAATTAAGTGGGCTCAGCCTCTTGAAAAATTGAATTATATTCATGAGTTAACAAAGCACATCAAGTCATTTAAACAACTACCTACACAAGTGAACGACAATTATGCTCATTTTCATTCAATAAATATGTAAATATTAAATATTTAAATTGTTTTAGAACTTTAATAGTTTAAGTTGTAGTTGATGTGAGCACTAAAGATATAAACTTTCACTATGAATTATAGTTATTTAATATGTTAAAGTTAAGGAAAATTACATAAGATACTTAATCGGAATTATAGGTAACATATCGATATTAACAACAGTTTATATACAACGAAATGTATCGCACGTGTTAATTGTTGTTTGAAATCAACCAATTATGCATGCCCCATTTTCTCTGACCATAAAAGGATCCAACATGAAGATCATATTTTGTGGGAAAGGGGGACTCCTTTGTGGTAGCAGATGTAGGTTGCCAATAATTGCTATCGATTTTAGTTTGTAAGGAACCTGTTCTAGGTAAGTTGTGGGAATTTGGAGAATGGGTGTGCCTGTTCATTTGAGGTGAAGAGGGAAAACCAAAATTTCTTTTTGAGAATGTACTTATTTATTCATTCATTCAGTATACTTAATATTTATATCATAAACCATTATACCTCAATAAGAATCCAATATATTTACAACTTATATAAATACAATTAATATTCAAACAAATATATCAACTTTTTAATACGTGGTTACAAATTTTATCTGTAGGCCGTCTAAATCAACCTGTGCCACTTGAAGATATACTGACGTTGGTACATCAATTTGGGTGTAAGAGACAAAAGGAAAAGACATAAGTTGTGTGTAGCATAAACTATGTGTTTGAAGTAGCATGTTCTGCGTTACGATGATGAAAATTAATCATATGTTTAATACCTTTTTTGTGAAACAATTCTATTTACAAAAGCTTACTTAAACAAAATTCGTTTATTTAGTCGAGTACCTCCGATCAAAACTAAGCATAGAATAACTAACATACATAACTCTTGCAAAACCGATGATTCTTTATAGTGAACAAAACCTGTGCATCGCACGGGCCATGCTGCCTCGTGACATTTAAAAAATGTTTTTCCATATATCATTAATTAAACCGTAGAGAGAAATTACATGCTTCGTTGTTATATTTATTATCTGATGTATTTATTTTCATCTTACATTAACTCGTAGGCTGTGCCTTCATTATAGTATTTATATTATTGTTGATAACATCAAATAAAGTAATATTTTTAATATCATTATTTCATGTTTATTGCTCATATTTATTGTGTTTTTATGATACTTGGCACTAATTTGCTTTCAATATGCATTTTAGTAGAGCAATGAATGGAAAGACACGTAAACAGACAAGATTTGGAGCTAATGTGAATATCTAAACGCAGGCATGACATATTTTAACGTTGTTGCACGGTTTTGTCCAAAACTTTTTCGTGCAAACTCCAATTTAGTTGGTTCAAAAGGCCAAAGAAATAAGAAAAAGAGACATTCACGGTTAGCTAATTATCTGCATAAAACTCTGATGTTTGTTAGTTATTGTTTCTGTTGCAAAGCAAAGCTTGTGGGAATAAGAAGAAAAGGAAACATTTATGTTTTTACACAAGTTTTACACAAGGACATTAATAACTTGTGTTAAACTTTGAGTTCAAGAAGCCATGGTATCTCAATATTTTATTGGGCTCTTGGTATATAAAGAATGGAAAACACAAACTAGAAAAGCACACGTGGGCTTGGAAAACACAAACATTTATGTCTAATACTTGCCGAGTTTTATTTGGTGGGAAAAACAAGAAAAAATTTCTATCTTAAATCTTTATCCAAAACTAGAATGATTTGAAGAGAAAGTGATTTTAAAGTTTTTTTACTCGAGAACATGAGATTAAACATCAGTATTAAAATATTAAACGTCATTAGTAAAAAACCCAAAAAAAAAAAAAAAAAAAACTTTTGCGAATCTACTTATTCAAAAAAAAAAAAAAAAAAAAAAAAAAAAAAAAAAAAGGAATAACATGAGACACCCGTATATGTACAATCTCGAGTATTCATTTACAAATAACAGTATCACATGCTTTCATTTTGATGTTCATAATTCTGTCTCTATACATTAATTTTAATTTATAAAGATAATAATCTGTATCAATAACATGGTAACCCTGTTGGTTGGTATATTCGCCCAGAACAGGGTGGAGATAATCAAAGACCTAGCTACGTACCAATTAAGGTTACCGGATATCACTTGGAATCGTGTAATCACTTTCCAAAGTAAACTATTCGACCCTAATGCCTGGGTATCACGAATATCTACTTGGGATAAGACCAAATGTTATTATTGATTTAGGCACAAATCAATAACCCTTCGTGTTTAAGTGTTGTGTGTTTTCTGTGTTTTATTTTCATGCATAATATGATTTCCTATTTATAGGAATAAACTCATGGCTAGTCAAACGGAATTATGAGAATTAATCGGCCCATTAATCTCCACATAATTATCCCCATTATAGCCTAAAATAGTGGTTAATTGACCCGTTAAACAAGGTCATAAATATAGATGTAACTGTCATTTGAATAGGTCAAATCAGTTACATATCATCAGCATGATCCACTTATCACTAGCAGCAGATTGTCTGCTCAGCAGCAGAGTCATACTACTAGCAGGAGAATTGCTATCAGCAGTATCCTGATGTCAGCACCAGGATCCACTATCAGTGGAAACCAATACTAGCAACAGAATGCTACACAACCACTATTTGAGTCAGGGTGTTCAGGGACCTGATGGGTGTACACTCCGTACCTCCAAGCCCATTACCAGGTGTGAACCAATCCCACCAGTGCACTAAATTTTCCAACAATCCTCCCCAAATTTAGTTCACTACCTTTGCATGAAAATAACCATAATACAAAACAAGTGCATAAACGAAAATGTCCTGAGGATTGAATTTCCATCTTAGTAAATTACACGTTCAAATATTCGAGAATCAGGGTGTTCTAAGAATTGAACCCTTCAACCCATTTGAATACCTGAAGATAAAATACACACAAGTTTTCCAACACTTAGACACTCCTGACACTATACAAGCCATGTGTCCATATCCAATTCATAAATGTTGTAAAAGCTAAAAGTCCATAGCTTCCTGAAGCGGCAAAACTTCAACATTCACATAGGTGGTTCCTCTTTATTCATGCTCCTGCCAAGCACTTTTTCAAAGAAAATTAACCATTAAGAAGTAATGACTTCATCCTCCTTTCAGCAGGTTCCAAGCACAAACCTTGGGATGTTTGTAAAACATGTGCTTCAGTACACTGAATGTTCAGCTTTCCACATTGAACTCAGCTCTCAAGTTTCCTCAGGAGGGAGTTGGGTGTCCTAGCATTCAGTGACTAAGTTGGACTTTAAACCCATCCCTTTAGCAGACTTTATAACCAAGTCTCTAGCCAGACCCTTCGTCAAGTGATCAGCTAAGTTCTGTTGAGATCTTACAAACTCTATAGATACCACCCCATTCATGATAAGCTCACGAATCATGCTACGCCTGACACCTAAGTTTCTAGACTTCCCATTGTACATCTGGCTATAAGCCTTAGCCAATGTAGCTGCACTATCACAACGGATAGAAATAGGTGCTATAGGTTTAGGCCACAATGGAATCTCAAGAAGCAAGTTTCTCAACCATTCAGCTTCTTTACCAGCAGCTGCTAGAGCCACAAATTCAGATTCCATTGTTGAACTGGTGATACAAGTTTGCTTCTTGGATGCCCAAGAAATTGCACCTCCACCAAGTAGGAATACCCAGCCACTGGTAGACGAATTGTCTTCAGTGTTACTGATCCAACTTGCATCAGTGTAACCTTCTAACACTGAAGGATAACCAGTATATGAGAGACTATAATCCATAGTTCTCTTCAAATACTTCAGTACCCTCTGAATTGCTTGCCAGTGCTGAGCACTAGGATTACTAGTATACCTGCTCAGTTTACCTACAGCAAAAGCAATGTCAGGCCTTGTACAAGTCATGGCATACATCAGGCAGCCAATCACCCTGGAATACTCAAGTTGAGATACAGCCTTGCCAGTATTAAGCATAAGCTTCTCAGTGGTATCCATGGGAGTACTCACTGGAGTACAATCAAAGCAATTAAATTTCTTCAGTACCTTCTCAATGTAATGAGACTGAGAAATTGATATACCATTGCTTTCATGTTTAATCCTTATACCAAGGATAACATCAGCCTCCCCCATGTCCTTCATGGAGAACCTTGATGACAAAAATTCCTTTGTCAGGTCAACTTGATTTTGGTCAGTGCCAAAGATCAACATGTCATCAACATATAGGCAAATGATGACTCCTTTACCAGAATCATCAAATTTGCTATATACACATTTGTCAGCCTGGTTAAGAACATAACCATTAGACAAAACCACTTCATCAAATTTTTGATGCCATTGCTTAGGTGCCTGTTTCAGTCCATATAAAGACTTAATCAGTTTACACACCTTGTTTTCATTGCCAGGCAAGATGAAGCCCTGAGGTTGGTTCATATAAACCTCCTCATCCAATTCACCATTCAAGAAAGCTGTCTTCACATCCATCTGATGAATAATCAGATTGTGAATTGATGCCAAAGCAATCAGCAGCCTGATGGTATTGATACGTGCCACAGGGGCATAAGTATCAAAATAGTCTATCCCTGACTTTTGTTTAAAGCCCTGAATGATTAGTCTAGCCTTGAACTTTTCAATAGTTCCATCTACCTTTTGAAAATCCATTTGCAACCAAGAGGTTTGCATCCTGGTGGTAGATCAACCAACACCCAAGTGTTGTTCCCCATGATGGAGTCAATCTCATCATTTATTGCTTCTTTCCAGAAAGCAACATCCTGGGACTTCATTGCTTCTTCAAAAGTTTTGGGATCATCCTCAACTATGAAGCAATAGGAGTATTGGTCAGAGACCTCACTCCTTGTACCTTCAATTAAGTATAATTGAAACTCAGGTCCAAATGACTTTGGAGTCCTGACCCTTTTGCTCTTCCTGAGCTCAGGTTCAGGTTGTTGAACCACAACCTCATCAGGGGCCTGAGATGATAAATCATCAGGGACCTCTGATACACCATTGTCATCAGTTCCATTTGGAATCCTGTGACTTGGTCTAGGGACTGATGAGAATCTATTCTCATCAAATAGTGCATCCCTTGATTCAATTATTGAATTAATTGAAACATATTCATTAGGTTCAATAACATAGAACCTATATGCCTTGGAATGCTCAGCATATCCAACAAAGATGCAATCAATGCCTCTTTCACCCAAAGTTTTCAACTTCAGATCAGGGAGTCTTACAACTGCCCTACAACCCCAGACCCTGAGATAATTCAGGTTGGGTTTCTTTTTATTCCAGAGTTCATAAGGGGTAACCTTGTTCCTTTTATTGGGAACCCTATTTAATAAAGAGCAAGCTGTTAACATAGCTTCACCCCAGAACCCTTGACTCAGTCCTGAATAGGACAACATGGAATTAACCATCTCCTTCAGTACCCTGTTCTTCCTTTCAGAGATACCATTTTGTTGAGGAGTATAGGGAGCAGTCGTTTCATGGATTATACAAACAGACTGAAAATACAGAGTATCCATGTACTCACCTCCCCTATCAGTCCTGAATCTTTTGATCAGGGACCCAAGTTGCAACTCAACTTCAGTTTTAAACACTTTGAATTTATCTAATGCTTCATCCTTGGTATGTAGCAGATAGACATAACAAAACCTAGAAGCATCATCAATAAATGTCACAAAGTACTTCTTGTTCCCCAAAGAGGGAGTGGCATGCAAATCACACAGGTCACTGTGTATTAGCTCCAAGAGCCGAGTCTTACATTTTACACCCTGAAAAGGTTTCTTAGTAATTTTGGTCAACATGCAAGTCTTACACTTTTCAGTGTCCAAGTCAAATGCTGGGATTAACCCATCCTTAGACATATCTTGCATCCTTTTATAGTGTACATGGCCAAGTCTAGCATGCCACAGGGTAGAGTCATTCAGTTTAGAGGTTGACATAAAGGCTGAATTAGCATTGTCAATGACAACATTAAGCCTGAATATTTGATTACACAAATAGCCAAAACCAATAAACACACCATGTTTGGACAAAATAAATTTATCAGATTCGATAACTTGTTTATATCCATGATTATTCAAAACACTACTTGAAACCAAGTTCTTCCTTATATCAGGAACATGAATAACATTAAACAAAGTTACAATCTTTCCAGAACTAAAACTAAGATCTACACAACCACGACCATGCACCAAGGCTGTTGACTCATTTCCCATGTGAAGAATAGATCCATCATTCAGTGACTCATAAGTCTTGAACCAACATCTATCTTTGCACACATGAATAGTTGCTCCAGAGTCAACCCACCACTCAACATCATCATCCTGCACATTAACATAATAAACCTGAAGAGATTCATTAAACATATTCTGACCTTTCAGTGAGTTGGCTGAACCACCACTCCCTGAACCACTAGTGCCTGAACCATTGGTTTTACCACCAACCTTAACACCTTTGCAATCCCTTTTAATGTGACCAGATTTGCCACATTTCCAACAAGTAGGTGTAGCCTTCTTGTTAGGATCAGCCCTTGTGTTATCATGATGTTTGCGTTTGCCTTTGTTGTCATTGTACCTGGTGGAATTGTTATGTTCCACCATATTGTCAACATGTGCACCAGTAGCATTGCTACTCTTTGGCTTGTCATTATCCTGCGCCCTGAGGGAATCCTCAATACGCAGATGACTACCCAACTGAACAAGTGTCAGTTCTTCCTTCTTATGTTTCAAGGCATGCTTGAAATCTTTCCAAGAAGGAGGGAGTTTGTCAATGATACAAGAGACTGAAATAGCCTCATCCATGTTCATTTTATGTTGTGTAAACCTTCCAAGTATTCCAAGAAGTTCATTGTATTGTTCCATGACTGGTCTTGAATCAGTCATTTTGTAATTTGTGAAATTACTCACAAGAAACTTCTTACTTGAAGCATCCTCAGCCATATATTTGGCATCCAAGGAATCCCAAAGTTCTTTGGAAGATTCAACGTTCTGATAAATGTCAAAAAGAGAATCAGACATACCATTTAGGATTAAACCTCTGCAAACATAGTCATCATTCTCCCATTTGCTCCTTTTTCTTATCTGCTCCACAGTAGCATCATCCCCATGATCCTCAGGAATGGCAATACTAAGAACATACACCACTTTCATGCTTGAAAGCAAGAAGTGCATCTTCTTTTGCCATCTTCTGAAATCAACACCTTCAAACTTATCCAATTTGGAAAAGTTAGCAGCCATATGCCTCATAGCAGCAGCCATTGATTATCACAAAATAGTTTACTTTGATTGTTGGTTGGTATATTCGCCCAGAACAGGGTGGAGATAATCAAAGACCTAGCTACGTACCAATTAAGGTTACCGGATATCACTTGGAATCGTGTAATCACTTTCCAAAGTAAACTATTCGACCCTAATGCCTGGGTATCACGAATATCTACTTGGGATAAGACCAAATGTTATTATTGATTTAGGCACAAATCAATAACCCTTCGTGTTTAAGTGTTGTGTGTTTTCTGTGTTTTATTTTCATGCATAATATGATTTCCTATTTATAGGAATAAACTCATGGCTAGTCAAACGGAATTATGAGAATTAATCGGCCCATTAATCTCCACATAATTATCTCCATTATAGCCTAAAATAGTGGTTAATTGACCCGTTAAACGAGGTCATAAATATAGATGTAACTGTCATTTGAATAGGTCAAATCAGTTACATATCATCAGCAGGATCCACTTATCACTAGCAGCAGATTGTCTGCTCAGCAGCAGAGTCATACTACTAGCAGCAGAATTGCTATCAGCAGTATCCTGATGTCAGCAGCAGGATCCACTATCAGTGGAAACCAATACTAGCAGCAGAATGCTACACAACCACTATTTGAGTCAGGGTGTTCAGGGACCTGATGGGTGTACACTCCGTACCTCCAAGCCCATTACCAGGTGTGAACCAATCCCACCAGTGCACTAAATTTTCCAACAAACCCTTCAATATGTAATCTGCCTTTGGATACCAGAGCCATCTTAATCATTCACGTATGTTTTTAGTCACTCAATACTCTTACGATGAAGACGGTTCACATAGTCTATCTCTGCGCTCCGTCTCTCATAGTGTGTTATTGTCTTATTTTTTGAATTGTCTTCTACTCTTAAGGTGATTTATTCATACTTCAGCACTCTCGCGTTGTACAACTTTTTGTATGATCACTGTTGCATTATGTTTTTTTTTTGTTATCATCACTGTTCTTTTAATAGCTATTTGATATTTTGAGGCGTTAAGAAAAGGCTTGAAATATTTTTTGTTGGCCATGCCGAAAAATGTGGACAAAAAGTAAGGAAATCGTGCTTGCAAGGTCAAAGCGCAAGGACTTGGAATAAGAAAATAAGAAATGGTATTTGTTGGGCCAAGCCCAGACGATTAGTCCCTTGTTCATTTTCACAATTTCACATAGTTGTAGTGTTTTTTGGCAATAAAACATTACAATTAAGCTATTGAAAAAGACCCACAAATAAAAAATAAATACTTGTATGACAACAAATTTTATGTACATGTTAGTCTTCAAGTTTAGATCTCACCGACTGGAATGATTATCAGAGTTCAAAATCATAGTATATGTTGCTGGCGTGTTTCTTCCATTTTGCTGGCAATGGTTTTAGGGGAGCATCGTACATGTGCATATGCCAAAAGCTAGCAATAATAAAAATTTCATGTGTTACCACATGATTGTATACTAGAATATGTTCATCTTTACATTCATATTATAATGTTTCTAAATAATTACGTGTCCCCCATTATTATATATACTAAAAGGGGGAATCGTTACTGTAGCAAGCACTGTAGCAGCTACAGTGGACGAAACAGTGAATATGTAAGTCCGGTTACTGTAGCAACGTTTTTTTTTTTTTTTTTTTGACCCTGAGGTTAAATATTTAACAAAAACAGCACCTCAGGTTAAATTATAATTTCAAAGATAGTCCTAAAGGACTAACTTTGCAATATATCGATCCTATTAAAAATTACTATTCATTCGTTAAAAACACTGTTCACCAAGATTTTTTTTTTTTTTTTTTTTTTTTAACACCACCTCAGGTTAATTTTTAATTTCAAGAGTACTTGCGGTTATCGATCTTTTGCAAATTTAGTCCTTAATAACAAAAATAATTTTTTTCAATCGTTTTATTTTGAGTTTAAATTAACCACAACATTTCCGTAGCAACGCGCGGGTACCCCGCTCGTTCCTTTCTATAATATTGAGATGATGACATTCTGAACTTAATTGGCGTCATAACATAACTTTAGTACTCCCTAGGTTTTATTTTAGTCATACTTGTTTTAACTCTCTTCATTTTAAAACTGTCGTTTAACTTTAGTAGAATAACATATTAACTTCTAATTTATAAACTTATTAAACTCTATTTCTAACTTATATCTACATTACTTGCTTTTATTAATCTTAACACCTTTTTTTTAAGTAGATATATTATTATTACTACTATTATACAAGCGGTGCTTTAAGAAACATTAAAAAAAAAAAAAATGTACATAAACTATTTAGATCATACTAATTAATCAATTTTACATTATTAATTATTACTGTAATATTTACTACATCCATATCCTTGTCTTAAAAAAAATTATCATATGTACGTATTTAATCATTTACGGTTTTATAAAAATACAAACTTTATTTCGTGACTACAACACGACATATTTACACCATCTGTTATGTAAAATTTGTGAACTTTGGCATCTTTGCATAACCCAATAATGAATGGTACGTGTACATATATTCGAATACATGAGCATGCAACACTGATGAGCTAAGCACAACATAAATATAAGTAAAAAGTCTAAACATAATAATCGAGCGAACAAAATATATTGTAAAACAGAAGGGACTAAATAACAAAAGGGTCACTACACCACCGAGGCACCGACATACATTTGCTCATAACTTAAAAATAATTTTTTTTTAATTATTATTATTATTAAACAAATAATCATATTATATTATACTTATATTCTAAAACCCAGGCGCGCTGGGACAAAAAAACATGAACAGTAACCGTTAACGCAAATGGAACGGGGGAAATTGTGGTTCACATTAGTTGTTGGTACATGATGGTACAATGCAACTGTTGATAGTGGACCATGTGTGCTTTCCCTGTTGGCTACAAGAGAGTAAGTCCATTCCGTTTAACATCTGTTTGCCCGTAAGACAACTGTAGTTGTCACTGTTGACCCCCGTAATACGGGTGTAATTACCCCCTAATTTTCCTTCCCTGTATTATTGTACTTGGATGGTTTCCTTCAAACGATCAAACACCAGAAACTTCCATCACAACTTTGTCTACTTTCATTTACATTAATCCTCACCCAATCCTTCCATTTTCTTCATGAACCTTCTTCCTTTTTCCAAGTTATCTAATAAAAAAAGGCATCACAGATCTTCAGCAGATTAAACCAATTCAGATTGATCACTGAATGGATTAGGGATATATTGAACACGGGAATAAATTGAGGTAATTATTCTCATTTTTTTTTCTGTTTTGGGTCATGCATATAAAGTGTTTGACAAAATGTCTATTTATTTTTAGTTGAAAATGATGTGCGGGAGATACTACGGAATGTTGATGAAGCTGATGCATGATTTTCAGTGCCGTGTTCTTTGCGGATGTCATGTATGTTAGTCATTTTTATGCGTTTAACACTTCAGATTGATGTATGGTTTGTGATTTACACACGCCATGTATGTACTTTAAAAAATGGATAATGGCAAAAGAATATCACAACAGCTCTTTGGAAAGGGAGTGGTGATATTAGCTCAATTACGTAAACTAGAAAGGTCCATCACTTAGTGTGTATTTGTGATGGACATGTATCGGGTAATAATCATGGTTCTATTTTTAAGGATTTAGAATGTCTTGACTGTGATTAGGAATATTTAAGGATTTTTTACGTTAGGCTGTATGGAGTTACTTATCATCACAGTTGTTTGTATTTTTATTCATTTGTAGTTTTCGTACTATGTTTTTAGCGTTCAATTTTGGGGAAAAGATGATGATCACAAAAAGGTGTATGCTTTATGTGAATTACGATGGTTATTGTCAAAGTGCTCGGTGTGTGACCATGTGGCTTTGTTTTGTTTATATAGTGCTATAATTGATTATGAATACTGGAAAAAAAGTTGCTGAGCATTTTTTTTTTTTTTTTTTTTTTTTTTTTTTTTTTTTTTTTTTTTTTGTTGTCAATATAGAGTTGCTGAAGTTGTGTCCGGAATTTGAAGCAACCAACGGTCTGTAAAGGTTAAAGGTCTAGACTTGAGCATGAGTGAAGGTCGCAGCAGCAAATTGTGACTTTATTTTATTATCAGATCGGAGAATTTATGGAGGAAATCCGGTTTTAAATTCCCAGAAAGATAAGTCCGTACTCCACATTCTAGCTTCATCCTTGGTTTTCAAAGAAAGGAAAGCTTTTACTTTAGCGACTACTTTTAGAAAAGCACTAATAACTTCTATTGCTTTTCTGCTTATTAATAGGTACTTCCTTTTCAGTTGGATTGTTTTCATTGGGCTAAATGTCTGGGAGCGCATAATTTTAATATCAGAAGGTACCCAATGTGTCGGTCCCATTTACGATATACTTGATTCACATTTGCTGCTAAATGTAAATTTAAGATTATTGAATTTATATGTTCTTGCAGATCTTGGGTGGGATGTCGAGGCATGAGGTAGAGGAGGTGTCCTTGTTGGCTGTTTCAGTAAGTACTTATCTACTTGCGGAAATTTACTTATTCTCAAGCATAATAAGCGCCTAAAATATACATTTACAAATGAGCTAGAGCTAGAAAATGAATTATTTTGACGAAAAATAGATGGAATAGAGTACAAGTCAAGTGTCCTTTTTTAACAATAATAACTTAAGATCATCTGATCATTGTGATCATATAAATTGCACTGAAGTAACAACTTTCGTTGAACTTTTCAGAATACTAATTCCTTTTATATTAGGGGCTCTTTGGCAAAGAGGGGCTGTTTGCCTTTTCAGAATACGTGGTTGTTTCCGACTTTTCATTAGCCATCCTGAGATAAAGCGGTTATAAGTTAACTTAAAAGCATAACTATTGGGGCATTATTTAGCATAGTTACCGTTCAAATTTTATAAGGAAAAACTTCATATCTGTTATGTATTGCTTAGCTGCCAAATATTTGTTGGAATATAGAATAATAAAGGGTATGATGTTGGCTTATATATATGTATAATTTAACAGCCCCATTCTCAATATCACCGGGTTCAAGCTCAAAAAGGTTACTATGCACACTCTCAAATTTTAGATTGTTGTTGGGTCATAGGTCATAATAGTTTACAAGAACTTTCAAGTTTCACCGGTTTCTTTACTTTTAAAATCATTTCTTTGTTGAAACTATGAAATACTTTAGAACTAAATAGATGTGTTTCGTGTAGGTGTCAAGGGTGGAGCTGTTAGATGAGGTTGAAGTGCAAGCTGTGAATCTTGCTAATAGGAAAGACTTCCCCGAAGCTCCAACTTTGATGTCTGAGTTTATCGGCGCAGGTGATTTATTCTCTTTCCCCTTCTTGGCATTTGAAAAAAAAAATTAATTAATAAAGAAATAAACTTATATGATGGAATAAACTTATTATTTTACAGAAGCATACACACATGAGCAAACACCTATTGTTCAAAAGGTTGTATCTGAGCATAGTGGCATGGATGAACTTTGGAAGGTTAATTGAGTTTCTATGAATATATATATGTTAAAAAAAAAAAAAAAAAAAAAAAAAAAAAAAATCATTCCTTTGTACTTAATATTGATTTTCTTACTTCTTATGATTTACATATAATAAAAGATGCTCTTTATGCCTGATTGACAATTGCCCCAGGTTTTGAAGCAACGGCAACGGTTAGCCTACAACTCATTTGACCTTAGTAAGTTATAAAACTCTAATTTGCAGGTTAACTGGACTTTAGTATGCATGTGGAACCAAAGAAGTGTGGTCAAGACCAAGAATGGTGTTGTTGCAACTAAAATGAGTCGTCAATTAATCTCTACAGTATGCTAGCCATTTGGTCATTAACTGGACGAGTTCAGAGGCAGTTAACGAGGTAAGCCCAAATATTAAAATAATAAAAATTCAGTTTGTGAATGAATTGGTAAGTAAAATTATGACCTGACGTTAAACTATCATAAATTTTCATTTATAAAACATTTTAAGTTAAATGTGTTGTAACATAGTAATTTTAAATGAATCTAAAAATAAACAATTTGAAATCACCCGCTTCATACATGCTTATTAGAATATGCTCATCTTACCTTAAAGTAAGTAGATAAATGGAATTAGTTTGGATTACACAAATTTGTTGCTTCTCCTAAAGAAAAGAAAATAAGCCAAAGAAACTTGTAATCCAAAATACCCAGTTTTACTGTATTTTTGTGTGTAACAAGTGATTGTTTGTTGGTGTTTTGATGTTACAGGAGAGGATTTTGTGTGCCACGTGATGTTGATAAAGTTGAAATGGTACTTATGGTTCCTAAATCAGCCTTGATGACATCTCATAGCTTAATGGTGAGTGATCATACATTATATGTATATGTAGTAAATTGAATCTATCATTTACTCAGGTAGAATTTTACTGAATTTAAAGATTTAATTTGAATTTAATACTTACGTAGGTGTTTGTGGTTTTAACACATTGATAAATAATCCAGACTGAGATAATTGTGTCAACATAATCCATTTTGACCCACAATAAAGTACCATTTTTGACCAGTAGTGCTTAAATCAACCCGCCTGTCTAATAATCACACCTCAAAAATACCATGTAGATGGTGAATGACCAGTAGCGAATGGTATAAGTTGACGGTTAGAAACGGCCACCTATAATGTCACTTTTTACTTGATCACTGATGCATAAACAACTATCCAGGTTTCAGAAGGCACGGTCAGCCAGCAAAACTGAAAGTGAATCAATACAACGCTCTGGTATGCATAATCTGAAAGAAGTCAATCCAGTTCCAAACCACCATGGCACCTCAGGTATATTCTAACCTCTTTATTTTTAGATTTACATTATTCATTTTGTTTCACGTTTATTTTTTTTAATCACTCTAAAGATACCTAATAGCATCTACACCTTTGATAAACAATAATATCAATTACGTTAGCGACATAGGAGTTAAAAATGTTATGCTTATATTCCCAATTTGCTCAGCAAACTACCTTAAGCTCTGTGCCAAAAAAATTACCAACATTATGCAATAGGAAACAAAAAAAAGTCACTATGCAATAACTAGACATATAGTTATGATTGCGAATATGCAATTTAATATAACTAAAAGCAAATCATAAGCTTCTCTTATTTTAATAAAAAAATATATATTTACGAGACTAATATTTGACGGGACTTTGATGCCTTTTACACTAAGTTCAATGGTTGTTATTTTCTATTGTTGATTATTTCATATCAAACCCTGTCATAATAGTGAGTTTTTTTTTTTTTTTTTTTTTTTTTTTTTTTTTATTATTATTATTATTTTTTTTTAAGTTCAGAATGTGAGATTAAACTATTTATGAGATTGCGTTTGTGTTTGTGTGCTGATCAAAAGGAGAAATACAAGGCTGATTTCAAAAAGAAGATTACGAGGCTTCATACGTACAAAGATCATATTAAGACATGATTACAGTCTACGAAGATAAAGGATAAGAAGGTTAGCTTTATTTCCATTGTATTTGTTACTGTTTATTGATTATTAGTTGTTATGTATGAATGAGGATTGTCTAAGGCGAAGAGTGTAAATTATTGTTTGCTGAATGTTGTCACATTAGGTGTGCTTATGCAACCACGAACAAGTAGGTCCAAATCAGATGAAAATAGCAGGCTTGCAGGTTCACGGCAACGAGGTAATTTCATTATGTATTTTCAATCACATTTACTGAAATTTTAGATTCCTGTTTAGCATCCTTAAGATTGCTGATGTTATTGCAGCCATTTCAATATGCACACCAGCAAATGCAATACTTTGCGTGAAAATAATAGGCCATCCCCTTTGTCGACTCGAGGGACATTGCTATATGATAATACTTTGTAAATGGTTATCTGTAAACTTAGTAATCTTTATGTATTAAGTGACTGCCACTGATGGCATTTTGATGGTCCTATTTGAATGTCATTAGTGTGGTCAATGCACGATTCTATTAGTCTGTTAGCTCCCGACCTTATTTTCTCCCATGATATATGCACAATTCTCAATCGACATTTACTAATGACCTATCAAAAACATAATATAGAGTTTGTAGGTCATTAAAAAGCATAATATAGAGCTCTACTCTTATAAGTGAATTTTTGTTTTGTGGTCTTTAGAAATATGCAAAAATGAATAAGTGATAAGTTTGAATACATTCTGCATTTTTCAATAAATGTTTATCACAATATTCCGCAGCAATGCGCGGGTTACTCCGCTCGTAAATAATATAAATAGTAGAATCTATATAAATTTATAAATTAATACTCATGAGACCACAGTAACTTTATTAATTAACAGATACTTATTTATAAATTAATGTATCAAAGATTTGCATAAAACTACTACTATTATTTTAGAAGATTTATTAATTAATTGAATATATTGAGTTTTAATGTATTTTAATACACTACAAAAATAATAAGTATAAATTATTTGAAAAGATAAATATTCAATAATAAAAGGTTCTTGTGAAACCAAATGTATACCAAGGAAGAAGCATAATATAACTTACAACGGATATGACGCGTAAAGCATACACTTCTCAATCATACCAAACCTAAAAGGCAGCAAAATGTCTAGTTATATATATACTAAAGGATAAGAGGTTACTGTAGCAGCCACAGTACTTGCTACAGTAGCCGCTACAATTTTTTTTTTTTTTTTTTTTTTTTTTTTTTTTTTTTTTTACGTCTATTAATTAACGACCGTTATCTTGAATATTTAAAAAAAATTGTACATACTTTGTCCTTCATCTCAGCGGTTCATTGCGAATTTAGTCCTCGCATAATTTACATAAATGGTCGTTCATGTTAGTCCTATTTGTACAGTACTAACGGTCATTTGTCATTTAACGGCTGTTAACTAACGACCGTTATCTTTAAAATTTAAAAAAAAATTGTATACACTTTGTCTTTCATCTCAGTGGTTCATTGCAAATTTAGTCCTCACACAATTTACATAAATGATCTTTCATGTTATACATCACTTGCAGAGTCAGTCCTATGTAACTAACTTCACGTTAAATAGCTAACGACAATAAAAAAATTCTGCAGCAACGCACGGGTTGCAAAACTAGTTTAAATACTAAAATGACAGGAAAACTGATGTTCAAAATTTGAGCTAACAAAAATTACGTTCACGCAAACTTCACCCGTCGCTTTCCTTGCTTTAAATTGGAAAATTTAGGCTGCGTTGGCATCACTCTAATGGTAATATTTGAATTATTAAAAGAAAATTAATGTGAATATATAATTATTAAATTAGATAATCATTTGTGAATATAGTGTGGAAATGGGAACAAGATTGACATTATGTATATGTGATGATTTACTAGATCGAATAGTTAAAATCTGTTAGTCGATATATTAGAGTAGATGTATTAGAGCCCATGTAATATTAGTATGGGCTAATGCCCGAGTCTATAATATTCGTTGTAAAGGTATTTATATACCGGTTTACTTCTCATTAATGATATACGATTCATTCTACAATCCTACATGGTATCAAGCCTAACCCTAACTGATCCTTAAAACTTTTTTTTTTTTTTAGTCGATCGTTGGTATTAAGTGACAACCAGTCGACTTGTTTACGTGGTTATTAATCTTGGTCGATCGTTGGTTGAATTTGAGAATCAGTCGACCTATGTTTGGGATTTGCTTCTTTGTTGCTGATTGGTATTTGTTGGTTAACATATGTGTTTGTGATTTAATTCTTTGTTGCTGTTTGTTGATTGGTCCTAGTTACTCCTGCATTAATTACATCTCACGTTCCATATTCAGTCTCCTATAAACCCTACCACACAAGATATTCTATCCTTCTGTTGCTACGTTATTATTTAAACCCTAACTCTCCATCACATTTCATCATGACTGGACAAAACCCACCCCCTCCCACACCCGTTATATTGCTTTCAGATAAGCTTATGACGATTACCAACCTTAATCAACTGATCCCCGTCAAACTAGACATTGATGAGATGAACTACACGTCATGGGTGTATTTTTTTATGCACCTTTGTCGTGGTAATGGTCTTTTGGAACACATTCTTGGCAAGGATGAAGCTACGACTAGTGAAAACCCTCCTCCGGATGCGGAGTGGGTAAAGATTGACACCATTATCCTCTCTTGGATTTTTGTGACGTTGTCCTCGACACTTCAAGCACGCCTTGTAGGTGATAATCCTCAAACGGAAAAAGAGGCATGGGACCTTCTTGCCTTGATCTTCAATGATAACAAACAGTCTCGCTCTATTGCCTTGAAGGCTGAATTAAGTGCATTAAAGCTCGGGGATTTAACTATCTATGTTTACTTTCGTAAGATCGAAAACTATGCCACTGTTTTGCGAAGCCTAGGTTCTCCCATTAGTAATGATGATGTTGTTACTTTTGCACTAGAGGGATTGCCTGCCAAGTTTGTTAACGTTGCTACTATCATTGCCCATCGTGAGGTTTTTCCCGATCTTAAGACGGTACGTTCTATGCTCACTACGGAGGAGATGCGGTTGAAGTCTCGGGCACAAGACTCGTTTGTTGATTCTACTTCTTCTTCACCAATGGTTTTAATGGCAAACTCGGGTTCTAATACTCGGCGTTCTACTTCCCCTAATGAAAAGGTACAAAAGCCATGCTTCCTTTTCGCTAAAGGTTCTTGTAGGTTTGGTGTTTATTGCAAATTCCTTCATGATGGCATACATGGTAATACCTCTTCACGTCCCTCTAATGTTACTGTTCCTGCTAACAACAATTTGTCATCTCATGAATTAGTAACTCTTCAAACTCTTTTGGCTAAGATGAGTACTCAAGCTGGGGTTAACGAGGGAGATAACACTTTTACTACTACTACAAAACCTATTGTATGTTATACTTCTCCACCAGGTTTTGGGTCAATGGCCCCACAATTTCCCATTCATGGTCAGTATCCCTTTGTAGCAAATAACGGGGGTCAGTATTCAATTATAGCAAATAACGGGGGTAGTTCACCACTTGGTTGTTCACAGCAGGGTCAACAGCCGGTTCATTTATGCCTGGGGTCCGTCTATGACCACAGGGGGGGTCACAGATTGGTAGTTCACAGCAGGGGGGTCACGCCTTGGCAGTTCACAGCATGCCTGGTTCACAGCAGGTCATGGGGGGTTCTTTTCCACCACAGGGGGGTCAGCCAGTCATGGGAGGTTCTTTTCCACAACAGGGGGTTCAGCCAGTCATGGGGGGTTCTTTTTCCCAGCCAGTGACAGGTTCATCACAGCAAGGTCCACACCCATTTAATTTGGGTTCACAGGTTCTTGGTTCGCTCCCGGGACAAGAAACAATTTTACCAAATGCTTTTACCACCGAAACAATTCAGGATCCTAACCCGGTAACTGGAATATTGACACAGGTGCGTCATCTCACCTTAATGATTCGGTTCATTGTCTTAGTGATGTTTTTAATTCGTGTATTTATCCATCTGTCGCGGTTGGTGACGGGCATTCTATTCTCGTTATCAACTCTGGCCATAGCATTTTGCCCACTCCTACTCGCCCTTTTTATTTAAATAATGTCTTAATTACTCCTAATATTGTTAAGAATTTGATCTCTGTTCGTCAATTTGTTCGTGATTATTATTGTACAGTTGAGTTTGACCCTTTTGGTTTTTCTGTTAAGGAGTTTCAAACGCGTCGGGTGCTGCTCCGCTGTGATAGCAATGGAGATCTTTACCTAGTCACTCAGCCTTCCACCATTCCGCATGCTTTTCTAGCGAGTCAGTATACGTGGCATCAGCGTCTTGGACATCCAGGAAGTGAAGTGTTACGTCGTGTCCTTTCAAGTAGTTCTATTTCATGTAATAAAGAGAAGCCTCCCGTTCTTTGTCATGCTTGTCAGCTTGGCAAACACGTGAAGCTTCCATTTGTTAGTTCTAATAGTTTGGTTCAGTCGTCATTTGATATTGTACACTCGGACTTATGGACTTCCCCAATTCCGAGTCTATCTGGTTTCAAATACTATGTCTTGTTTTTGGATCATTATTCTCAGTTTGTTTGGGTTTATCCTTTAGTTAATAAATCTGATGTTTTGTCTAAATTTAATTTGTTTCGTAGCTTTGTTCGTACTCAATTTAAGTGTGAAATTAAGTCTTTTCAGTGTGACCATGGTGGGGAATTTGACAACCATGCTTTTCATAAGCTATTTTTCGATAATGAGATTCAATTTAGATTTTCTTGTCCTCGCACCTGTCAACAAAACGGGAAATCCGAAAGGATGATTAGAACTATCAATAACCTTATCTGCACTTTGTTATTTCAAGCACATCTTCCTCCTAATTATTGGACTGAGGCTCTTAATATGGCTGTTTTGCTTTTAAATATCTTACCATCACGTGCCATTGACAATGAAGTCCCATTTACCCGCCTTTTTGGATTAAAACCTGACTATAGTCTTTTGCGTACCTTTGGGTGTCTTTGTTATCCTCATGTTGATACTAAATAAAAAACTTGGTACACGGGCCACACCTTCACTTTTCTTAGGTCATGCTACAAATCATCGTGGTTATCGATGTTTAGATTTGAACACCAATAAAATTATTCTTTCACGACATGTTACTTTTGATGAGACCGTTTTTCCGTTTGCTACAAAGCCATCCACTACCACCATTCCTACTGAAAGTAAATCTTATGAGTTTTTAGATGACTCCTCTAATGTCATCTCTAATATTCTTAGATTATCTCCCACCACTACACCTAATGTTCCTACACCTGATGCACCTACACCAACTCCTCACATGCCACAAACACCTGATTCACCTATACCACATATGCCACAAACACCTGATTCACCTATACCACAAATGCCACAAACACCTGATCCTCCAATTCCACAGCCCACCGGTTCGATTCACCCCATGGTCACACGTGCTCGTGTCGGGATTACTCGTCCCAATCCTCGTTATGCTGGTCATGTGTCTACGATTTCTCCTTTACCTCGATCTCCTAGTGATGCGTTTCGTAATCCCAATTGGCAAAATGCTATGTGTGATGAGTATGATGCACTTATTAAAAACAAAACTTGGATTCTTGTACCAAAACCCTCAGATGCGAATGTTATCCGTAGTATGTGGCTGTTTCGTCACAAGTATTTAGCAGATGGTACTCTTAGTCGATACAAGGCTCGTCTTGTGGCCAATGGTAGTAATCAGATAGAGGGTGTGGATGTTGATTAGACTTTTAGCACGGTTGTTAAACCCGACACTATTCGGACGGTTCTTAGTTTAGCTATTTCTCGACATTGGCCAGTACATCAGCTGGATGTTAAGAATGCTTTTTTACATGGGGATTTGGCAGAAACTATTTATATGCATCAGCCGCCTAGGTTTCGTGATCCTGTTCATCCTGATTATGCATGTTTATTGCAGCGTTCGCTGTATGGTCTTAAGAAGGCTCCTCGGGCATGGTTTCAGAGCTTTTCAACTGACATCACTACTGTTGGATTTTCTCCTAGCCGTTGTGACTCCTCGTTATTTATTTATAAACAGGGTGATGATACTGCATTTTTGTTACTCTATGTGGATGACATTGTGCTCACTGCTTCGTCTGATGGTTTATTACACCAGATCATTGCTTCTTTACATAAGGAGTTTGCTATGACTGATTTGCGTGCTCTTAATTATTTCTTGGGTGTTTCAGTTACGCGTGACTCTTCTGGTATTTTTGTCACAGCGCAAGTATGCTATGGAGATATTGGAGCGTGCACATATGGTTGGTTGTAACCCTTCTCGGACTCCTGTTGACACAGAATCCAAATTGGGTGATGATGGTGATCCGGTTTCTGATCCTAAGTTATATCGGAGTCTTGCTGGTTCTCTCCAGTATCGTACATTTACTAGACCTGATATTTCATATGCTGTGCAGCAGGTTTGCCTTTTCATGCATGATTCTCGGGAGCCTCACTTCTCGGTTCTTAAGCGCATCTTGAGGTATGTTTGGGGTACATTAGACTATGGTTTGCAGTTGTTTTCTTCATCAACTTCTTCATTGGTTGCTTATTCTGATGTTGATTGGGCTGGATGCCCTACTACTCTGTAACACCTCCAATTTTAAAATATTTGCAGTGGAATAAAGATTGGGTGTTACTTCACAACTCACAATTTTTCAATAGAAAATGATTATCAAATTAGTCATTTTAAAACATTTATCATTCGAATTTTTATAAATATCAGAGTTTTCAAAATGAGGTCCCAGTGGTTTCAAAATTTGTTAAATAGGTTTTCGAATGATAGTAAAATTTATAGCCTTTGTAAGAATTTCGTGCTCCTCCCTCTCATCCTTGTTCATCATGGACCTGAGATAAACATGCTAAAAATCAACAAAAGTTGAGTGATATTCATAGGTTTTAGTTTAATAGTTGAACACAAGTTATAAGTGATAATTGCACCGTCATACAATTATAAGTTAAAAACAGTTGTTATTGCATTAAGCTCATGACACTCATCCGATTAACAGATCTCATCATAAATGATGGATTATAGTAACAATGGCCCTCGGGATAGGTTCTTGCCAGTAACCTATTAGATTTCAAATAAAGTGCGTTTGGTAGCTTTCTCCAGCGCCCAAACGGGGATTGTCAATCCCTAATAGATCTATCCACAATTATTTACGTTCACCCTACGAGTGACTAAGGCTCATGATATGAGGGACTTTTGGCAATAAGGTACTTAAGCAATAACGATATCAGGTATAGCATACCAAAAAGAAAAATACTTGTGTTCAGTTTGTAAAAACTAGCATGTATCCTGATTCACCTCAAACAGTCAACTAAGTTTATCAGGTGATGGTCAACCAAGTCAAACGTTTGAAACAAATGCTTCCGTGAAATACAGTGTTTTCCCGGGTCGTAATGTCCCAACGAGGTGTGCGATGTTTTATTAAAAACGAATCTGTGATTGAGTGAATGTGAACAGGGATATGAATAAAAGTGTGTGTGTGTGTGTGTTTAAACTAGGGTTTTATAAAATAAAATGACTTAAATAAACTATTTTAACGATTACGTGAAACCTAGATATCTAAAACGTATAAACGTAAACTAAATTAAAAATCAGACGCGACTGCGTACTGAGAAAAATGTGAGTTTTAAGAAAAATAAACTACAGGGGTTAAAAATGAAAATTCTATAAATTTAAACTTAATTTTATGAAACTTTGCACCAAAGGACTAAATATGTAACTTTATGATTAAAAAGGACCTTTAGTGACTTTTTCATGTTTTTAGAATAACCAGGGACTAGTTTTGACAATTTATGAAACTTGAGGGACTGAAACTGCCAATTATGCAAACTTTATACATTTTTCATCTGTTTTTGCATATTTTGCATTTGAAACATATAAAACACAATTCTAAGATATTTTAAGTATTTTGATGCATATTTGAGTGTTTTAGTATGTTTTGGCAGCTCAGATTAGTATAATCTGATGAGTATTTAGACACTCATCATATCCCCCTCGCGAGATTTATAAAACATTTAAATAAGTAGAGACGAGGCTATGAACTCACCTTAGTGGTATAGTGGTAAAAATATCGATACTCAGTTTGCAATAAGGGAAACGGCTCCACACACGACCTAGATAATATACGGCAAGTTTTAGTATTTGATAGTCTTAATAGTTTAATCGCGAGTAGTTTTTGAATATATAACGATGGTTGGTTTAACGATTGTAAAACTGGTGGTTTTATAAAATATCGCAAGTTTTAAATAAGTTATATATATATATATATATATATATATATATATATATATATATATATATATATATATATATATATATATATATATATATATATATATATATAACGTAAGGTTTAATAATAATAATAATAATAATAATGTGAAATAAATGTAAACGTCGTGACGTGAAGTCGTAAAATGGAACGTAAAGATGAAAATGTTAATTATATTATACCGCCCTTGTCTTTTCCAGATTTTTACACTTTTTACCCTAACGGTGTAGCGTTACGTCGTTAGTCCAAAGTTAAATATATTTACGTTTTACGTCCAAAACTTTATAATTTTTACACTTTTTATCCAAAAGTTTATAAAATTAGTTTTTCATCCTCGAGTTTGTGAAATGCCAGTTTTTACCTAAACTTTATAAAAGTGACACTTTTAACCCGAAAGTTATAATTTTTGCAAATTTAGTCCAAAATTCACCAAATTCGAAACTTAACATTTTTATTTCTTAATTAAACTAAAAACAGCTTATTCAACTTTTCAAAACTGCTTATTTTCAAAAAGTGATTATTTAGAGCTTATTAGGCTTTAAACGAGTAAACCAAGGCCCGTTAAGCTTTTTAAATCCAATGGGCTTACGAAGGTTTTGGGCTAATCTTAGGATGTTAAAAACGTTACTCAACAGCTTATTGAGACAGCTTATACGATTTGCTTATTTTCAGCTGATTGGGCTTTAAGGCCCAATCGATATTCATTTGTTTTCCAAAAATAGTTTCAAGTCGATTCACTTAGCGTTATTTACTATATCAAGACGTAAGTATTATTACAATTGTTCCATACGAAAATGATAGTTTGTCAGGGGGTCTATTAGTTTGTGAAATAAAATAGTATGCTCGTTACATAGAATTTAAAGATATACGTTCGTTTTAGGCTTGCATGGAACGAGTTTTTAGAAGTAAAAGACTTAGAAAAATTTTAAGAGTTTTCACGACTTGTTGTTATACGTTAGAAAGGTATCCAAAAATAGTTTGTACGTAACTTTTTAGGTTCAAATCTTTCTATATCTTGGTTATTAAGGTAGTAAATATGTAGACGAGATAATAATACGTGAGTGTTGTATATATAGATTGCGAGTAATAAGGTGTAAGTGAAAGTGATTTATACGTAAAAATCAATGAATACGTTTTAAGTAAGAATGGAAAAAGTTTGTGTGAGACTTACTACACCAAGATGGTGGGGTAAAACGAGACGTAGAGTCTAGAAGAAGAGAGTACGAGAGTGGAACTTGATTGTCGATTCGACCAAGGTTCACAAACAAGGATTTGTTTCTCCTAACACCACACGAAGGACTTGTGCTATTGCCAAAGTGAATTGAACCAGAAACGAGGACTAAGAACTTAGAGTATTTGATATTTGTTTTGCATATGGGAGTACGAGTGCATGCATGCATGGTGGCTTATATACGAAGCTTTTAGAGTATCCTAGTGACTATAATTTATGAGATGTGATGTTTACGTGTTGCTAAAAGTCTTGAGAGTGTGTAAGACGCAATATTTCTCCTCATTTGTTTATAGCAATTGACATACTCTTGTTTTCAAAAGAAACGTGTGGGTGATACAATATAAAAATGAATCGTACTTGTGAATTTGTATATAAAAAGCATGTGGTACTTTGCCTAGATCATAAAATATGCATGTGTGTGTGCATGAAAAGAGGGAGTACTCTTTTGTTTTAGAATTACATGTCGGCTACTCTTATTATTATGCAAACGAATTTGAAACTTTGGCTAGGCTCGGTGATGGTTGATAGAATGTAATATTTAAACTTGAGTTTGCGTTTAGAAATGGTTTTAGCACTTGGTAGAAGCAAACGGGGTTCAAAACGGTTTAGTTTTGGATTAGTTGTAATTGTTATGAAATCGATTTTTGGGCAAACACTTTGCCTAGTAAAAACGTTGTTAGACTCGTCATGGGAAGCTAAAATTCGACATCCTCAAAGTTGACTAGGTGAGAAAAGAGATTGTGTAAAAATATGTGTGAGTCGTGTGTAAGATTTGGGAGTACGACGTGCGTTCTTGGCTTGGTCTAATCGTATGTTTTGGAAATAATTAAGAGGATTTGGGCTTAAAAAGTGTGGGCCGTGAATAGTAACATGCCAAAAGTTAGTGTTGGGCTTAGTATATAATTAAGGGTTCGATTAGGTGAAATTAGGATTAGTAAATAATTAATTTGTGATTAGTGAAATGCTTAGTAAATATTTAGTGAAACGTTTACGTGAGTCCGGGGGTTGTCGAATGTGTTTTGCTAAAACACGTTACGTAAGTTTGTAAATGGTAAAAGTTTAATATTCTCGCGATTTTAGACTATAGTAGTACATGTGTGAGCATCGTTCCAAGCAAAAAGGAATCATGAATATCGTAGTGATTTTAAGTAACATAGCATATTCGATAAAAAAAAATTTGTTATTGGTAAAAACGTTATTAATTAACGTAATGATATATTAGTCTTTGAATTATTTTTACTATTCCTTGGAAAATTTACGGGAGATTACAGTACCTACCCCTCATTCTGAATTCCGTCCCAGAATTCAAGTTCAACGAAATTTCTGTATTAGGGAATTTTTGATCAGAGGGTTGTCGAGAGATTTCCATTATTAAAATTTAGGAAACGTGGTTTATTTAGACTTATTTGTGCTAGACCAAACTAAGTAACTGGTGTATTCAATGGTTGTGAATATTGAAGGTAATGGTTATGAATAGTAAATTAAAGGTTAGGTGTACTGTGTCCAACGGTCATGAATAGTGAATTCCAACGGTCCGAAATAGTAACTAACGACTAGTTTTCTACCTACAAATACCCTTTCAAATTTCCATTTCTTCCACCCACCATTTGCTTCTTATTTCCCATCTTCAAAGTGCCGCACCTCATCACTATACTAGCGATTGTGTATGTCGTCCTTGTCGCTATCTACTTAGCGTATATTCCAGACGAAGACTTTGGATTCTTGGTTGCGATCTTGTTGTTTGTCGTACCCCTCACGGTTCTAGCCATTACCGTGGACAAGATATGGGGGTAATAATCTTGAGCTAGGGTTGTTTTAAATTAAGTCTTTGTCGTGTTTCTATGTATTTTTAACGAATAAGGAATAAAACTTGTTTTGTTTTTAGGAATTTGTCTTGTTATTATTTTTAATGATTTGTTTATATTTATCTTTCAGCATAATTAAGGTGGTTCATCCTGTGGTGGCTCTTGCTATGGTTATGTTGGTGGGGCTTTTTGTTGTCATAGCGGATCAACCTATTGAAGATTCTATGGTTTATATTGTAATTATTGTGACGTTAGCACTACCGATGCTAAGTATTTGTTTATTTATTAATTTCCATGGATTCGGCTAAACTTTTTGTTATTGGAGTTTTCTGTTAGTCTTTGCGAATTGTCAGGGTTTTTCTATTTGTACTTTTGTTGGTTTCTCGTCATAATGATGAGGGAATAAGATAGGTATTTATTGTAGTTTGTAATATTTATGAATAGTTCAGTTTATCTCTATTTGTTGCTTTTACATGAAGATTGTTATTTAGAAAATTTTACATTATGATTGTTCCTTCATAACATGATTCTTCATAAATTAGACATAGTTGATCAGGCTATGTATAATTGAGGACTAAATGATGTGATGTTTGGCTCAGTCACAGTGGTATTTATGCTTTTCTTTAAATTGTTTTAGATGGTGTTCAACGTGTTGTTTTTATAATATAACACGTAATTTCTTTTAAGAATAAAGTAAAATTTTTGTTCATACTATGATGACGAGTCAGAAATTTCTAGTGTAATAACAGTATACTGTTAATTGGTAAATGGAATAGAAATTGAAATTGACTTAGATTATAATTATTTCGGAAATATTACAAGGTAGATTTTTCGATACGGTAGAAGGATAGTGGTTATACTTAGGTTACATCCATCGTAACTTAAAGTAAAATACAAGGAAGAGGTACAATCAGGAAATTTTTGAACTAGAGTTTATTTATTCACAACAGGAATTTATTCATCTGCATAAATCTAGTAATTATTCCCTTTATACCACCGAAGTCCTTGTAGAGTTTTCATTTCCTTGCGAAAGTCTTGGCTTTCCAATTTATATTGTAGTTTGGACATCGGTTCTTGTAGTGTCCTTTTGCACCACATCCGTAGCATATTACAGTTGTTGTTTGTCCCTTGTTGTCCGAAGTCCTACAGTTAGTTGCCTTGTGACCTGTTTTCTGACACTCCAGGAACTTAATCTTGCAGATTCCTGTGTGATGCTTCTCGCATTTTCGACATAGGGGTTTACCTCCAAGATATACCCTTCTGGCAACAGGTGTGGTGAGGCAGTCTCTATTAGCTTTTTGTTTGTATCCTAGTCGGTGATGATAGTTGAAACGAACTTCCTGATGTTTATGGTAGCAGTTTTGAGCATTGGTGAAGTTGTAGTGGGTGGAGTTGCTGGTTCCTATTTCAGTGAGTTTTCGCTTTTGTTTAATTCCATTAGGCCTAACTTCTTGCCTAATCTCTTGGTTATGGGTGATGGTAGGGTTAGTTATTCTTTCTGGAGTTTTAAAGGGGGTTGGCCTATATTCCATGTAGTTTTCCTGGTTATGCTTGTCAGACGTATCCGACTCTCCTCTTGGATA
Organism: Artemisia argyi; assembly: GCA_030686995.1. Lineage (NCBI taxonomy): Eukaryota > Viridiplantae > Streptophyta > Magnoliopsida > Asterales > Asteraceae > Artemisia > Artemisia argyi. The sequence continues at coordinate 27,209,604 of CM060679.1, forward strand.
AACTATGGTGGCCCCTTTAAGTACTACTGACATGATGTTGCTTACCAATTCCTTGACATCTTCAGTAGTCATGGTGATTTTTGATGATGATGGAGTACATGTATGGTTTACATTGTCCATCTTCTGAAATCATTAATGAAACTTAACTTAGAATCCATCTGATATCAGAATAATTTAAATAATGAATTCTAATTATTTCATTGATGATAGACTGAATTGACTCCTTACTGTAATTTTATTTCAAGATATGTCTGTGTTGTATCATAGATAGATAATCAACTCTTGATATGAGATTACTAAGGAACAAACCGATTTGTCTACTAAAATAAATTTTCTCTCCATTTTTCAAGTTCTCTCTTGAAAATTTATTTTTAGACAATCCTTTGGTTTCTGGTGAATTATAGTATGTTTAAGAAGTCTTAACAATTGTAAGAAATCTTACGGTAGATTTGAATAGTATAGTAGAAGTTATCATCATATTAATAACTTGACTGATCGTATTTGTAAAACGATTAGTACAAGGTCTCTTATTAATATGTCATGGATCTACGTGGAGTTATTTGTTTATCAAGGGAGATAACAAAATGATGAGATTTTGCATGAAGGTATGAGGATTCATAAACTGCATGTTTGATATGACAGGAAGGATTTATTTCTAACGAAGAGGTGTAATAGAAAAGAAGATTATTATACATTATGATTTGATTACAAGTTCTGAAAGGTTCAGGTTTATTGAACATTACATGAAATACTAACCAAGTCTGTCTGGTTTAGTAGGTGCAACAGGGATACTTGTAAACTTAAAATTAGTTACGCCTCTGACGTAAATATCTAATCTCTTTCTCAAGTTCAAGTTGTGCTGCTTCCATGTTTGAGAAACGTTCCTGACACATGTTCATTTGATTAGCCAACATAGTCTCTAATGCGGCAATCCTTTGACTCTGGTTTCTTGCTGTGTCCCTGGCCATCCATATGGTCCTTTCAATGTCTTCAATTCTACCATGTGTATGACCGTGTTCTCTTCTTACAGAACGGACCCTGGAATCCAAGCTTCCAAGTTCCTGGTTGGCGTTGTCCTTTATCTCATTAATCTTTATTCCTAATTCACATATTGCTCGTCTTTCAGCATCCGCTCTTTTGAACAATGCGTCAAGGTTACGGTCGTACCATTCAAATTTTTTTGGTTGTAACCCTTTTAGCTGTTCAGTGTGAGCCTCTAATATGCTGGCTTGTCGATAAACAAGAGTCCATATTGAATCAGGTGTGCTTATATTGTAGTTGGGGGAATTAGGTGAGGATAAATTAATTGGGATATTTGGTATTGGGGAATCTGAAGTGTAGGGTGACTCCTCCTAAACCAACCAGTCAACCGGGTGCAGTTGATAGGCCCACCTAGGAGAAAGTGCAAGGTATATTAACCGTGGAAAAATAGGGAAATCCCTGGGTCGTTAAGTCCCAACGAGATTGAAATTGTATTTTGAACGATTAGGGAAATGAGTGGTACTGAGGACAGTAACCAAAATGATTGAGGAATGATTATACTACTGATTGCTTGGATAATATGAAATGATATAAACAATAACAGAAACACAGATATAATCACAAAAGCACAAATTATGAAATCAGATAACAGACAGAGAAAAGTGGGTTTTATCAAATTACAAACTACAGGGGGTACAATTGAAACTTTTTAGAACTTAAAATTAAAAGAAAATTTAAAATGATAATAAAATTATGAAAATGATTATTTTAATATTTAATTATTATTTAATAATTAAAACTATTTAATAAGTAAATTAAACCTAATTTAAATAAAACTAAAAATGATAAATACTACAAATTTAACTAAGAACTTGCAAAAATAATTTCTAAAACTTAAAATGAACTTGAAGAAAGTATAAAAATTAAAAATAAATATTTTTGTCTTTTTATGAGTTTTCTATTAATTAAAAACTAATTATATTATTTAAACTAACTAAACTATTTTAAATTACTAATAATACTAAAATGACTTATAAAATTATGGAAAAATTTATAAAACTAATTAACCATCACAGGAATCCTAAAACATTGTAAAAAGTTACTAAAAATTATATTTAGGCTATTTGACTAATTAATTACCTATTAATTAATTTAAATCTAATTTAATTAAATTAAATAAGAAAATTGGAAAATGAATAGTGGAAATTATGAAAATATTTTCTAAAAGTCTTAACTAATTTATAAAACCTAGGAAAATTATAAAAATATACTGTTGTTAATTAAAATTTAAGAAAACTAATTAATTACTTATATTACCTATTTAATTATTTAAACTACTTTTAATTCTAATAATTAGTAAACTGTTTAAGAAAAATCTAAGAAAATTATTTTAAATACTTAAAGGTAATAGTAAATTAAGAAAATTATAAAAATGGAAAAGTGCTTATTAATAAGCTGAAAGGAAAATTAAATAGATAATTTCTATTAAATAGAAGCTATCACTATAATTAAGTTTGGCTTTTTCTGGTTTTTCTCTTATAGAACTATTAAAATACTTAAAATAAGAAACTTTTATAAAAACAACTAATTTAGAAATCAAGAATAAGCACTGTGAGTGCTTATTACTTTTGACAGTTGACTTAGTTTGACTAGATCAAGAAATAAGCTCGAATGAGCTTGTGTGGGGTCCACAACGTATATTCTAGTTCCTTTGAGTTAGTTAGACTTGAATAAGCTAGACTTGATGAGATAAGCTCATGGGATAAGCTAAAAAGCTACAATAAGCAAATGCTTATTGGGGTACTGGGTCAGAAATGGGACAACCTTCAAGTGCAATTCCAAGTGGGGTCCACTGGTGCACAGGTCAAACAAAAGGTCAACTTATGAAGCCTGGTAGGAGGGGGTTGGGAAAACCCAAATATGGACTATGGGACCCACTGAGCAGCTCAGAATCAGCCACCAAAGTGGTGGTGATGGTGGTGATGGTCTGTATAGCAGGGTAACTTATTAGGACTTGTCAAGTTTTGAAAAAGCTACTATTAAGCCACACAGATCACAACAAGCATGATACTAATAATAAAAAGCATATATAAGCACAAGGAACCAAATAAGCACACTTAATAAGCTAAAACAAGCACATAAGCTATTTGTCAAAATCTGAAATCCAAACAGTCCAAATGGGTAACTTTTGGACCTCTGTGGGGTCCACAGAAGTGACAGGGAGTTCAAAATGAAACTTGAACCTTAAATTTGACCAGGCCAGCTATAAAATAAGCCAATAAGCTAGGCTTATTGCTTATTAATGAAGTGTAGGTGAGACTTGGAAGTTGGGTGTCAAACCTGGTACTCAGTATTGACTCAAACAATGGCTAAACTTAATGAAGTGTGCAGCCTTATCAAATAAGCTCTCAATAGCAAATTAAGCACTGACTTATCAAAATGGGTTGTATGGCTTTCCAAAAAGCCAATAAGCCAAAGGTGGGGCCCACTAATGAAGTATCTATGGTCTATTGAAATTTGGTCACTTACACTGATGACTCAGTATAAAGTTGTGAAATCAGCAAACTTGAGGACCAAAATAAGCTATGCTACAGTGAACTGAGATCCAATTTTATGATTGATCTTAAAAGTACTACTGATGAGCTTTTCAAAAAGCTAAAAATCAAGTCCTAAGGTTTTGATTTGCACCCTGGAGGGGGGTTTGAAATTTTGACTAAAACCACAAGTACCTTGGTACAGGGCAGTACCTTGCCCTGCAGGTCTAAATAAGCTTTTACACAAGCTTATAGAAAATTCCTAAAAATAAGATGACTATGGGATTTTGTAGACTAGGTGGTACACTTTAACTTCTGAAAAGGGCAAGGTCTCAAAGCTAATACAAAAATCATAAAAATTACGCTAAGATTTGGATTTCTGAGACAATGGTACTTTTTGACTTTTTGAGTTTTTTAGTTAAGTTGACTAAAGTGGATTTTGATCTTAATTTCTTAACTGATATTGATTATTTAAGCTATATGGAGACTAAATTAAGCTAGGTCTTGCACTTATGAGATAAAATGAAACTTATTCCTTTCTAAATCCCTCACAGATGGATTTTAAGCCAAATAATTTGTGATTTTGACTTTCCTGCTTATTACTACCAAAGACTTGACTATTTTAGTGTTCTAATAGACTGAGTATGAAGTGAGAGTACAAAGTGAGCAATGATACTCAGTAAGACACTCAATACAGACAAATCCAAACACTCATTTTAAACACCGTTTATTACTAAACTTGATCAAATTGAAATATAAACACAAACTATCAATTAGATATTATCTAATTAGCTATAATTAAGCAGAATAAGCAACCATGTTTCACAAATAAGCACTACTAATTAAAAACTCAAATTTGGAATAGATAACTTACAATTTTGCAATCCTGCCAAAGAACCTTGAACAAAGAAACACTTCCTATTGGCTTCCACAAGCCTGCTAACCCAAGGGCAATCCAAAATCAACCCTGCTCCAACTTGATGATTATCACAACACAGATTTTTGATTTTTTCTTTATTTTTCTTATTTTTTTGTATTTTCTTCTTTTATAACTAATACTGAATTTTATAGTTTCTAATAGCTTATGAAAGCTATATAAGGAGCTTATATGAGCTTATCAGTCCATTACAATAGCTATAAATGCAAATAAGTACATATGATATTTTTGATTCAAAAATGCAAACACTGAATTAATAAAGATGGAACTGAAATTGAAACTGAAAGTCACTTAAATTAACACTGAATTAACTTATACAAGAGTTTGAAAGCTTTGAAATACACTGGAATTAGAAAACTAATACATTCGACATTAATTAACTAAAATTATTCTAGATAGTATGTCTTCTGCCTTCTCTTCCTTTTATAGGCCCACATTAGGGTTGGGGGACACTTCCTGAGCAAATCCCATAAATGAATTTGGCCGTTGGATGACTGAAAGTGATCTCATCCGTTTAAACTACTTTTGGCGCCAAAAGTCCTACATGTTACTTGGGGCCAAAGTTCTGCAATTAAAGAATATTAGGAGTTTATGGAGGTGGCAAGGGACAAGGAAAAGAGGTTTGGAAGCCAAGTTGGGGCTGTATGATGAAAACAGAGGCTTAGGCATGGTTTGGAGTGAAAAAATAGTGGGGAAGCATTTATGTGGGCTGTGGGTTAGGTGTGAGGTGGAAAGATTGTGAGGGGAGAGTAGGGGATGAGTTGGAGAGTGAGGTGGTGGTGGAAAACCACCCTGGTATTGGGTGAAGCAGGGGTGGAGGTGGAGGATGAACAGTGGAGTTGGTTTGGCGGTATTGGGAGGGTCAAACGGGGTCAACGCCTCCATTTTTATTAATAAGGGTGTATGGGCTGAGGGTGTTTTGGGCCTAGGAAAGGTATGGGTGGGCTTGGTTTGTTTTATGTTGGATTGGATTTGATTTTGGGTTTAGTAATAAAAAGGGTCCGGTTGGTATGTGGTATTAAACAAGGACCAATTTTGTAATTTGGTGAAATTTTATGGGCTGAATTTGTCACTTTTCCAAACTACTTCCAAGGACTAAACCTGCAATAAAACCATAACACAAGGACAAAAGATATAATTTTTCCATTTTTAATACCCAGGGACCTTTTCTGCCAATTCCTCAAACTCTAGGGACCAAACTATCATTTTCTGAAAATTGAAGGGTTGAAGTTGTAATTTCCCAAAAGTTATCATAAGGACCAATTATGCCATTTAAGAATAGTGCAAGATTTATTTTTCATATTTTTCCATTTTCAAAACCTTAAGGACTATATCTAACATTTTTGAAACTTGAGGGACTAAAGTTGTCATTTTGCAATTTTTAACTTTAAAGGACTATACTTGACAACTTATGAATCCCTAAGGACCTTTGATGATATTTTTCATGTTTTGATTTACCAGGGACTAGTTTTGACAACTTTTGAAACTTGAGGGACTGTAACTGCCAATTATGCAAACTTTGTACGTTTTTCATTTGTTTTTACTTATTTTGCATTTAAAACATATAAAACACACTTCTAAGATATTTTAAGTATTATGATGCATATTTGAGTATTTTTGGATGTTTTGGCAGTTCAGATTGGTATAAAATGATGAGTATTTAGACACTCATCAATCCCCCACACTAAACTATTGCTAGTCCCTAGCAATCTTTTGAGAAAATTTTTAATGGATTTTTACTCTTTACCAAAAGCCATCACTTCTGGAGCAGCCAGATGTAAGAACTGTGTTACACCTGATAACCGTGTGATTTTGAGCAAACCACCAGCTGTCAACGGATTTGATTTGTCTTTACCAAAAGCCGTTTGCTTCTGGACTAGCCAACTCTTGATGGAATAGTCAACATCTTGGTGAGCTGATTACCAATTATGGTTTTTCCACTGCCTTTACCACAAGCCATAATCTTGCGGGCTAGCCAACTCATTCGCTTTATGGGATATGGCGAGTTGAGGTACCATACAATTTTTGGCAAATTGCAAGCCATCAACGGTTTTGAGATATCTTTACGAAGAGCCGTTTGCTCCTGGATTAGCCAATCCTTATGTGGGTTAGACATGGTGGACTGATAACCATTATTTGCATTTCTAAGTGTGAAAAAACTTTAAATTTTGATCAAATGGGGGTTCTTGATGGAACATGTGTTTTGAATTCGTGAGAACTCTCCCCCACACTTAGAACTGAATATTGCCCTCAATATTCAAAGTACCTGGTGTTCCACCAAGACTTAGAATGTAAGAAGGAAATACTATTAACTTTTATTTTAGTCTATTTACATACATTTTTTTTTTTTTTTGAAAAAAAAAATATATACATATATACAACATGTGGTTCATCTCCCTCACACTAGGGTGGTAGAAAGGGGAAAGAAGACAGAAATATGGGTGAAAACCCATATTGCTACTGTTTTTGATTACCGAGTCACTAGCTTGACTCGACCTCGAATTGAATTGTCTATGAGGAAGCTACTGTTTTTGATTACCGAGTCGCTAGCTTGACTCGACCTCGAATTGAATTTTCCATGAGGAAGCTACTATTTTTGTTTACCGAGTCGCTCGCTTGACTCGACCCCGAATTAAATTGTCCTTGGGGAAGCTATTGTTTTTGTTTACCGAGTCGCTAGCTTGACTCGACCCCGAATTTATTGGTCCATGGGGAAAGTTTGGAGATCCGGGACAACCATTGGTTGTATGTCCCCTCCAAAATAGTGTTTTAACTGATGACCATTTACTTTGAAATTGGGACCGTCGGGTTGCAATAACTCAACAGTTCCATATGGGTATACTTTTTTTATAGTAAATGGTCCAGACCAACGGGTTTTTAGTTTACCCGAGAAAATTTTTAATCTTGAATTGAAAAGAAGAACTCTGTCACCAACGTTGAAAACGTGGTTCTTAATTTTAGAGTCATGTATCTTCTTAGTCTTTTCTTTATAGATAAAAGAATTTTCCTAAGCTTGATCACGTAATTCATTTAGTTCGTTTAATTGAACTTTATGGTGATCACCCGCTGTCTGAAGGTCGAAATTTGCATGTTTTAAGGCCCAATAGGCCTTATGTTTTAATTCGATCGGAAGATGACATGCTTTCCCGTACACTAGCTTATATGGAGTACACCCGGTGGGTGTTTTGTAAGCAGTGCGGAAAGCCCATAATGCATCATCCAGCTTATCCGACCAAGAGGCATGGTTTTCGCCAACTGTCCTCTCCAGAATTCTCTTTATACCCCGATTTGAGACCTCCACCTGCCCACTTGTTTGGGGGTGATATGCTGTCGAAAGACGGTGAGTCACACCATATTTCAGCATCACTCTTGCAAATTGTTCATTGCATAAGTGAGTGTCACGATCACTGATAATGGCACGAGGAGTCCTGAATCTGGCAAAGAGAGACTTTAAAAATTTAACGACTACTCGGGCGTCATTGGTGGGTAAAGCTTCGCTTCAACCCATTTAGACAAATAATCGACAGCCACGAGTATGTATTTATTCCCTCGTGAAGACGGGAATGGCCCCATAAAATCAATGCCCCACATATCAAATATTTCACAGACTTGGATGGCGTTTTGCGGCATCTCATTCTTTTTGGAAATATTCCCGTGATGCTGGCAAGCCTCACAGGTTTTGATAAGTTCATGGGCGTCTTTATAGATCATGGGCCAAAAGAATCCTGAATCAAACACCTTTTTGGCGGTGTAGTTTGGGTTATGATGTCCCCCCGTGGGTCCATCATGACAAGCTTTAAGAATTTCCATGGCTTCTTGGCCATGGACACACCGTCGGATGACTTGATCCGCACATATTTTGAACAAGTATGGGTCGTCCCAGAAGTAATGTTTTACATCTTTAAAGAATTTTCTTTTCTGTTGGGACGACATCCCTTTCACAACAAAATTTCCCGCATGGTAATTTGCAAAGTCGGCAAACCATGGGGTAGTGGCATCATCCCGGGTAGAGATTAGATTTAGAGTCTCCAGAGGAAAAGTTTCATTAATTTCTTTTCTCTCGAGAATATCCTGATGAGGATTTTCTTACCGGGACAAGTGATCAGCTGCAAGGTTCTCTGCTCCTTTTTTATCTCTTATGAGTATATCGAATTCCTGAAGGAGCAGGACCCAACGGAGCAGTCTTGGCTTTGCGTCCTGTTTAGTGAACAGGTATTTCAGAGCCGAATGGTCCGTATACACTACGCATTTGGTTAAGATTAGGTAGGACCGAAATTTTTTAAAGGCATTTACCACAGCTAATAATTCTTTTTCTGTTGTGGTATAGTGTGTTTGAGCTTCATTCATGGTCTTACTTGTGTAGTGTATTGGCTGGAAATGTTTGGTTTTGCGTTGCCCCAGAACTGCACCAATAGCGAAATCGCTAGCATCGCACATAAGTTCAAAGGGTAAATCCCAGTCGGGGGCAACAAGGATTGGTGCTTCGGTGAGTTTTTTCTTTAAAGTAGAAAAAGCTTCGATGCACTCGGGGGAAAAGACGAAAGGAGCATCCTTTTCAAGAAGATGAGTCATGGGCCGGGCTATTTTGGAGAAATCCTGTATGAATCTCCGATAGAACCCGGCATGGTCGAGGAAACTCCTTATTCCTTTAACAGTGGTGGGATGAGGCAGTTTAGCAATAACATCAATTTTGGCCTTATCGACCTCAATCCCACTTTTTGAAATTTTATGGCCGAGGACAATGCCCTCCTTAACCATAAAATGGCTCTTCTCCCAGTTTAGACAAAGATTAGTGTTTTCACAACGTTGAAGCATTTTTTCTAAATGGGAGAGGCATGAGTCGAAAGAATTCCCGATGACTGAGAAGTCATCCATGAATACCTCCATGGTTTTCCCGATCATGTCATGGAAAATAGCCATCATGCACCTTTGGAAAGTGCCCAGAGCATTGCATAACCCAAAAGGCATGCGACGATAGGCAAATGTTCCGTAAGGGCATGTGAAGGTAGTCTTCTCTTGATCATGTGGATCAATGGGAATCTGTAAGTAACCCGAGAAGCCGTCGAGGAAGCAATAATACTCATTCCCCGCTAGTCTTTCGAGCATTTGATCCATAAAGGGCAGAGGAAAATGGTCTTTGCGGGTGGCTTCGTTAAGCTTTCTGTAATCGATACATACTCGCCACCCTGTAACCAAATGAGTTGGTATTAACTCGTTATCCTCATTTGTGATAACCGTGATGCCACCCTTTTTTGGAACAGATTGTATTGGGCTAACCCAAGGACTATCTGAAATAGGGTAAATCAATCCCGCATCAAGAAGTTTGATAACTTCTTCCTTAATAACTTCGTGGATTTTTGGATTTACCCTTCTTTGATGCTGCACGGCAGGTTTAAAGTCCTCTTCCATTAGGATTTTGTGTGTACAAAAATCCGGGTTAATACCCTTTATGTCTGAGAGCTTCCAAGCAATTGCTTGCTTGTGGGACTTTAAAACCTTAAGCAGCGCGGTTTTCTCCTCATCCTTTAAGTCTTTTGCAATAATGACTGGTAACTTATCGTTACCTTCCAAGAATGCATATTCTAGATGAGGAGGCAGGTCCTTAAGTTCGACCTCGGGGAAATCATCATTTTTCTCAACATATTTGATTTCCGCCTTATGAAGTTGTGGAGGTAGAACAGGAATGGGAGAAGGATCTTTGTTCAATAACTTCTCAAGGAGAAGTATATCCCTCTCCGGGTCAATCTCTTGGTTATCAATTCCTTCGGGAACTGAATCACTTTTGAGAAAGGCCTCTAATTCCTCAAGGACGAAATCACTTCCCTCAAACGGAGTGAAGGAAGGAGAAGAATTAGCGATTATGGGATGAGAAGAGGTAGTGGGATTGCCACTCGGAGAATTATCAGCGAATCCAAGGATTTCCTGAGCATACTCCTCGGATGCAATGTCAATGACATCATTTCGGTTGACCGATTCAGCATCATAATTCGAAGAGTATCTCGAGGTTTGATCAAGGTTGAACGTTATCGCTTCAGTGCCAACTCGTAACGTGATTTCCTCATCGAAAACATCGATTAATGCACGTCCCGTTCTTAAGAATCCCCTCCCAAGAATGAGAGGAACTCTTGGATCTGCATCGAAATCAACAATGACAAAGTCTGCCGGAAAATGGAATTTTCCCACTCTTACAAATACGTCCTCGGCAATGCCAAGGGGACATGAAATTGAACGGTCTGCAAGCTCGAGAGTCATGCATGTGGGACTAAGTGCCTGAAGAGAGAGCTTTTTCCAAACTGAGTGGGGCATTAAGTTGATGCTTGCACCAAGATCGGCCAAGGCAAAACACTCAACCATACCCGGGAAAATACATGGTATTAGAAATCTCCCGGGGTCTCCTAGCTTCTCGGGAAGCTGTTTCAACAGAACTGTAGAGCAGTTTTCATTGAGTGGAGTTCGTGCCATCTCAAACAGTTTTTCTTTATTGCTCAACAGGTTTTTGATTGTCGATGCGAATTTGGGCATTAAAAGAAGAGCATCCGCGAAACTAATATCGAAGTGTAGTTCTTGAAAAATCTGAAAAAAAATTTCCATCTGATGATTAGCTTTATCACGGAGCTTCTGATCTTGCAATCGTGAGGGATATGGAATTGTTGGTTTTGGGTTGGCTTTTGGATTTTCAACAGGACCTTCGGTAGTTTCAAACACGACTCTTTTAGGGGGAGTCGGGACCGGGATAACTGGAGGAGGGATGTCATTGGTACCTCCGTTATCAGTAGGAAGTACCGTATCCGTAGTACCTCAGTTTCACATTCCTCTACCGGGATAGGAGAAGAGATAGACGGAGCTGTGGGTCCTTTATAAGAAACTCCACTTCTTGTGGTGATCGCCTTTACATCGCCCCTCGGATTAGCGATCGTGTTGCTAGGTAAAGTAGTACCTGAGCCCGAGGGTCGATCATTTAAAGACTTCTTCAAATCAGATATTTGACTAACCAACATTTTGTTCAGTTCATCTTGGGATTTCATAAACTGTTTTAATAACTCATCAGATGATGGTCCAGTTGGAACAATGGCTTGATTTTGGTTTGGAAAATTTTGAGCCTGATTGTTCTGGAAATTCCCATGTTGCTGATTGTTATTACCCTGGAAGTAGTTTTGTTGTTGAAAATTACCCTGTGGATAATTGTTCTGACCTTGATTTCGGTTATAATTCCCTTGGTTCTGATTTTGTTGAACCTGGTTTTGACCAGGGTTGAAATTCCCTTGGTTGTTAAAACCTTGGTTCATTCGGTTCTGGTTCTGATTCTGGTTAAAGTTCTGGTTTCTGTTTTGACCATTTTGGTTCTGGGACTGATTAAACCCTGGTGGTCCGATGTAGTTATTAGATCGGTAGCTCAAAAGGTTTCGATCTCCTTGCGGTTGGTAAGAATTACCTCCCGTATTATAAGAACCTTGAGCTGCGTACACGTTTTCACGAGCCGAGCCACCGGAGGCAGGGCACTCTGTGTAGGGATGTGGACCACCGCAAGTTTCACAACTTGGGTTAACAACTTTGACCTGGTTATGATTTGTCTGATGGATACGCAAAACTGTTGTAGACAAATCATCAAGCTTTTTAGCTAGGATGGATATTTCATTGCTTGCCGGAGTGACTGACTTAAATGAGTCGTTCCTCTCAGCAGATGAGTCCCAAAAATTATGATGGACAGTCATGTTTTCGATTAAGTCATAGCACTCTTCAGGGGTCCTTTTCATAAAGGTGCCCCCAGCAGCAGCATTGATGGTGTCACGATGACGAAGTGTCAAACCATTATAAAAAGTATCAATAATGGTGACAAGAAGCATGTTATGATTGGGACACCGATCAATAGCAAGTTTATAGCGTTCCCATGCCTCAAATAAGGACTCTTCGGGAAGCTGTCTGAAGTTGCTGATATCATTCCTCAGCTTTGTGACCATAGATGGTGGAAAGTATTTGGCCAGAAATTTAGTGATCATCTCATCAAAAGTGTGGATCAAATTTTTCGGAAGTCGATCAAACCAGGAAGTCGCATGATGAATGAGGGAATAGGGAAAATGGTACAAACGTAGGCCGTCGTCGGTGACGCCATTTTGTTTCATGCTCTGGGTGACGGTTAAAAATTTATCAAGATGCTTGTTAGCATCGTCACCCGGCAATCCGTGGAACTGGCACGTATTCTGGATCTGTTGTATCATGTGGTGTTTTAATCCAAAGTCCGTGGCTCCAATAGTGAGTGGTGCAATGGGTCCACCCCTCCCGTGCATGGTAGGTTGACATAGTTCCTCCATTGTTCGGGTGTCAGGAACTAGTTCCTCCTTGGGAGGGATTGGGGGCTCGTCGTTCATTTTTTATGGTTGCTTTTCTTCAACAGTACGTAACTTAGTTACGTTTTTTCCTTTATTACGCTTTGTTTGCGAACGAGTGCGCATGCATTAAAAACGGTATCAATTAAAACAAGACAGAGGTAAAACGACAGTGAACTTGAATCCAATAATCACAAATGAACAGCTCCTTTAAAAAAGGTACACTATTCACAAGGATACAATGGTAAGTTTTAAATCTTAAGTTTGGGAACTTATTATGCTCACACCCCCAGTTGGTAGGTGTTGTGCCTTGGTTTTCGGTGGTAAACTTTTATGTAATTATATTCACAGTAAAATGTTTTTGGCTTTTCGTGTATGGGTGAAAAACTTGGACAATATTTTTGGAACTGATTAGTTAACCGAAATCGTTCCTTTAAGATTACTCGCAGATTGGCGGGAGGAAATAAATGGATCCCTCTTCAGTTCGCAATTTAATGTCAGAACTTACCTTAAAGCAACTGTATAGGCTGTAATCTTAAAGATAACGAAGTAATTTAACTTCACAGTTTGTTTTGTTGTTTTTGATTTGTTTGGTGTTTTTAACACTTCAGAAGAAATGTTAATAAACTTTTTCAGACATGATTTTGATTTTCACAAAGTAATGGTATTTGTACAGGAGGGTTTTTGAAAACCACTAAACCTAAACCGTTTTAAAAATACGCAACAACCTCCCCGGCAACGGCGCCAAATTTTGACTCCTCCTAAACCAACCAGTCAACCGGGTGCAGTTGATAGGCCCACCTAGGAGAAAGTGCAAGGTATATTAACCGTGGAAATATAGGGAAATCCCCGGGTCGTTAAGTCCCAACGAGATTGAAATTGTATTTAGAACGATTAGGGGAATGAGTGGTACCGAGGAAAGTAACCAAAATGATTGAGGAATGATTATACTACTGATTGCTTGGATAATATGAAATGATATAAACAATAACAGAAATACAGATATAATCACAAAAGCACAAATTATGAAATCAGATAACAGACAGAGAAAAGTGGGTTTTATCAAATTACAAACTACAGGGGGTACAATTGAAACTTTTTAGAACTTAAAATTAAAAGAAAATTTAAAATGATAATAAAATTATGAAAATGATTATTTTAATATTTAATTATTATTTAATTAATTAAAACTATTTAATAAGTAAATTAAACCTAATTTAAATAAAACTAAAAATGATAAATACTACAAATTTAACTAAGAACTTGCAAAAATAATTTCTAAAACTTAAAATGAACTTGAAGAAAGTATAAAAAATAAAAATAAATATTTTTGTCTTTTTATGAGTTTTCTATTAATTAAAAACTAATTATATTATTTAAACAAACTAAACTATTTTAAATTACTAATAATACTAAAATGACTTATAAAATTATGGAAAAATTTATAAAACTAATTAACCATCACAGGAATCCGAAAACATTGTAAAAAGTTACTAAAAATTATATTTAGGCTATTTGACTAATTAATTACCTATTAATTAATTTAAATCTAATTTAATTAAATTAAATAAGAAAATTGGAAAATGAATAGTGGAAATTATGAAACTATTTTCTAAAAGTCTTAACTAATTTATAAAACCTAGGAAAATTATAAAAATCTACTGTTGTTAATTAAAATTTAAGAAAACTAGTTAATTACTAATATTACCTATTTAATTATTTAAACTACTTTTAATTCTAATAATTAGTAAACTGTTTAAGAAAAATCTAAGAAAATTATTTTAAATACTTAAAGGTAATAGGAAATTAAGAAAATTATAAAAATGGAAATGTGATTATTAATAAGCTGAAAGGAAATTTAAATAAATAATTTCTATTAAATAGAAGTTATCACTATAATTAAGTTTGGCTTTTTCTGGTTTTCTCTTATAGAACTATTAAAATACTTAAAATAAGAAACTTTTATAAAAACAACTAATTTGGAAACCAAGAATAAGCATTGTGAGTGCTTATTACCTTTGACAGTTGACTTAGTTTGACTAGATCAAGAAATAAGCTCAAATGAGCTTGTGTGGGGTCCACAAGGTATATTCTAGTTCCTCTTAGTTAGTTAGACTTGAATAAGCTAGACTTGATGAGATAAGCTCATGGGATAAGCTAAAAAGCTACAATAAGCAATTGCTTATTGGGGTACTGGGTCATAAATGGGACAACCTTCAAGTGCAATTCCAAGTGGGGTCCACTGGTGCACAGGTCAAACAAAAGGTCAACTTATGAAGCCTGGTAGGAGGGGGTTGGGAAAACCCAAATATGGACTATGGGACCCACTGAGCAGCTCAGAATCAGCCACCAAAGTGGTGGTGATGGTGGTGATGGTCTGTTTAGTAGGGTAACTTATTAGGACTTGTCAAGTTTTGAAAAAGCTACTATTAAGCCACACAGATCACAACAAGCATAATACTAATAATAAAAAGCATATATAAGCACAAGGGAACCAAATAAGCACACTTAATAAGCTAAAACAAGCACATAAGCTATTTGTCAAAACCTGAAATCCAAACAGTCCAAATGGGTAACTTTCGGACCTCTATGGGGTCCACAGAAGTGACAGGGAGTTCAAAATGAAACTTGAACCTTAAATTTGACCAGGTCAGCTATAAAATAAGCCAATAAGCTAGGCTTATTGCTTATTAATGAAGTCTAGGTGAGACTTGGAAGTTGGGTGTCAAACCTGGTACTCAGTATTGACTCAGACAATGGCTAAACTTAATGAAGTGTTCAGCCTTATCAAATAAGCTCTCAATAGCAAATTAAGCACTGACTTATCAAAATGGGTTGTATGGCTTTCCAAAAAGCCAATAAGCCAAAGGTGGGGCCCACTAATGAAGTATCTATGGTCTATTGAAATTTGGTCACTTACACTGATGACTCAGTATAAAGTTGTGAAATCAGCAAACTTGAGGACCAAAATAAGCTATGCTACAGTGAACTGAGATCCAATTTTATGATTGATCTTAAAAGTACTACTGATGAGCTTTTCAAAAAGCTAAAAATCAAGTCCTAAGGTTTTGATTTGCACCCTGGAGGGGGGGTTTGAAACTTTGACTAAAACCACAAGTACCTTGGTACAGGGCAGTACCAAGCCCTGCAGGTCTAAATAAGCTTTTATACAAGCTTATAGAAATTCCTAAAAATAAGATGACTATTGGATTTTGTAGACTAGGTGGTACACTTTAACTTCTGAAAAGGGCAAGGTCTCAAAGCTAATGCAAAAATCACAAAAAATACTCTAAGATTTGGATTTCTGAGACAATGGTACTTTTTGACTTTTTGAGTTTTTTAGTTAAGTTGACTAAAGTGGATTTTGATCTTAATTTCTTAACTGATATTGATTATTTAAGCTATATGGAGACTAAATTAAGCTAGGTCTTGCACTTATGAGATAAAATGAAACTTATTCCTTTCTAAATCCTTCACAGATGGATTTTAAGCCAAATAATTTGTGATTTTGACTTTCCTGCTTATTACTACCAAAGACTTGACTATTTTAGTGTTCTAATAGACTGAGTATGAAGTGAGAGTACAAAGTGAGCAATGATACTCAGTAAGACACTCAATACAGACAAATCCAAACACTCCTTTTAAACACCGTTTATTACTAAACTTGATCAAATTGAAATATAAACACAAACTATCAATTAGATATTATCTAATTAGCTATAATTAAGCAGAATAAGCAACCATGTTTCACAAATAAGCACTACTAATTAAAAACTCAAATTTGGAATAGATAACTTACAATTTTGCAATCCTGCCAAAGAACCTTGAACAAAGAAACACTTCTTATTGGCTTCCACAAGCCTGCTAACCCAAGGGCAATCCAAAATCAACCCTGCTCCAACTTGATGATTATCACAACACAGATTTTTGATTTTTTCTTTATTTTTCTTATTTTTTTGTATTTTCTTCTTTTATAACTAATACTGAATTTTATAGTTTCTAATAGCTTATGAAAGCTATATAAGGAGCTTATATGAGCTTATCAGTCCATTACAATAGCTATAAATGCAAATAAGTACATATGATATTTTTGATTCAAAAATGCAAACACTGAATTAATAAAGATGGAACTGAAATTGAAACTGAAAGTCACTTAAATTAACACTGAATTAACTTATACAAGAGTTTGAAAGCTTTGAAATACACTGGAAATAGAAAACTAATACATTCGACATTAATTAACTAAAATTATTCTAGATAGTATGTCTTCTGCCTTCTCTTCCTTTTATAGGCCCACATTAGGGTTGGGGGACACTTCCTGAGCAAATCCCATCAATGAATTTGGCCGTTGGATGACTGAAAGTGATCTCATCCGTTTAAACTACTTTTGGCGCCAAAAGTCCTACATGTTACTTGGGGCCAAAGTTCTGCAATTAAAGAATATTGGGAGTTTGTGGAGGTGGCAAGGGACAAGGAAAAGAGGTTTGGAAGCCAAGTTGGGGCTGTATGATGAAAACAGAGGCTTAGGCATGGTTTGGAGTGAAAAAATAGTGGGGAAGCATTTATGTGGGCTGTGGGTTAGGTGTGAGGTGGAAAGATTGTGAGGGGAGAGTAGGGGATGAGTTGGAGAGTGAGGTGGTGGTGGAAAACCACCCTGGTATTGGGTGAAGCAGGGGTGGAGGTGGAGGATGAACAGTGGAGTTGGTTTGGCGGTATTGGGAGGGTCAAACGGGGTCAACGCCTCCGTTTTTATTAATAAGGGTGTATGGGCTGAGGGTGTTTTGGGCCTAGGAAAGGTATGGGTGGGCTTGGTTTGTTTTATGTTGGATTGGATTTGATTTTGGGTTTAGTAATAAAAAGGGTCCGGTTGGTATGTGGTATTAAACAAGGACCAATTTTGTAATTTGGTGAAATTTTATGGGCTGAATTTGTCACTTTTACAAACTACTTCCAAAGACTAAACCTGCAATAAAACCATAACACAAGGACAAAAGATGTAATTTTTCCATTTTTAATACCCAGGGACCTTTTCTGCCAATTCCTCAAACTTCAGGGACCAAACTGTAATTTTCTAAAAATTAAAGGGTTGAAGTTGTAATTTCCCAAAAGTTATCATAAGGACCAATTATGCCATTTAAGAATAGTGCAAGATTTATTTCATATTTTTCCATTTTCAAAACCTTAAGGACTATATCTGACATTTTTGAAACTTGAGGGACTAAAGTTGTCATTTTGCAATTTTTAACTTTAAAGGACTATACTTGACAACTTATGAATCCCTAAGGACCTTTGATGCTATTTTTCATGTTTTGATTTACTAAGGACTAGTTTTGACAACTTTTGAAACTTGAGGGACTGAAACTGCCAATTATGCAAACTTTGTACGTTTTTCATTTGTTTTTACTTATTTTGCATTTGAAACATATAAAACACACTTCTAAGATATTTTAAGTATTATGATGCATATTTGAGTGTTTTTGGATGTTTTGGCAGTTCAGATTGGTATAAAATGATGAGTATTTAGACACTCATCATAGGGTAACGGAGAATTTGGCTCAACATTCTTCCACGGCCTCTCTTGACGTGAACATTGTCCAACTTCGAATGTTGCCTGACCACCAATCACATCTTCATATGATTCAGTAGTTCTCCTAAGTTTTTGACGTAGGGGTGAACAAATAGGTGACGATGGAAGTGATTTCTGAGTGATTCCTATATTAAGTTTGGCCTGTGATATTTGTACGTAGGGGTCTTCAGTATTCGGAGAATTTTGATTGATAGGTGATGTATTTGTATTATGGAGAGTAGTTTTGACGTTCACGAAAGTTTTTGGAGACATGTTACTGTAGTAACCGATAATAGTATTTTATAAGTAACTTTTACGTTAAAGATATAATAGTACGGATGAAATAATAATTGTGTAAGCGCAATTTCTAAACATGTAGAATAATCTTAACAAGTAATGTACTGAGCAAGGTTTCAAAATGATTATCAAATTAGTCATTTTAAAACATTTATCATTCGAATTTTTATAAATATCAGAGTTTTCAAAATGAGATCCCAGTGGTTTCAAAATTTGTTAAATAGGTTTTCGAATGATAGTAAAATTTATAGCCTTTGTAAGAATTTCGTGCTCCTCCGTCTCATCCTTGTTCATCATGGACCTGAGATAAACATGCTAAAAATAACAAAAGTTGAGTGATATTCATAGGTTTTAGTTTAATAGTTGAACACAAGTTATAAGTGATAATTGCACCGTCATACAATTATAAGTTAAAAACAGTTGTTATTGCATTAAGCTCATGACACTCATCCGATTAACAGATCTCATCATAAATGATGGATTATAGTAACAATGGCCCTCGGGATAGGTTCTTGCCAGTAACATATTAGATTTCAAATAAAGTGCGTTTGGTAGCTTTCTCCAGTGCCCAAACGGGGATTGTCAATCCCTAATAGATCTATCCACAATTATTTACGTTCACCCTATGAGTGACTTAGGCTCATGATATGAGGGACTTTTGGCAATAAGGTACTTAAGCAATAACGATATCAGGTATAACATACCAAAAAGAAAAATACTTGTATTCAGTTTGTAAAAACTAGCATGTATCCCCCTCGCATGATTTATAAAACATTTAAATAAGTAGAGGCGAGACTATGAACTCACCTTAGTGGTATAGTGGTAAAAATATCGATACTCAGTTTGCAATAAGGGAAACGGCTCCACACACGACCTAGATAATATATGGCAAGTTTTAGTGTTTGATAGTCTTAATGGTTTAATCGCGAGTAGTTTTTGAATATATAACGATGGTTGGTTTAACGATTGTAAAACTGGTGGTTTTATAAAATATCGTAAGTTTTAAATAAGTTATATATATATATATATATATATATATATATATATATATATATATATATATATATATATATATATATATATATATATATATATATATATATATATATATATAGGGAAAGGATCAGGTGCATTTTTCCTTTTTAGTGCGGATGGTACGGATGAATGTGGACCACACGATCATCAGTCCATCTCAGATTCTGATAAAAAAAACGCGGTGGCAATATCGTAAATATCCCGTCTTTTTTCAAAAACGTTACTATCGTATTAGCTTTTTTTCTGAAAAAAATTCAAAAAAATCTGGAAAAATTAAAAAAATAAAGAGGACAACAAATAATTAAGAATCGCTGAAAAAAATTAAAAAAAAAAAAATCATTTTCATCGTTAAAGGTATTGTGATATTAGCGTATGATTTTGACTTTTTTACAAAAGTCAAGATCTGATCTTTACAAAGTCAAGATCAGATCTTGACTTTTGTAAAAAAGCCAAAATCAGATTCTGAAAACTTTTTTTTAATAAAAAATTTAATATCACAATAACTTTTTTAATATCGTAAAAACTTTTTCTTAATAAAAATTGTTAATATCGCCGTAACTATCATGCTTTCTTAATATCAAAGTTAATTTTTTTTTAATATCACTTTAACTTTTTCTTAATATCGTAATATCACGGTTCATTTTTACATGTAAAAAAGTTAATATCACGGTACCACTCATAATATTTCTCCATCAGATTCTGATATCACATAAACTTTTTTACTATCGTAATAAAAAAAAGTCAAGATCAGGATCAGATTCTGATATCACATAAACTTTTTTACTATCGTAATAAAAAAAGTCAAAATCAGATTCATAATATTGTTAATATCACGGTAGAACTCATAATATGATTAATATCACGGTAGCACTCATAATCAAAAACACAAAAAGTTCTCAGAAAAATCTGAAAAAATAAAAAAATGAAAGAAGATAACAATATTAAGGATCGCTCAAAAGGAAAAAAAAAATTAAAAAAATCGTTTGAATGGTGATTTGGTACCGTGATAGTTGCGTAGATCTTGACTTTTTTACAAAAAGTCAAGATCAGATCTGGATTGGACGGCGTAGATCTATCCGCACGTCCGCACTAAAACAAAACATCCGCACGTGATCCTCACTATATATATATATATATATATATATATATATATATATATATATATATATATATATATATATATATATATATATATATATATATAACGTAAGGTTTAATAATAATAATAATAATAATAATAATAATAATAATAATAATAATAATAATAATAATAATAATGTGAAATAAATGTAAACATCATGACGTGAAGTCGTAAAATGGAACGTAAAGACGAAAATGTTAATTATATTATACGGCCCTTGTCTTTTCCAGATTTTTACACTTTTTACCCTAACGGTGTAGCGTTACGTCGTTAGTCCAAAGTTAAATATATTTACGTTTAACGTCCAAAACTTTATAATTTTTACACTTTTCATCCAAAAGTTTATAAAATTAGTTTTTCATCCTCGAGTTTGTGAAATGACAGTTTTTACCTAAACTTTATAAAAGTGACATTTTTAACCCGAAAGTTATAATTTTTGCAAATTTAGTCCAAAATTCACCAAATTCGAAACTTAACATTTTTATTTCTTAATTAAGCTAAAAACAGCTTATTCAACTTTTCAAAACTGCTTATTTTCAAAAAGTGCTTATTTAGAGCTTATTGGGCTTTAAACGAGTAAACCAAGGCCCGTTAAGCTTTTTAAATCCAATGGGCTTACGAGGGTTTTGGGCTAATCTTAGGATGTTAAAAACGTTACTCAACAGCTTATTGAGACAGCTTATACGATTTGCTTATTTTCAGCTGATTGGGCTTTAAGGCCGAATCGATATTCATTTGTTTTCCAAAGATAGTTTCAAGTTGATTCACTTAGCGTTATTTACTATATCAAGACGTAAGTATTATTACAATTGTTCCATACGAAAATGATAGTTTGTCAGGGGGTCTATTAGTTTGTGAAATAAAATGGTATGCTCGTTACATAGAATTTAAAGATATACGTTCGTTTTAGGCTTGCATGGAACGAGTTTTTAGAAGTAAAAGACGTAGAAAAAGTTTAAGAGTTTTCACGACTTGTTGTTATACGTTAGAAAGGTATCCAAAAATAGTTTGTACGTAACTTTTTAGGTTCAAATCTTTATATATCTTGGTTATTAAGGTAGTAAATATGTAGACGAGATAATAATACGTGAGTGTTGTATATATAGATTGCGAGTAATAAGGTGTAAGTGAAAGTGATTTATACGTAAAAATCAATGAATACGTTTTAAGTAAGAATGGAAAAAGTTTGTGTGAGACTAACTACACCAAGATGGTAGGGTAAAACGAGACGTAGAGTCGAGAAGAAGAGAGTACGAGAGTGGAACTTGATTGTCGATTCGACCAAGGTTCACAAACAAGGATTTGTTTCTCCTAACACCACACGAAGGACTTGTGCTATTGCCAAAGTGAATTGAACCAGAAACGAGGACTAAGAACTTAGAGTATTTGATATTTGTTTTTCATATGGGCGTAGGAGTGCATGCATGCATGGTGGCTTATATACGAAGCTTTTGGAGTATCCTAGTGACTATAATTTATGAGATGTGATGTTTACGTGTTGCTAAAAGTCTTGAGAGTGTGTAAGACACAATATTTCTCCTCATTTGTTTCTAGCAATCGACATACTCTTGTTTTCAAAAGAAACGTGTGGGTGATACAATATAAAAATGAATCGTACTTGTGAATTTGTATATAAAAAGCATGTGGTACTTTGCCTAGATCATAAAATATGTGTGTGTGCATGAAAAGAGGGAATACTCTTTTGTTTTAGAATTACATGTCGACTACTCTTATTATTATGCAAACGAATTTGAAACTTTGGCTAGGCTCGGTGATGGTTGATAGAATGTAATATTTAAACTTGAGTTTGCGTTTAGAAATGGTTTTAGCACTTGGTAGAAGCAAACGGGGTTCAAAACGGTTTAGTTTTGGATTAGTTGTAATTGTTATGAAATCGATTTTTGGGCAAACACTTTGCCTAGTAAAAACGTTGTTAGACTCGTCATGGGAAGCTAAAATTTGACATCCTCAAAGTTGACTAGGTGAGAAATGAAATTGTGTAAAAATATGTGTGAGTCGTGTGTAAGATTTGGGAGTACGACGTGCGTTCTTGGCTTGGTCTAGTCGTATGTTTCGGAAATAATTAAGAGGATTTGGGCTTAAAAAGTGTGGGCCGTGAATAGTAACAGGCCAAAAGTTAGTGTTGGGCTTAGTATATAATTAAGGGTTCGATTAGGTGAAATTAGGATTAGTAAATAATTAATTTGTGATTACTGAAATATTTAGTAAATATTTAGTGAAACGTTTACGTGAGTCCAGGGGTTGTCGAATGTGTTTTGCTAAAATACGTTACGTAAGTTTGTAAATGATAAAAGTTTAATATTCTCGCGATTTTAGACTATAGTGGTACATGTGTGAGCATCGTTCCAAGCAAAAAGGAATCATGAATATCGTAGTGATTTTAAGTAACATAGCATATTCGATAAAAAAAAATTTGTTATTGGTAAAAACGTTATTAATTAACGTAATGATATATTAGTCTTTGATTTATTTTTACTATTCCTAGGAAAATTTACGGGAGTTTACATACTCGGAGATCGACTTCTGGGTATTGTGTTTTTCTGGGCAACAATCTTCTCTCCTGCTCTTCTAAGCGTCAACCGACGCTGTCTCGTTCCAGTGCTGAGGCAGAGTATCGTGGGGTTGCCAATGCTGTTGCTGAGACTTGTTGGTTGCGGAATCTTCTAAGTGAGTTATACACACCTTTATCTTCTGCTACGCTGGTATACTGTGATAATGTTAGTGCAGTTTACTTATCTTCTAATCGGGTTCAACATCAACGTACGAAACATATAGAGATTGATATTCATTTTGTATGGGATTTGGTTGCTGCTGGTCAAGTTCGCGTGCTTCATGTTCCATCCCGTTATCAGTATGCAGATATTTTTATCAAAGGTTTACTATATGCTTTGTTTCAGGAGTTTAGGTCCAGTTTGAGTGTCCGGTGTCCTCCCGCTCCAACTACGGGGGAGTGTTAGTCGATATATTAGAGTAGATGTATTAGAGTCCATGTAATATTAGTATCGGCTAAGGCGCGAGTCTAGAATATTCATTGTAAATGTATTTATATACCGGTTTACTTCTCATTAATGATATACGATTCATTCTACAATCCTACAAAATCTTGTATGTTAGAGTCCGAAATGGGATACCATGCTTGCATGATAACTAAAACCCAATCATTAAAATAAAGGAATGTCTAACCAATGCCTTTAGGGCATTGGATAAGATGGCAAATACCCACATAAAAAATACTAAGGGACAAAAAAAAAAGTGACAAACAAAATTATTTTTTTAGTTTAAAAGTGACGGCCCCCAAATAAAAGACGACAAAAAAATAAATCTTATCTAATGCTCTTAGAGCATTGGTTAGACATTCCCTTAAATAAAATATAATAGACACAACTAAATTAAAAAAAAAAAAAAAAAAAAAAAAAAAAAAAAAAAAGTTTGCTCGAATAAACTAGAATTTTTAGCTCTGTATGAATCGTATAGTATCACAAATATTATTATTTTGAGTACAACAAAGTAATACGGAAGGCTTGAGTTATTCGGACCCTCCCATAGAGAGGGTTTGCTAATGATTGGACGCATCTTCTGGTTGTACGGTATGCATCAACGGTTGCACGGTTTGACTAAAAGCCTATGATGTGACATCATAGAGAGGGTTGGGATAACACATCCCATACAGAAACCTATCATCAACAATTAATCAGTTGACTTATATTGTTATTTTCAAAATAAAAATAAGAAGGGAAAATTGTCTAAAAATAAATCGAACTTGTCACTTTTTACTATTGTACGCTATGAACTTTTTTTTTCCTTTTGTATGCATAAACTTTCTTAATCATCCTATTGTATGCATAAACTTCCTTAATCACCCTATTGTATGCATCGTTAGTCCTAACTGATTTAAAATATTTGCATCGTTAGTCCTCATTGACTATAGAGTTAAAATATTTGCATCGTTAGTCCTCATTAAGTTAAAATATTTGCATCGTTAGTTCTCATTAACTATAGAGTTAAAATATTTGCATCGTTAGTCCTCATTGAATTAAAATATTTGCATTGTTAGTCCTCATTGACCATTTTAACGTTTTTATCAGTTTCGTCTGTTTTTATACGTTTTCATCTATCATGTTTTTATCAAATCTTTTGCCACACTTTTTTTTTATCAAATATTTTGCCACATTTTTTATTCATTTTCGTTTAAGGTTTAGGGTTTAGGGCACCCTAAACCCTAAACCCTATAGAGTTAAAATATTTTCATTTTTAGTCATCATTGAGTTAAAATATTTGCATCATTAGTCCTCATTGATCATTCTTACGTTTTTACCAGTTTCGTCCGTTTTTATACGTTTTCATCTCTCATGTTTTTATCAAATGTTTTGCCACACTTTTTTTATCAAATATTTTGCCACATTTTTTATTCATTTTCGTTTTGGGTTTAGGGTTTAGAGTTTAGGGTTTAGGGTTTAGTGTTTAGGGTTTAAGGTATAAACTCTAAACCTTAATAATTCGGATCAGAAGGGTTTAGGGTTTAGGTTAAAGTCTCACGAGTTTTGATGTAAAACATTATTCCGGATAACGTTCGTATTTTACACTTTTAATAATTCGGATCATAAGGGTTTAGGGATAAAAACGTATTAAAACGGATGAAAATTGATAAAAACCTATGAAAACATGAGAGAAACGGACAAAAACGTATGAAAAAAGACGAAAAAGGAAAAAAAAACGTAAGAATCGTCAATGAAGATTAACGAGGCAAATATTTTAACTCAATGAGCACTAACGATGCAAATATTTTAATTCTATAGGGTTTAAGCCCTAAACCCTAAACACTAAACACTAAACCCTAAACCCTAAACGAAAATGAATAAAAAATGTGGCTAAATATTTGATAAAAAAAAAAGTGTGGCAAAAGATTTGATAAAAACATGAGAGATGAAAACGTATAAAAACGGATGAGACTGGTAAAACGTAAGAATGGTCAATGAGGACTAACGATGCAAATATTTTAAATCAATGAGGACTAACGATGCAAATATTTTAACTCAATGAGGACTAACGATGCAAATATTTTAACTTAATGAGGACTAACGATGCAAATATTTTAACTCTATAGTCAATGAGGACTAACGATGCAAATATTTTAACTCAGTTAGGACTAACGATGCATACAATAGGGTGATTAAAGAAGTTTATGTATACAATAGGATGATTAAAAAAGTTTATGCATACAATAGAAAAAAAAAGTTCATAGCAAACAATAGTAAAAAATTACAAATTCGATGTATTTTTAGACAATTTTCCCGAATAAAAATGATACTAATATTGATACCAAACAATCAGTCAACAACGTCTTTGTTATTGTGAATAAAACACCATTTGATTAAGATACAACCATATTATATGCATTTATGCAAAAAATATTATATTTCTAGAAATATAAATTACTGGATCAATTGTTTTTAGTTCTGTTTTAATTAGCGTGAGGTGTTGTATTACTGAACTATGAATAGTTGTTTTGCTATGCCGGAAGAATATACAAATTTATACATTAACTTTTACTAGACGAGTACCCGTGCATAGAAACGAGATTTTATAGCGACAAATAATTTATTGATAAAAAAAAGTTTATAGGTTATAAACGAAAAATAATAAAAGTTTGAAGATTTGGTAATTAAACATAATGTTTTGAAACCCGGTTCAACCAGGGTGGTTCAACCGGTTGAACCTTTCGGGTCGAAAAATGGGTCGATTTAAACCGGGTCAACTTGCTAGGTTGGGTCGAAAACGGGTAAAATTAAACTGGGTCAAACCGCCGGGTTTGAAGCGTCTCGGGTCAACCCGGTTTGTGTTTTAATTGGTTGTATTTAATTTGGTAGATATGTTTTAATTGGTTGTACAATGTGAATAACTCATTGTACTTTTAAGTAATAGATAATGTTTTGAAACCCGGTTCGACCCGGGTGGTTCAACCGGTTGAACCGTTCCATTCTAAAAATTGGTCGATTTAAACCAGGTCAACTTGCTAGGTTGGGTCGAAAATGGATCAAATTAAACTGGGTCAACCCGCCGGGTTTGAAGCGTCCCGGGTCAACTCGGTTTGTGTTTTAATTGATTGTATTTAATTTGGTAGATATGTTTTTAATTAGTTGTACAATGTGAATAAATCATTGTACTTTTTTAAGTAATGGATAATGTTTTGAAACCCGGTTCGACCCGGTTGGTTCAACCAGTTGAACCGTTCCGGTCGAAAAAAAGGTCGAGTTAAACCGGGTCAACTTGCTATGTTGAGTAAAAAACGGGTCAAATTAAACTGGGTCAACCCGCCGGGTTTGAAGCGTCCCGGGTCAACCCGATTTGTGTTTGATTGGTTGTATTTAATTTGGTAGATATGCTTTAATTTGGTTGTACAATGTGAATAAATAATTGTATATCTAAGTATTGAGGTGTTTTAATAAGAGTATTAATTACATTTCACTCTCTCTCTCGTTTGACCATTGTTGAAAACTTAACATTTCATTTTTGATCATTTTTCCATTATAGATAGTATAGATAGTAACTTTGAACATTCATCAACAACTTTTCTAAGTATGTGGAATCAATGTTAACAACTTATTCGGTTTGAGACAAACATTTTTTATTTTTATTTTTGGCAAAGAGAATAAATAAATAAAAGAAACATAATAGTACGATTTCTATTGTAAAGCTTTTGAAGCACCGACTTTATAAGAGAAAACACAATAGTGGCGAAATGCAAAAGGCCAAAAAGATCCTAGCTAGCTAGGAATTTCATCGTGCGCTGGAATATAATCGATCATTATCATTTATTGATTATTCTACCATTAAAAGTCATAGAAGACGTCCTTTGTACGTTTCTAAATAGTCCACATAAACAATTAGTGTGAGGTGTTATATCATTGTTCAATTAAAGTATAGTTGGCCTTAATTCTACTTTAAAAGTTTACTAGTTTTTGCATCATGTATTCACGAGTTTTGAGCAGATAGTATAACGAGAGTATTTATTATTTCAGTAACTTTGTTTAGAAGTTAAATATTATGATAATTCATAAATTCATCGTTTTGTAATGTTAAGATTTTTCTATAAATTAAATTACCCTGTATATTAATTCTTTAATACTAATATAGTTATAATACTCGTGCATGTACGAGTTTTTGATTTTTTTTTCATTATGTGTTAATATCGATTAATATTTCGTATAGATTTTCGTCGCACGAATGATTTGACTTTGTTTAACTGTCATTGTGTTCAGATTTATCACGTTTAAATTTATCTATTGATATATAATGTACTTGATATTATGTGTGTTTAGTAGCAAATAATAACTTGTGAAAAAATATGTATTGTTGTTATATGTATAATCTTGACAATTTACTTTCATCTTACAGTAAACCGTGAGGTTGTGCTTTCATTTTGGTATTTATTTTCCTTTTAAAAATATTTAAGAGTTGAGCGTATATAAGCTCGAGCTTGACTCGTTAAACATTTTGGGCTCATTTCTAGGCTCGAGCTCGGGGCTCAATAAAGCTCAGCTCAAACGAGCTCGTGTTACTCAACAAAAGCTAGACTCGTTTACACCCCTGCATATGTTTTTATACATATTTATTTCCTTGGATGAAATTTAAATAAGTTTGACCAAACTGAAGTCAAATTTGACTCTTTTTTTTTACCAATAGTAATGCTCAGTTTTGTCACGTAAATAGAATGGCGCACTCCTATTAGTTCAATTGAGTTTTTCGATTTTTTTTTTCGCTTTTTGAAATTCTCTTATTGTATAAAAGATTTTAAGAATTTTCTAAAAACACAAGCTTTCTATTCAAAAATAAAATCAAGAACTTAACATTTTTATTTTTATGTACTCTGAGCATTTATTATCAAATCTTTTCTTGTTCGGTGAATCAACGACATAAAAAGTTTCAGAATATACGTACAAAAGAACAATACATTGTTGTTAGAGCTGGCAAGCTTGTGATCTTTATTCGAGACTCACGTGTGCCATATCACCAAACACCTCTTCACAACTAACCCTCTACTAAACAATTAACCTCAACCTCTTCATTTGGGCCTAAAACTTACACCTTTATTTTTTATTCATTTCACTAAATAAATTAAATTTATTTCACTAATTATAAAAAATAATACAACATACTAATTTTATTTCATTAAAAATAAAAAGTTACAATACAAAAAAAAAAGAAAAAAAAAAGAAAAAAAAAAAAAAAAAACGATACGAAAAAAAAATACAACACATACTAATATGAAAAATAAACATTTTATTCGTTGTCTTCACCAGGGGAGGGTTAAGTTGTTGGTATTTCTTGGTTATCAATGCTTGTCTTTGGCGAATAATATCGGCTCTTACCGGGTCAGTAACCAAGTCGGGAGCTAACTTGAGCATCTGCATTTCCTGCATCTCCAACAACTTCTCTTGTGCCTCCAACGCCTTTTGTTCCCTCGCCTTCTTCACCTCATACATAGACATCTGAACGTCTTTCGCTTGCAAATACTTTTCGGATAAATGTCCCGAAAAAGTGCTCGTTTGACTCCCACCCGAGCTCGCCGCACTGGATGTTTCAGTCGACTTTTGCTTCTTTCCAGCTCGTTTAGTGGTTCTTTCGAGACGAGGTCGTTTGTCTGGCCTGAATATATCCTCAAGACATGTAATGTCTAGAGGTTCTTTAGCATCCCATTTCGGGTAGCGTTTCAGGATCTCCCAAGCGTGAACCAAAGTGAAACCCCTCGTACCAAAGCGTTCTTCGAAGTTCGCCGCCGCATTCTTGATTTGATCATGCTCATTTTCACCACTGCGACGGCCAATATGCTTATAAATAGCGTGGAATTTTCGACAGTCGCTATTAAGCCTCGTCCATTTACCGGTTAGCATATTTTTGGTGCGAGGGTCACCGGTAGTCCTCTCGTTGAACGATTCATAAATTTCGTTCCAAAAGTAGTCGGTACCTTTGTCATTTCCCATATCTTGGTTTTGGGAAATTTCTATCCACGTTTTCGCAAGAAGCTTTTCTTCATCCTTGCTCCACATTTTCCTACTACGCATTTGACCCACGTCTTCCAACTCATCTTCATCGTCAGCGTCTAAATTTACGACTTTTTTTGCTCTTTGGGCTTTGGTTTTTTTCCCTTACCTTTGGCCGGTGATCGTGTCTTGGGTACTTTAAAAGCTTGTTGAGATGGTTGTCCTTCGATGGGTTGTGATGGAGGAGTAGGAAACGTGGATTGTTGATTCGGGTTATAAAATTGGGGACTCGGATTAAATTGGGATTGATTTGCAAATCCTTGTTGAAATGCGTATTGTTGGTTACGGTAAATTTAATTCAGATTGAATGGTTGTGAACCGTATGGAGGTGAGCGGTTTGGATCTTGCAACGAGGGACTAGAAGAGTTTGATGCTCCCCCCTATGGACGTTGGTTTGACGTTAGGAAATTCGTGAAATAGCCTCCGTCGTTTGGGTGTTGAGACATTTTTGTGTTTATTTGGAGAAGAGATATAGAAGGTTTTATTTTAGGTTGAGATGTAGTGAGTAAAAGTAAAATTATGTTTAGTATTTATAGAGTTTTAGTATGTAGAAAAAGAGAAAGAAAAAAAAGTCCTAACGTTAAAAAAAACGGATAGAAAAATAGCCGATCCTCAAATTTCCCACCCAACATTCCATTTTCATACCTTTTGTCAGATTATATTCTCGTTGTGGCCACGAGTAGAAGTTGGACGACGACCAACGGCGAGCTACCTCTGGTATGGCGGCGAGCTCGGTGAGGCTGCCACCTAGGAAGGCGACTGATACGTGGGAATCACACCAGGCATTACCTCTCGAGGGATCTCGAGAAGCTTACAACCCCCACCAGGCAGTGTACCTGATCATTGTAGTATAGTATAGTGACAAGCACCGGGGGATTGATCGTTCAACTCAGG
This sequence comes from Artemisia argyi, assembly GCA_030686995.1. Taxonomy (NCBI): domain Eukaryota; kingdom Viridiplantae; phylum Streptophyta; class Magnoliopsida; order Asterales; family Asteraceae; genus Artemisia; species Artemisia argyi. The sequence goes on from CM060679.1 coordinate 27,240,375, forward strand.
AATAGTGTCGCTAGGATTAGAAAGTCTCTTAAACTAAGTCTAGAGGTGAGGGATGATTCTTTTTGTATTTTTATGTTTTATAAAAGCAAGTAAAATCTCGGGTTTTGGAAGAGTGGGCGAAATTAGTTGCTAGCCAACTAACCCAATTTATCTAAAGATGCAATCAAAATAAAATAACAAAAATGAAATGAAACTAATTATACTATTGGTGTAAACAATGATGGGGAAAGTTGTGTTTACTTAGGTTTCATTACTCCCTAGATATCTTTACAGGTTGATAGCTTGTTACAATTGCATGGATGACGGGTCATATTCTTTAATACTAGTCGTAGGGCCGTGTACAATATTCCCTAACTCTATAGGATCCTACTTCACTCCTATGTCGAGCCGTTAGAAGCTCCTAACATGGGATCATTAGAATTCTCCTACGCATTAAATACAACCAAAAATTGTAGTACACCTCCGATCATGTTTCTTAAGACGTTCAAGCAAGTTACAATGGAAGTCTGCCAGTTTTCTTAAGCCTAACATCAAATACAATCATCCATAATAGCTATTAACAAACAATCAACCCATAATTAACATCTAGGTTTCACTACATCTAAGCAAACACAAAAGAAATCTAGCCGAGCATGTTAAATTGAAGACAAGCGTAAGATATACAAACAACACATAGACATATTGAATGAATTGAAAGAGTACTTATCTCAATTAGAACATGAAAGTTTCGAAGGGTTGAAACCCTTGAAAAGGCTGTAAAAATTGGCCTAGGGTTTTTCCCTCAAAGTTGCACACTAATGAATGAAATTTGAAAAACTATATATAGATTTTACAGGGTGACGGCGTCAAGAAGGAATTTGTGACGCCGTCAACTCGCCGCCTATAATGAAATCGTATTGCCTAGATCCAATTGTGACGCCGTCATGTAGGAATTTCTTCTGGGCCGTCACTAACAAATGGACCATGACGGCGTAGGTGACGCCGTCATCTCCTATGCTTGAAAACACTCTGGACCGTCACGTGTATCTTCCACTCCCACCTCTTTTGTAACTCTTGACGCCGTCACTTGGAGACTCTTGACGCCGTCAGGTACTGTTCCCAGTAAGGAAAATTAAGACTTTGCCGTTTTCTTCACTTTTATGCTCTAAAAATGTCCAAAATGCTTCCTTTTCCAGATTTCTCTTCAAAAGTACCTAAAATGACAAAATGAACGATTTAGGGCAATATTTGATCAAATAAATTAAAATTCGGGCTTAAATGACCCCTTAAAAGTGGTTCACTTTTCGCCTCATCAAATACCCTTACACTTGAGATTTGCTTGTCCTCAAGAAATCGCGCTTTTATTCTAATCAAAATACAAGTTAGGGTCATTTAACACTAATATAAAAGTAATTACAACAAATAATCGTTCCACTAAAGACCAAAGATAAGCACGGAGGTCATACACTAGCACCTCACAAATAGTGTTTAGATACTCTCATCTCTCGAGTGTAATAAAGTATATATATCACAATATGGAAATGAAAAACATCTCTCACTACCTGTCATAGCAAAATAGATTACCATAAGCTTGGGAATGGATAAAACCTCCACCACTTGGCGTAATAACCTATGATAAACTATCAAAGAGGTCTTTTAAAGGGTTATAACGTTAGGTGTAGGGATATGGAATACATGGTTTTGTTTGATAAAGGCACTATTTACTGGTGGCAAGTTAATCATCTTGGTTAATTACATGTACAATATGGCGTTGCTAAGCCAAGACTAGACTCGACTTAAGCTAATAAATCAAAAATAACAAAAACATAAAACAGACATAAAATGAAACGGGATGGTAGTCCGTATGTTTTTTCTCTCTTCTTTTACTATTTTTTTCTTTTTCTTAATTTTTTAATTTTTAATTTTTTTTATTTTTTATTTATTTATTTATTTTTATTTTTTTTGCATACATTCTTAACATACCATCCAAAATAATACATCATAGGGAATGAACATTCCCCTTACACTTGAATTTTTACATACTTTACAATAAACTAATCTAATAACTCGAATCAAGATAATCAAAACACTTGGAGTACTTTTAAGATTAACGCACATATGGGGGTAATATATAATGTTCTTCCCCATTACTCCTTAACATAAGTACTTTACCCATGAGTCCCAGTCGTCCCAAAACAATATGTACAAGATATGACTCGACTTAGCAACCATGTAATCAATTAGATAATTAACTAAGGGTTTAAACAAATAACAATAATGCACTAAAGATGAGTGCATACACGGAAGGCTAAGGCGATTTGAGTGTACATTTAAGTGGGGTGTAACAAATTCTTCCTTTAAGTAAAATGCTTAAAGTTAGAAACGAAAAGATAGGCTCGGAGGGGTGTACTAGGGGTTTCGTGTACTAAAAATGAGTACAACGCTAAGGTGTGGGAAAAATTAATTGACTTTACTAGCCAAGTAATATGACTTAAATGGTCAAGTAATTATGATACGGGTTTAACACAAGGGTGATCCTAATGCCTCTTATCATGTAGTAAATCCTACTACACGAATGTAGTCTCACTAGCGGTCTCGGGATGCATCATTAACGCAAGTTCTAGAATCTAAATGCTACCGGTACACTCATAAGCACTAATGATAAATGCTTTTCCTATCAAATCTAAAGGCGAACCTCATGTATTTGGGTGGAAAATTTTTCTGAATGGTACGGTTTTGTGCTAGTCATACAACTCCTATCCATGAGACGCTTGCTAAGGCTAAAGTTTCACTCCTAAATGTTGTAAAAAAATTTAAATTTGGCGCTAAAATTACACTAACAAGTATTTGTCTTAGTTTTATTACACACCTACCATCAAACAAACAAACTCAAGTGCAATAGTATTCTATAAGGTATCATCATTTACCCTCCCCTTACACTTAGGATGAACATTGTCCCCAATGTTCAATTAAAGAATGTAAAAGTGAAATAGGTAAAAGAATGTAATCAAATACTCCCCTGATTCGTTCGGTGTGGATAGTGTGGTAACAAGGTTAGATCTTCCTCCAAGAAAATGAACAATCAAAGCTTCCCTTCCAGAATATAAATCATCTTTTTGTCATACATAACCTGTTAAACCTGAGAAAACAAACAAGGCAACCTCGCGTAAAATCAGCGGCAATCTATATATACTAACAAGTCCTAGAAAACAATGTAAGATATAATGCTTGTGGAATGAATGTTTGCAGATTTCCTGGAGTTTATAAAACTAAAGAATTAACAAAAACTTTAAGACTCCGTTAGAAAAACAAAACTAGCAAAATTTCCAGAAATTTACACATGACGCCGTCAGGAGTTAACTCCTGACACCGTCAGAAGTGACCTGCAGAAATCTTTACGTTAAGTTTCCGGAAAATTTCTGGAAAAACTTATGTCCTACTTCCTGGAAAATCTTGCAAAACATCATTATGACTCGATACAAGCATTTGACTCTAACAAATACTAATACACATGTCAATTTAATATTGTGGAGAATCATGATCAATTTCGTTCTTAGAAACATATTTGGGGTTTCCCCTTACACTTAGCTTTTGCAAAATACCTTTGTATGAAGTTAAGACGAAGTTAAACAACAAAATAAAGCATTTTCACAATTTTAGTTTTGAAACATGATCTATCAACAATAAAAATAAAGCATGCATACGGAAGCAAATAACAATCAAACAAATAAAAATCACACAAAACATGGGTTGCCTCCCAAGAAGCGCTTTTCTTTATTTACGAGTCTTGTAGCTAGACTCAAGGTCGTGGGTTATTACGTGACCTCATCATTGGTCTCATTCTCTAGGTCATCTCCAATCTCGGGATCGCTTTTATAGTGTCGGTATTTTGGGTCTTCAAACTCAAAGACATCTTCCCGATACTTAGATCCAAGTTTACTAACATCCTTAAAGAATCCACATGATAGATCAGAAGTGTTTTTACATCCTCTCCGAACATCTTCATCACATAAGACAAGTTGAGAACCTAGCTTATCAAGCCCGTCACAATCAATTCCTTTGAGGTCTTTCCTTTTGTGTGGCGTTTGGTATGACACCCTCCTAATTCCATCAGTGAAGGTCATGATGCCGTTCCGGTCGTCAACCATTAAGTTAGTGATTTCACAAAAGGGCGCTCCGAAAACAACTTGCGACAACCTCAGGTCGACATAGTCCTCAATGTTGTCCACGATCGTAAAGTCCATTGTGAATGCCATATTTCCTATGAATACCTGGATTTCATGATCTCTACCAACAACATTTTCTCCTTTATAAATCATTCCCCATCTGCAAATATTGTTATAATGGAACAGGGACATAAAATTCTTAGGTAGGAACATGTTAATGTAGACATTATCGAAATACTTGTGACCAATCATACAAGGGATTTTGAGGTTATTCGAATCATGCCGCTTTATCCTCTCCGATCTCCCATCCTGTGATCCATATACATTCCCATCTAGTGACGGACGGTACTCATACACTTCCTCATTACCCTTCCAAAAAATCACCTTCCTGACGCCATTGGTGAATAATGCACTACCATCCTTCTCATCAAGGATCACTCCTGATTCATTGACAAATGGTTTCCCGAGGACGAGGTTGGTTAATGTCAGATTATTGATAGAGTCTATGTCATCGACCACAGTGAGATCAATGTTATAGACGAATCCTCCAATCATAACTGATAACTTTTTTATTATCCTGGCGTTATCGATTCTTTCACACGAGATACGTTCAGGGAAGGCTTCGTTGTACAGGGATAGGGGGATTATGTTGATAGGGAGATTAGGATCTATGTGAGTATCGGTTATGAGCTTCTTCCTAGTAGTGCAAGAAATATTAAAAACTTCAGAGCCGCTTCCCATAATCCTATCACTACTCCCTTTAGTAATATCTACCAAATTTTCCTCGAGTTCCTCTATAATAGAGTCACTCAAAATTGCTGGATTCTTCGTGTGCCCTTTTGATTTCTCTTTTGCTTCATCCAATTCGCCTGACTCTTGTGTGACGGAGTCCTCGAATGAGTTGGCAAGGCTCTTGGCCAATTCGTGGTCTAACTCTGAGGTTTCATCCTTAACTTCATGACTCTTATTTCCAGTTGGTTGTTGGCTCTGGTCAGGTGTAGGAGCAGATATCGTGGTGATAGTATTCACAAAATGGATTTGTCCTAGGGGGTTAACATGGTCCCTAACGTCCTTTACCATTGGTGACTGATGTTTAAAGAGTTTACTAGGACTTTTTATTTTCACATGAGAGGTTGGCTGATTCATGACGGTGACAGATTTGACCTCTTCAGCCTGAATCGGTTTACTAACAGCGTGCTCTTTAATAGCGGTTAGCAGATTACAAATCTTGTCATTTATATCGGCTTGTTGTTGTCTAAATCTAGTCTCGAGCGTGGAAAGCTGTAACTCTTGAGAGAGAATGAACTTTCGCAAAGCATCTTCATAGCTTTGCCTAGGAGTGCTCTGTGATGGAAAATGATCGAACCATTCGAGTGGAGGAGAATCATTGAAGGATAGGCTACGAGTTTGGTATTCTCTGAAATTTGGTTTATCCTTCCATGCCTCATAGGCCTCGTCAAAGTTTTGAGGGCCTCGATTAGTGGCAAGCTCTCTATCCTTTGTTTTATCAACGCGTGATGATGTGAATTCCTTAAAAGCATGTTTTAGAAGTTCCATGCAGTTATGAGTTTCATGAGGGCCATTACACAATTTACACGAAGAAGTGATTTTGTTCACTTGGCTTGAAGGTTTAGGAGCTTCGTAAAATTTCATTAGAAACTTGACTTGGTCCTCAAGTTCCATGATCCTACGATCGGGAGTGCTAGAATTGTTCGAAGGCGAGGATATTGCCTTGACCATTTTGTTCAAATCACGGGGATCATTCCAACTTTCGTTGTCATAGAGAGCAAGATCTTCAATGAGTTCCCATGATTCTTCCGCACTTAGATCACGTAGCTTGCCACCGGCCGATTGGTTAATGGTTCGCCTTGTGGAGAGATCGATATGGTCATAGAAGATTTGGACTTGGAGCCAAAGATCTATGCCATGATGAGGGACTTTTTGGAGTAAGTCCTTGAAACGAATCCATGCTTCATATAGAGTTTCACCTTGACGTTGTTGGAACATCAAGATATCATTTCTAGGCTTGGTAGTTCTCCCCGGTGGGAAAAATTAAGCAAGGAAACGAGTGGTGAGATCATCCCATGAGGTGATGGATCCCGCGGGTAGACGTTCAAGCCATTGACTAGCTTGATCACGTAAAGAGAATTGGAATAGGCGTAATCGGGTAGACTCTCTAGTTACAACATCAAGGTCTATAGAATCTATGATTTTAAGGAAATCCTTGAGATGTTGATTAGGATCTTCGGAACGAAGTCCATGGAATGCACATCCGCTTTGCACCAACCGGATGGAGTCGGATCACAAGGGGGATACATTGGCTCCTTGAGTGAGCTCAATAGTGTTTCGATAGCCTTGGTGGCTAGGACGGGAATACTCTCCTAAGGTTCGGGGCCTAAGAGGTTGGTTTGCTAGTGGTGGGTTTTGTGGGTGGTTTTGTTATGCCGGGTTGATGGGTTCAAAGATGTTACCACCTTCCATGATGTCGGATGGTAAAGGTTACGAACAAAGACACGAAGAAATAAGATAGACTAAAGAAAACCTAAAAAATAAAAATAAAATCTTACTAGAAAGGAATCTAGCAAGTAGACCTAATAAAAAGAAATCCTAACCTAGACAATAACTATTCCCCGGGCTGCAGCACCAAAAACTTGATGCGTGGGAATCGCACCAGGCTTTACCTCTCAAGGGATCTCGAGAAGCTTACAACCCCCACCATGCAGTGTACCTGATCGTTGTAGTATGGTATAGTGACAAGTACCGGGGGATTGATCGTTCAACTCAGGAATAGTGTCGCTAGGACTAGAAAGCCTAAAAAGTAGGTCTAGAGGTGAGGGATGATTCTTTTTGTATTTTTATGTTTTATAAAAGCAAATAAAATCTCGGGTTTTTGGAAGAGTGGGCGGAATTAGTTGCTAGCCAACTAACCCAATTTACTACAAATGCAATCAAAATGAAATAACAGAAATGAAAATAAATCTAATTACTAATGTGGTGTAAACAATGATGGGTAAAGTTGTGTTTACTTATGTTTTATTACTCCCTAGATATCTTTTACAGGTTGATAGTTTGTTACAAATGCATGGATGACGGGTCGTATTCCTTAATACTAGTCGTAGGGCCGTGTACAATATTCCCTAACTCTATAGGATCCTACTTCACTCCTATGTCGAGCCGTTAGAAGCTCCTAACATGGGATCATTAGAATTCTCCTACGCATTAATTACACCAAAAAATCATAGTACACCTCTGATCATGTTTCTTAAGACGTTCAAGCATGTCACCAATGGAAGTCTGCCAGTTTTCTTAAGCCTAACATTGAATACAATCATCCGTAACATCTATAAACAAACAATCAACCCATAATTAACATCTAGGTTTCACTACATCTAAGCAAACACAAAAGAGATCTAGCCGAGCATGTTAAATTGAAGACAAGTGTAAGATATATTCAAGCAACACATAGACATATTGATTGAACTGAAAGAGTACTTATCTCAAATTGACATGAAAAGTTCAAAGGGTTGAAACCCTTGAAAAAGCTGTAAAAATTCGGACCTAGGGTTTCTCCCTCAAAGTTGCACACTAATGAATGAGAATTGGAAAACTATATATAGATAATACAGGGTGACGGCGTCAAAAAGAAATCTGTGACACCGTCAACTCGCCGCCCATAATGAAATCGGATTGCCTAGATCCAGTTTTAACGCCGTCATGTGTAATTTGGTTCTGGGCCGTCACTAATATATGGACCATGACGGCCTTGGGTGACGCCGTCATGTCCTTAGTACAAAACTCTTCTGGACCGTCACGGACTTTATCCACTTCCACCTCTTGTATTACTCTTGACGACGTCATTAAGAAACTTGTGACGCCGTCAGGTACTGTTCCCTGCAAGGAAAATTAAGACTTTACCGTTTTCTTCACTTTTATGCTACAAAAACGTCCAAAATGCTTCCTTTTCCAGATTTCACTCCAAAAGTATCTAAAATGACAAAAGGAACGATTTAGGGCAATATTTGATCAAATAAATTCGAATCCGGGCTAAAATGACCCCCTAAAAACGGTTCATTTTTCGCCTCATCAGTTTCATTCTCTACGTCATCTCCAATCTTAGTTTTGTATTTCGGACCTAGTTGCAAACATTCCTTGTAGAAACCAAGTATTCTATTCATGACATAATCTACTCCTCTACGTCTATCCTCATCATTCCTATAATAAACCGCTTGCTTGTGTTCCTTTTCTATGTTTGATAGAAGGTGGTATTGTTCAATCTTGTAGGGCATTTGGTAAGCAATCTCATCGTTCTCTTCCTTGAATCTAACTATCCCTAGGGTCGGGTCATAACTCATCTTAGAGGCCTCAACAAATGGTTTTCCAAACACTACTTGACTTAGGCAATCATCTATTACCGGACGAGTATCCTCTACTATCACAAAGTCGTTGACATAAGTGAAGTTTCCTACAAAGACATGCAATCCCTTCACTCTTCTTACAAAATTTCTCATCTTACTCGTGTTGGGCATCATCCTATAACCAAGTTGCTTTTTCATTGCCCAATTATAATAGGTCCTAGTCATGATGTTTATAGGAGACCTAGGATCGATATAAGCTTTCCATACATGCATATGCCCAATGTTGCATGATATGTTGATGTTAGAGGGATCACCTACTTTAATAAGGGGTGAACCAAGGATATATGGTGTCTCGGGATCATCGAATAAATCCTTGTGGTATTCCCGTTCTTCTTTGGTGGGCAACTTATCAAAGTACTCTTCTACGTTTTCTACTTCCTCTAACATTTCTTCCTTAGTATCCTCAATTTCCTTAATCTCATCCCTAGTCTCGGTTTCTATTCCAACTTCATCCATGTCACTTTCTTCTATATTCGTTTCTATTGGTTTAATGGTGACAACATTGACAAAGTAGACGTGTTTGGATGATGAGGGGTCCTTAATTTGGATTCCGCTATTAGTATCCCTAGTGTCCTTCCTAGGTGTAGTTAGCACTAGGGCTGAGCACCGAAGGTTCAAAACCGAACCGGACCGACGAAACCGACAAAAACCGAACCGGACCGACGGCCCGTCGGTTCGGTTTTGGTTTCCGGTTTTACATGATTTCGGTTTCGGGTCGGTTCGGTCCGGTTCGGCTCAAAACCGACAAAAACATGCCAAAATACACATGGACCGACAAACCCGAACCGAACCGACGAAAACCGAACCGAACCGACGGCTCGTCGGTTCGGTTTCGGTTCCGGTTTTTCATGACTTTCGGTTCTCGGTTTTCTCGATTCGGGTCGGTTCCGACCCGATGCTCAGCCCTAGTTAGCACTTGGTTGTTGAGGGCTTTCAACAAATTGTCAATCTTATTGGTCATCTCCGTTTGTTGTTGATTGAATTCGGTTTCAAACTTAGCTATGCGAGCTTCTTGAGATGCCATAAACTTGGACATCAATCCTTCAAGATTGTTGGTACTACCATAGTTATTGGAAGGATTGTTGTTGAAAGTACGGTTAGCGGGTGGACCATTTGGTTGGTAACGATTAGGTAGATTGGAAGAATTGTTTTGGGCCATGTTTTGGTTTTGTTTCCACCTAAGGTTCGGGTGATTTTTCAAAGAAGGGTTGTAGGAATCACCGTAAGGGTTTGGCTCGGGTTTAAAAGTGTACCTGATGAGTGCTCAAACACTCATCATTTTTGGTCGAATCTGAACTGCAAAACATACAAAAACACTCAGAAACGCATCAAAATACACAATTTATCCCAAAAGTGTGTTTTATATGTTTTAGATGCAAAATGTTTAAAAACAAATGAAAAACGAACAAAGTTTGCACAATTGACAGTTTCAGTCCCTCAAGTTTCAAAATTGACAAAACTAGTCCCTGGAAGTTTTAAAACGAAAGAAAAGTCAACCCAAGGCAAAGAAAAGTCAAAAATTATCAAAATAAGTCCTTGGGTGAAAAAGTTTGAGAAAATTACACTTTTATCCCTCAAAATCCAAAATTGGCAAGAAAGGTCCCTGGAGTTTCAGAAAATGACAAAACTGGTCCCTGGGAAATATTTTTGGAAAGAAAATTCAACTTTGGTCCCTTGGAGTTTACAAAGTATCATTTATGATCCCCGGGAAATATTTTTGAAAATTTACAAAAATAGTCCTTCAAGTTTGAAAATTTACAACTTTAGTCCCCGGGAATTTTCTAAAGTACAAAAATTGCAAAAAAATAGTTATTGGATACTTGAACTTTGCAAGAATGGTCATTTATGATACTTTGGCAGGATGACAATTTCAGTCCCTATGATTGGTGTAACTTCAAAAATAGTCCTTGTGAAATTTCTAAATACCATACGGACTCCTTTTTGCTACTACTACCCAAAACCAATTCAAACCCAATCCAATCCAAGCCCCATCCTAACCCTTGGCCCATCTTACTAAACCAGCCCACTCCCCACTAATACAACTCCCCCGTCCATGTTTATTATTCCACCCTAGTCAAACCTAGGTCAACACTCATCCACCTCTTCCCTCCTCCAACATCCACATGTGATCCCTACTCCCTGCTACAAACCTGCACACTCCAAACCTCATCATCACCACTACTCCCACACGCCAAACCCTACACTCACCTTTCCACCATAAGAATCCAAACCTTGCCCCCCCCATGCCAAAGGCTACAAGCCAAATTATAATACCTTTTCCCGCCAAGAAAATGGAACCAAGGGCTGAGATGAAGACCAAGGCAATCCAATGGCTGTGGTGAAAGCAGAAGAAACAAGACAAGCCAAGTGGAAACCCTAGTCTTGATGGAGTATAAATAAATTAAGATGTAGCCAAGTTTTGGCATTAGGATTTTAAATTAGGTTAGCAGTAGGTAAATTAGTGTAAAAGTAGTTTTAGTTCAATGTTTATTAAGTGTTTTAGCTCTTAAATTCAGTTGTAATCTCCCTTTTTAAATTCAAAAAAAATTCAAACCTTGTTTATGTTTAAACTGCTTATTCGTTTTCTGCTTTGTACAATTGCTCATCCTAGTTAGCTATTATAACTGCTTATTTAAATGCTTATTCATTCTCATATGCTTATTTAGTTCAGCTTAGTATGTATCCATATTTATTTTTTTTTAAGTTGTAGTGGTAGAGTTGTTGGTTCAGTTATAGCAGTCAAAAAGACACCTCTCACAGGGGTGTTTGGCACAAATATGCCACTCTAAGTTTTAGACAATTTTAGCCTTAAGATCAAGTTGTTTCAGCTTCATTTTAGTCAACCAAGTTGCAGTTGAGCATTTGTTAGTTTTCTTATAAAACTTTTAAAGCTTTCTAAGCATTTTCAAAGTTCCAGAATTTGACTTCTGTTGAAACAATTTGCACTAGATTTAGTAGATTTGAAGCTTTGGGATTGAGTTTTGTAGTTATTTAGAGTAATTGTGGTTTGTCTTCAAAAGTCAACATAGAGTATTTGTCATTTTGGTTTGGTCTTGGCATAATTCCTTGGTTGAAATCTGTTGCAACAATCTTAACTCAATATTTTCTTTTTGTTAGTTAACTGCACTTAAGTTAGATTTAGAGTTGGATTTAGGTTTTCATTTTTAGTAGGTGATATAGATTTAACAAGACTCAGGTTATCTAGGATTGAAATAGCTTCTTAGTAGCTTTTGGTGACCAATGTCAAATGAGATTGCTTATGCCCTGTCTCTTTGGCTCCTTTTTCTTAAGATTACAATAGGTTCATACAAACTTGTGAGGGCCTGAAAATCAGCACATGGCTTACCTTCCAGCTCACCTTTAAGCAATTACTTTTGTTTCATTCATATGAACTTATCTTGTGGCTTATTCAGAACCTCAAAAACAGCCCTGCACACCAGCAGACCTGTTGCAACACCCTCACATCAGGCCTGCACATCAGCAGCCATAAACCATACCCACATGCACCTTTTCATTAGCAATTTTAGATAGCTCTAGGATGTTGTAGAATTTTATTTCTTTCATTCAAGTATTTGGTAATGTAGACTTTAGTTTTTTGCAGCTTAAAGTTCAATTTTAACTGATTTATTAGATCAACTATTGACTGCATTCAGCAGTGCTGACTTGTACTTCACAACAGGCCGTCACTCTTTTTAAATCTCAAAATCAGTTAGGTTTAAGGTAGCTTTGGGTTTAGATTAGATTTATAGGGTCCCCATTAATGCCTCTTGCATGTTTTCCCTTAGTAACCTAGAAATAAGCTTGTTGACAGCTTATTTGGTCCTCATTTTAGCCTGCTGCTGTAGCAGCTCCTTTGCACCCTCCCAAGCATTTTGTAATTACTTCCTTTGCTAAGTTTTAGTCCCCATAGGTTAGTGTAGTTGCTAGGTAGGTGGTAGATATAGGTTGTTGGTAAACTTTTTCATTTAGCTCACTTTTTTTTATTCATTTAGCCAACTGCTCCCTTGCATCAGGGGATTTATTTTCATGTACATGTTTTCATAAGCTTATAGAAGATTCCTTACAAACCCTTAGCTTGTAATTTTTGTTATTATGGATAATCTAGCTGGTCTACTTGCTATGCATGTTAATCTTGTTCCATATACTGCTTATTCCATGCTTATAATTGCTTCTCAAGTTTAACTTATCACACAGATTCACTGGCCCATCAGTATCTCAGCCATATTCACAAGCACATTGTGAGCTCATCTGTGGGAATAAGCCCAGGCTTAATGGCTTTTTGGATAGCCCACCAGCTCATCTTTCAAGTTCCTAACTTGTATTGAGTTTTCCAGCTTATTAGATAAGCTGAAATTGGCCTCCAAGTCAGCCCATTGGACTGTTTGGTTTTAAGCTATTGAATTTTGCTTATTAGATTGTTTTGGTTTAATCTGTTAGTTTCTTGGGTTGTTTTAAGTTGATTTAAGTTCATATAAGTCATTTGTAGTGTAATCTAACTTTTGATAATCATTTGCATTATTTGCTTATTTTTAAGTGCTTATTTCCTAGTGCCTTTTACCCATTCTGCTTATTTTAGCTTCTTTTTCAGTAGGTTTTATTTTTCTTAAGTTCCTAATTGCATTTTAGAATTTTCCTAAAAATTTCAGATTTTTCTTTGCCTTTCTAGTATTTTTAATAAATCAAAAATAGTTTAAGTAATTAATAATTAGTATTTAATTAATAATAAATAGATAAATAGTGTAATAAATATATTTTCTGTTTTAAAATTAGTTTTATAATATTTTAGATTTTTCAAAATTATAATTTCATTTTTCTAGGTTTATTTTATATTTTCATAATTTTTAGTGTATTATTAAATAGGTAAAAATAGTTTTTAATTAATAATAAATAATTAAAAAGTCAAGAAAATAATTTTCTTTTTCCAAAAATTTTCTTTTATCGTTAGGATCGTAAAAATATTATTTTCATATCCGTAGGGTTAACGTAGCTTAAATTTCACTTTTTATTTTGCGCACTCGCGTTTATTTTAATTTTAACTCGCGTTTTATTTAAATAACTTTCACGTTTTTAAATTTAGGTTACGTTATTAAAGGTAGTTTGTTAAATTAAGAAAAACCAAAAACATAAATAAAGTGATAGCTTCTATTTAAGCCGTTTGGCTTATTTTTCTGCTTACGTATAAGCAATTTCTGATTTTAAGTTTCTAGATTACGTTTTAAAGTTAATTAGGTTTCACGCCATTGTTAATACAGTGTGTTTAATCGTTCTCATTCGTTTTTCCTTAGCGTAATCACTCAAACTCACTTAAACCCCTTTTCCTGTCCAAATTCACCCGATCAAATAACCGTTTGTTTACAATTCACACCTCGTCGGGACATACGACCCGGGGAAACCTTATACTTCCGCGGAGCATTGACTCTAAGCTGTTTGACCATCTTGACCACATCCGTGGTTGACTTTGGTTGACGGTTTAGCATCAATCAGTACCACTTATCTCCCGCTTCGTCGGTACGCGAGGATGCGTAGTCCGCAAAAGCTTATCCGGGGAGTTCCACGCAATCACGAATGTCATGGGGACCACTACATAATTCGTATGAAGAGGTGATTTTGTTCACTTGGCTTGAAGGCTTGGGAGCATCGTAAGATTTCATGAGAAACTTGACTTGGTCTTCAAGTTCCATGATCCTACGGTCGGGAGTGCTAGAATTGTTTGAAGGCAAAGAGATTGCCTTGACCGTTTTGTTCAAATCACGGGGATCATTCCAACTTTCGTTGTCATAGAGAGCAAGATCTTCTATGAGTTCCCATGATTCTTCCGCACTTAGATCACGTAGCTTGCCACCGGCCGATTGGTCAATGGTTCGCCTTGTGGAGAGATCGATATGGTCATAGAAGATTTGGACTTGGAGCCAAAGATCTATGCCATGATGAGGGACTTTTTGAAGTAAATCCTTGAATGAGTCCATGCTTCGTATAGAGTTTCACCTTGACGTTGTTGGAACATCAAGATATCATTTCTAAGCTTGGTAGTTCTCCCCAGTGGGAAAAATTGAGAAAGGAAACGAGTGGTGAGATCATCCCATGAAGTGATGGATCCCGCGGGTAAACGTTCAAGCCATTGACTAGCTTGATCACGTAGAGAGAATTGGAATAGGCGTAATCGGGTCGACTATCTAGTCACAACATCAAGGTCTATAGAATCTACGATTTTAAGGAAATCCTTGAGATATTGGTTAGGATCTTCGGAACAAAGTCTATGGAATGCACATCCGCTTTGCACCAACCGGATGGTGTCGGATCGCAAGGGGGACACATTTGCTCCTTGAGTGAGCTCAATAGTGTTTTGATAGCCTTGGTGGCTAGGACGGGAATACTCTCCTAAGGTTCGGGGCCTAGGAGGTGGGTTTGGTAGTGGTGGGTTTTGTGGGTGGTTTTGTTGTAGTGGGTTGGTGGGTTCAAAGATGTTACCACCTTCCATGATGTCGGATGGTAAAGGTTACGAACAAAGACACAATGAATGAGATAGACTAAAGAAAACCTAGAAATAAAAATAAAATCTTACTAGAAAGGAATCTAGCAAGTAGACCTAATAAAAAGAAATCCTAACCTAGACAATAACTATTCCCCGGGCTGCGGCGCCAAAAACTTGATATGTGGGAATCGCACCAGGCTTTACCTCTCGAGGGATCTCGAGAAGCTTACAACCCCCACCAGGCAGTGTACCTGATCGTTGTAGTATAGTATAGTGACAAGTACCAGGGGATTGATCGTTCAACTCAGGAATAGTGTCGGTAGGATTAGAAAGTCTCTTAAACTAAGTCTAGAGGTGAGGGACATTCTTTATGTATTTTTATGTTTTATAAAAGCAAGTAAAATCTCGGGGTTTGGAAGAGTGGGCGGAATTAGTTGCTAGCCAACTAACCCAATTTATCTAAAGATGCAATCAAAATAAAATAATAAAAATGAAATGAAACTAATTATACTATTGGTGTAAACAATGATGGGGAAAGTTGTGTTTACTTAGGTTTCATTACTCCCTAGATATCTTTTACAGCTTGATAGCTTGTTACAATTGCATGGATGACGGGTCATATTCCTTAATACTAGTCGTAGGGTCGTGTACAATATTCCCTAACTCTATAGGATCCTACTTCACTCCTATGTCGAGCCGTTAGAAGCTCCTAACATGGGATCATTAGAATTCTCCTACGTATTAAATACACCCAAAAATCGTAGTACACCTCCGATCATGTTTCTTAAGATGTTCAAGCAAGTTACCAATGGAAGTCTACCAGTTTTCTTAAGCCTAACATCAAATACAATCATCCGTAACTACTATAAACAAGCAATCAACCCATAATTAACATCTAGGTTTCACTACATCTAAGCAAACACAAAAGAAATCTAGCCGAGCATGTTAAATTGAAGACAAGCGTAAGATATATTTAAACAACATATAGACATATTGAATGAATTGAAAGAGTACTTATCTCAATTAGAACATGAAAGTTTCAAATGGTTGAAACCCTTGAAAAGGCTGTAAAAATTGGCCTAGGGTTTTTCCCTCAAAGTTGCACACTAATGAATGAAATTTGGAAAACTATATATAGATTTTACAGGGTGACAGCGTCAAGAAGGAATTTGTGACGCCGTCAACTCGCCGCCTATAATGAAATCGTATTGCCTAGATCTAATTGTGACGCTGTCATGTAGGAATTTCTTCTTGGCCGTCACTAACAAATGGACCATGACGGCGTAGGTGACGCCATCATCTCCTATGCTTGAAAACACTCTGGACCATCACGTGTATCTTCCACTTCCCCCTCTTTTGTAACTCTTGACGCCGTCACTTGGAGACTCTTGACGCCGTCAGGTACTGTTCCCAACAAGAAAAATTAAGACTTTGCCGTTTTCTTCACTTTTATGCTCCAAAAACGTCCAAAATGCTTCCTTTTCCAGATTTCTCTCCAAAAGTGTCTAAAATGACAAAAGGAACGATTTAGGGCAATATTTGATCAAATAAATTTGAATTCGGGGTTAAATAACCCCTTAAAAGTGGTTCACTTTTCGCCTCATCAGCGACAACGAAACCACAACCACACCGGATGCTCTTATGGGTTAAGATATCCATACCCATGTAAAGTAATTTTAAAGCCTTTTTTTATTGTATTTTTATCATAAAAGTATGAAACGAAAATACGAAATAAAAGATATAAAATTTGACAAAAAATGCAAACCATAAACTAATAAAAAACAAAAAATACGAAACATAAACTAACATAAAAATATTTTGTATTGTCAATAGAGTTAGTAAAAAGTGGTTCATGAAAAGTAGAAAAAGAGATATAAGGTATGCATGACAACACCCTTCCATTATAAATTATGTACAACTAACAAGACATTCTCTTTTATTTATTTATTTATTTATTTATTATTATTATTATTATTATTATTATTATTATTATTATTATTATTATTATTATTATTATTATTATTATTATTATTATTATTATTATTATTATTATTATTATTATTATTACCTCACTTTTCATTAAAAAAAACATAGACGATTACATAAAATTGGAAGGGAGTCTAGACACAATTTGAGCTCCCACTACCTTTTGAATGCAAAAACTGATTCGATGAAAAATAAAAGCACTGCTCTTGATATTGTTTGAGTGGTTGCTGGCAGTAGACTTGATACGAGAAAGTGTATTCAAGGCTTCCGCCTCGAGTTCTCCGAACGCAGAAAAGGCAAAAAGGGCGAACTTGTATCTATTGTCTTCACACTTGGACGCATACTTCTTCCTTTTCCTTTCCACAACGTTACTCAAAGCTATCCCAGGGGCCCATGAAGTCATCTCAGTCCCAGCAAACAGAGAGACTCCAGTCACGTCCAGACATGCATCCTTACCTTGGGACCAATTGAATAATAGCACATCTGCAGGACGTAATTCTTTCCCTTCCTCTGAGAGAAACCCCATCGGAGCCTCCTTGCGCACCATGATCCCCGCCTTGGAGCATATGTCAACTAGGATATCACGCACCAAACTATGCCTGAACTTTACACCCACCTCACTAGAACAGTGGACCGCGTGATCTCCCCACTGGTCCATACGATGTACATTGCAACTCGGGCATATGTCGCCTTCAGAGAACATAGGGATCGTAAGCCTATAGCATAATACAGCCCGGAATTGACGGTGATTCATCCTCTGTCCCAGCCCGTCAATAAGAATGGTAAAGAGAAAATCCTGTGCATGTGGGGAGCGAATACTACTGAGAATCGTCACCTGTCTTGGACTTAGCAAGTATTTGGAAACAAGGTCTTTCTTAATGACACCAAAGTAGCACTTTGCCAAGGTTTTCATCATATGGGGGCAAAAGCACTATCGACGACGGGGAGAATGTTCGTGTTGCAAATAGCGTTGAAGGTATCCAGGGCATGCTGAAATGAAGATCCGTCAGAAGCAATACCCATTTTGGTGAGTATCTTATCTTGAAGATCGCTCGTTTGCATGCGGGAGGCGATAAAAGCGTATTGTATAACATCCCCTGCTGAGAGGATGCCAAGACCACCCAGCTTTATTGGGAGAGTGGCCAGCCGCCACTGCCAGTCCCCAAACCTGGGCCCTGAGGCAGTAACTCTCTTCTCCAGGGAGGCACGTAGTGTATGATCAAAATGAACTTGGGCCTCCAATAAGTATAGCGTGGAGCAGGTTCTCAAAGCATAAGATAATTTTGAAACTCCTGCACAGTTACGCAAGAGAAGAAGCTCACATTGAGGATCATTAAGTTTGCTAATAGCCTCCATTAAGGAAATGGTTTTAGAGGCTATTTTGGAAGCCAGGTCCCGACAGAAACTTTCATCCAAACTAACAGAACCACCCAGAAGTTTGATGTCATGAAGCGGACGAGCGATATTAGAAGGAAACACACCATCCACTCTGCTTCTAGGATCCTCTACCGGCCATAAAAGTTTTGTCTTATCAACGTTCAAGACCAAACCACGGGCCGGGCCCTCTGTCTTGATGATGTCAAGTGCCTTGGCGACCGCAAGAGTATCTCCAACAATGGTTCCATCATCAAGGTACCAAGCCTAAAGGGTAAGCTCACAAGCTTGATCAATAGTATGAACCAGAGGGTGCAAAGCTAGGGCAGACAACAAAGGGCCTAACGGATCCCCTTGTTGGACCCCCTGACATGACCAAAAGATAGAGTTATCATAATAAAGCCTGGCAGGACGTGAATAACAAAATTCCACTCAAGGGGAAATGGAGGGGCATCGCGCCCTGGCTTCCTGCAATAAGACCCTCCTATCGACAAGGTTGAAAGCATTCTTAAAATCCACCAAGAGCATAGAGAGTCCAACTTCACTACCCTTAGACTCAACAAACCTATTCATAGAATGGGGGACAGACTCACATCCCCCAGGAACACCAACACCGAATGGGAAATCATGTAGATACAAATTCACAGAGTTACCGGTAGAGGAAGAGGCAACCTTAGACACAAGCCTTTGCCATACAGTGCCTACAGCAATAGGACGTATACCACCACCTGGCTTGACTAAGGGGGTCAAGGGGGCACTAGCGATATATCCACCCAGTAGAATAGGGCACTTTCCACTGAGAAACAGATTAACAATTCCGGTAATAGACCCAAGCAAGTCATCGGCGATGGCAGATGCTGCCCCTCACAGAATGTCCATTAAATGTTGTGCCGAAGCCCATCATGACCACAAGACGCCCCTTTGGGGAAACTGCGAATCCTATTTAGCACCAAGTCTTTGTGGACAGAAAGGGCATCCTCGTCAAGTGAAAAGGATGACGGAATCGGCGGGGGAGCATAAGGGTGTTTGGCCTCAAGCTCCTGCAAGGTGTCACGTGTGGATGGGGCGATGCCAGAAGACGTGAGTACCTTAATAGCAGCAGTGAAATGCACATCCCCAAGTTTACGCTTGCACTGACCCAAGTTGACTCCATCTTGATCTTTTAGTTTCGTCACCCTGTTGAAAGATGGAGGCACTTCGGCTAACCGGTCCATCACCAAACCAAGCCTGTCTATGGGATCCCTTAATCTGAGAATAGCACGAGAAATACTATCCAGCTGGCATCGTTCTCTTTCACTAGAACGTCGTTAAGCTCTGTTTGTTGGCCCAAAAGTAGTCAACATATAGGATGGCAGAATAAGGAGTTGCACCCACGCAGACAAGTCCCCTGGGCATGCTAGAACCTTATCCAACGCTCCACGAAAAAGCTTAGCAATTCCAAGTCGCGCTCTGGGGGGAATACATTTAACCGTGCGTAGCTTCTGTGAAAAAACCCGATCAAGAAGGTTGATGGCGTAAGTGGACTCAACACCGAGAGGGGGCACCACAGAAACAGCTCCCTCAGTAACCTTATCAACAGTGTGAATACCATCAGACTCGCCAGCGACACTCTCCTCGACTATATTCAGGGCTGGCCTAACAGGCACAGGAATACCGTAGATCGCTATTTCGTCAAAACGAGGTGCAGGAACCACGTCACCAATGGCGTGTTTGCAATTCTTACTAAAAGTGTAAGTGCAAAAACATTCCCCACAAAGCCAAATACCCGCTTGATGAAGTGCCTGGTCAAGAGTAGAAAATAAGGAGAAGTCCCTCGCAATACGTGTTTTGTGAGAGGCCTTCAAATCATTAGTCTTAAAATGGTGGGTACCCAGGTGGTCAATAAAATATTTCTTAGTAAACCCCTTCTCATTTCCACCACTGCAACCCTCGTGTCCTTGTAACGGGCATGATATCCGACATGTACCAAGGCAAGCTATGATAAGGAATAGACCGTTTGTCAAAACAATATCACACCCCAAGACCTTTTATTCCTGGGCCAAACCACAAATATCCTTAAAGGCCAAAGACAAAAGTCCACCAAAGCAAATAGAAAGGCCCACTCACTAAATAGCCCAAGCTAAATAAAACAAACAAACATACCCACTAAAAACCCAACAAAAGGAGCGGGGCCCACCTGGAACACCCCCAACAAGCAACTCGCTAGATATTATTTTCGCCACAACCCGCTGGTTAATTCTGGGGGGGGGACCACCAAGCCAACTCGCTATCTATTTTTACAAAAAAGGATAAAGGGCGGGAAAAGAAGGCAACCGTATATGGCAACTTTCTTCCCTAATGAGCAACTCGCTAGCCTAACAGCAAGCCTCACCAAGACGTGAGACACCCCAATGAGCAACTCGGACACCTCACTAAGAACCAAGAACCAGTACTCGATAAGGAGGATGCAGAAAGCACGCCCACCCACACGATGCCCATAGCACACCCAAAACCCAAACGTGGAAACAACAAAGGAAAACAAAGACTCGGCCCAGAGAACCGATACAACACGGTAGATGATCCAACAGAAGATTGAATCACAGGCGACAGGAGGGACGGGGACGGGGACGCAGGATCAAGGAGATCCCATGACTCGCCAAAATTCACCCACAGTTATTATTATTATTATTATTATTATTATTATTATTATTATTATTATTATTATTATTATTATTATTATTATTATTATTATTATTATTATTATTATTATTATTATTATTATTATTTGTGTTTTTTGTCCTGATCTTTTTTTCTTTTAAAACTCTTAACTTGTTAAGCATTTATATTTTTTATGTATTTTAATAGTTGTTTTATCCACTTTATTAATAGAACATAATAATTTTAATGGTTTTATGCTTTGTTTTTGACTTATCAAGCTTTATATTTTGGGTAAAATGCAAAAATGGTTCCTAAAGTATCACGAAATTGCAAAAATGGGACCGAGACATAAAGGCATGCAAAAAAACCACTAACGTTACGCAAAAGTGCAAAAACGCCACTAAGACGCACTGTTCACTAACTTCCGTTAGTTTTCCTCGTTAAGTGCAGTGAAATGACTAATATACCCTCGTCTTCTTCCCCATTTGAATTTCTTTTTAATTTATATTTAACTTTAATATAAAATCAAGAACAAACCCAGAAATGCGAAAATGCAAATACAGCCACCACCACCACCACACAACCAACAGCACCATCACCCTCTAGCTACCACCACTAATTGAAATTTTGAATTAAAGTCAAAATTCCCATCATTGAACATTAGTTTTTGTTCCAGTCATTTCCATCATTAAACCTCTGTAGCCACCACCACTGCCTCCGTAACTGTCACCACCATTTATGACTAACCAATTAATAAGCAAATGATGGGATATCATCTTCTATATCATAATCAAATAATCAATATAAAGGTACTATTACAAGTGTTTATGAATCACACACCACATGTTCGATTAAATGCTTCACTAGTTCAATGACATTGTAACATGTGTTTGATTAAATGCATTCTTTACCAGGACCTCTAAACTAAACTAGTAAAAAAATTGGGAAGCTCACATACAGTTATAGTCCAAACCGAGAATGACTTATTTAAGAATGTTACTTGGACCCCACTTTCAACAAATAAATTTAAATGTGCTCAAGCCTGGATGACACGTCTGAGCATTGCTCAAGCCTGAATGTTACTGGGAGCTAAAGATGTCAAAAACAAAAACCCACTGCCGCCACCATATCCACAGTCACGACCACCACCATAACCACCACGGTCACGACCACCACCATAACCACCACGCCACCATATCCACGGTCACGACCACCACCTAAAGGTTGTGCAGGAGGGGAATGAAGCTCTAAATTTGCCACGTTAGTCAATAGCATATCAGAACTCTCATTGCCACTAGTATCAAACAGTGTGGCTTCAAGTTTGACATCTGTACTCGCACCAGTAGTTGTTGACTTATCAAGTATCACTTCAACGTATAGCATAAAGCATAGAAAATTTCACCATCCTGTCGCTCTTCTGATTATAGGCCTAAACATGTATTAAAAATATTGAAGGTGTTACCTCTAGATCATAGTTTTCTACTATAAAATTATATACAATTGTTTTTAAACCACAACTGGTTTATTAGAGTTCATATAAGAAAATCATAAACCTTTGGCTTGGCTAAAAGAAGAACATCTCGATGAATTCCTGATAACCACCAATGATCTTGATCTTCAAGATAAGAACCATCACTCCATCTATATACTTTTATAGCTAAAACGTTGTTCTTGTTAGATCCAAACTCGTGACAGAAGTCATTGATTTCGAATTCAGTAGGTAGTCTGCTATCCTGACTAATGAACCACCAAAACCGATAAAAAAAAGGTGAATATGTATGTGTAATTTTAGTGACCCTCATATAACCAGTTTTGTTAATGTTATGAAAATCATTGTTTAAATTATTTGACACTAAACGATCTAACGAAAAGGAGAACATGTCATCCAAAAACTTATTATTCAGATAATCAGGAACGAAAAAGAAAATTCAAACACCAATTTTCATAGGTCATCCCATAATGGAGAAGTTACAGCTATCATGGTCGAGAGAAGTATATTTTTACTTTTGATATTTACAGCATGTGGAAATGATGTTGGATCTGGGTTTTGATTTGAATGTCTGGGTTTTTGTTCTTGATGTTCTTGATTTTAAATTAAAGTTAAATATAAATTAAAAAGAAATTCAAATGGGGAAGAAGACGAGGGTATATTAGTCATTTCACTGCACTTAACGAGGAAAATTAACGGAAGTTAGTGAACAGTGCGTCTCAGTGCGTTTTTGCACTTTTGCGTAACGTTAGTGGTTTTTTTGCGTGCCTTTATGTCTCGGTCCCATTTTTGCGATTTCGTGATAGTTTATGGACCATTTTTGCATTTTACCCTTATATTTTATGTTACATATTTTTTATTTTTCACTTTTATAATAAAAACAAAATTATATAAAATTTAGGAGAGTTATTACAATCAATTTAAAGAGGCAATCTCAAACTAAAAAGGACCTATCATTTCTTGATTAACTTACCATTTAAAATCAGAGCTAATTCCAAAAACACCCCAAAAGTACAACTCCACTCACCCTATGTACCCCAACAATTTCATTTTTCTTCAAACACCCCGGGAGCGACTCTCTCCCAAAAATTTTTGGGCAACTCTCACATAGTTTTGACATGTGTCCCTATGAGGTGTCCCCACCATATACCCTCATGTACTTTCATTGTCCCTACTTAGCCTAGTATTTTCTTGGGCAACTTGGCCCCACATTCTTAAGTGACTATCCTTATTTTGTCTTCTTTCCCAAAAGTATAGTCTTTTTTTTATTATTTTCTAGTACAAATTTCTTGGGCGACTTGGTCCCACCCATGTGCATTCTCGGGCGACTGGTTAGGTAGGATATATTATTTTATTATATAAGTACATAGTACATCATATTATACAAATAATATACACCTTTTATACTCTTATACATTTATAAAAATTACTTTTAAACAAATACTAAAAATACTTTATTACTCTTATACTTATTAAAAACAAAAAATACACTTATATATGTATAACATAAAAAACTTATATACACATTTAAAAACACACACACCAAACAACCCCTGCTACTCTTCTCTAACACTCACTCCCATATATGAGAACGGATCAAACACCAAACCCTAACATTTGATTACAGGCTCTCGTTCATCCCCACCAATATTATTACACCCCAATTACAGGCTCTCGTTCATCCCCAACCCTAATTGTTCAACACCCACATTCATCCATAAATTATTCCACCCCAATCCCAACACAAATTGTTCACGCACCCAAATTATTCAAAACCCACCCAAATTAACCCTAATTGTTCAAAACCCACCCAAATTAATTCACTGAAATCGTAAGCGTTCGACCCCACATATAGTAATCCAATAATATGTTTGACGCGAAGATTACGGTAAGATCTAGAGTAGAACATCTTACTTGTATTAAAGCATTGTTGAATGTAGAAAGAACCAAGTTGTTTAGAACTACTGTATTTGGGGCATGGTTAGATTTCCCCTCACATAACCCTGATAACTATCTGTATAATTACTTTTACCAAAATGTGGTTATGGTTCCGAAAGTTAGTGATTTTTGCCCTCCACTTACTTTTCAAATAGGTGATAATTTACTTGAATTTGGGCGTGAACAATTTAGCCTTGTTACTGGTTTTCGATTATGCCATGTTGATAAAGACGAAGGACGTATTGTGCGTGGTATACCATATAGTCCTTTTTTTGAACGGTTATTTCCTGAAAAAGAAAGCAACTAAGAAGAAAAGAATCAAGGGTCAACAGATTTTGGACTTGTTGAAGACTGGCCAAGTGTGGGATTCATTATCGGATGAGGATGATGTTCGGTGTTGTTTATTGGTGATTGCCACTTTCGTGTTCATGGGTAGAGAAGGGAATACATTCCGGATCATTTGTTGACTATGGTTGAGGATTTCTCTATCTGGAATAAGTATCCATGGGGATAGCACATGTAGTGTCAATTGTATAAAAGAACGGTGAATGAAGTTCCAAGGCATACGAATACTGTGAAAGAATCTAAGAAGCCAGTAAAAAGGTCTTCCGTAAAAGAAGAAACATTCAATCTATATGGATTTGTATGGGCATTGAAGGTTAGATTTTATTCGTAACAAGCATTATTTCATATTGTACTTTACAATTGGATAAGGAATATAGATGCGAATTGAATATTGGAATACAATTGGTTTCAATTGGTTAGATTTTTAGACTGGTTTGTTGTCTAGTATCCAATTAAATACCTTCCGTTCCTAAGCGTAATTATTTTGTTTTCATGTGTTTTTTAGATTTGGATATTGGAAACCTTCCCTAACAGCACCCATTTTTGGTGCAAAGGCCCTACGAAGATCCCACGTGCTTTAGCATGGTCAAGTATCAAAAAATTTGAGAAAAAGCATCACTCTATTCTTTTTGATCAGGTAATTGAACCACTAAGGAAAAACATCACTTGCTTTTTAATTAGTTAATAGTAGGTGTATATATATATATATATATATATATATATATATATATATATATATATATATATATAGACATACATATGATATGATATAATAATATATGATATGGAATGATGTGATATGAACATGTACATTTTGCTTAATCTTATCCTTACTGATACAGGCTGAACTTGGTAGGTTAGTATTGCTTTTAATTGTAAAAAAATTTGTAAAGTTACAAAAAGCTGATACAGGCTGAACTCAGTAGGTTAATATTGATTTTAATTGTTCATTATTACTCTTTTATCATCTGTCCTTAGCTTTTCTAGCTTAAAAATTGCTTTTCTAGTCATAAACTCTCAATAGCCATAGCTAAGAGCCTTTAAAGTTGTCGTTTATTTACATCATATTAGTTAACGTTGTTTCTATTCTAGGGTGTACAACCTTTAAAGAAGCTGGTACCAACACGTTCCGAGTTGCTTTGTCCGTGGTACATACGTAGCATGGATTATATCAGGGGACTTCAGATACAAATTGTTGAAGCAAAAGACGACTTGGAGCAGCCAGAAATTGAAAATCCTATACCGGTTAGTCAAATGGCTGCTGAAGATACGGATGATGCAGAAAATGAAAATGATATTCCGGTTCCTGTTGCTAAAATGACTGCTGAAGATATGGATTATGAAGATACGGCTGATGAACATACGGGTGGTTATGTTTGTGATGAAATTCATAAAGAGGAAGAAAATGTTAACAACCTTGGTCAAAGTTGCACAGTCAATGAAATTCATAAACAGGAAGCAAAGGGTATTGAGGTTGGTGAAAGTTGTGTCGATGTTCCTGAGACTTCCCGAAACCCAATATTTGATAAAGATCACATTCAATCTGAGGTTGCGTTGATTAAGTCAAAGGTTGGAGATATAGAAAAAGGTGTGGGAGATGTTCATGTGTCACACCTTTTATGTGAGCTAGAAATTGTTAAAAACCGGATTGGGGTCGTTGAGAATGTTTTAGGAATAAAGTTTGAAAAGACGTTGGTAGCTAATGATGACATGTCAGTAGACGATGATGATCACAATAAAGTAACAAGATGTAATTTAATCTTTTTCAATTGATTATAAAAAATACTGTTTTTACCAATATGAAATGCCGTTTTCAGTTGCATATTCCTGATTCAAATACACCGATGAAGACTAATGTTCCTGATGATGAAAACTTGACAGTCGGTGATAGTCACAATAAGGTAATAACTTGTAATTTAATCTTTTTAAATTGATTATAAAAAATATTGTTTTTACCAATATGAAATGTTGTTTTCAGTTGCATATTCCTGATTCAATGACTCCGATGAAGGCTACTGATCCAGTCGATGAAAACTTGACAGTCGGTGTTGGTCACAATAAGGTAACAAAGTTTAATTTAATCTTTTTATATTGATTATAAAAAATATTGTTTTCACAATTATGAAATATTGTTTTCAGGTGCATACTCCTGATGCCAAGACACCCATGAAGATGAATGATTCAAACGATGACAAACATAAGTTGTATTATACGGACCCTCACGCATTTACGGGCACTATGACACAAGTAATGAAAGCCGTTTTCCTGTCTCCTGATCCAGATCAAACAACTAATGTTATTCAAGTTTCCGATGAGCCCAATTTTTATTGTACCCCTTACCAAATCTAAATGAAACGTTCTCAGATATTGGTTATGATGGGTTTGATCAAACTCCTCAACAGGTATTCTTTCCATTTTATTCTTTCATTTGTATTTATTTTATTGTATTTTCACTACATTGACCGTTTGTTTTTTAGGAATCGATGGATGTGGATATAGAAGTAAAAGAAAGCGATGAAACACATGAAGAATCGGATGCCGTTATGGCTAATATAGCAGGCGATGCTGTTTGTAATACATCTGAAAATGTATATGAATAGTCAGGTGAGTTGGGTGATATTGAAAAACGAACAGTTGAAGATGGGAATGAAACAGCAGAAAAAATGGATACGATTCTCGCTGATATAGCAGGACAAGCTGCTATGGAGGGTGCTGAAGAGGTATATGAACCTGCAGGGGAGGGGGCTTGCTCAGAAAAGAACGATGGAATAGAATATATATGTGTTAGTGATGACGACGATGATGAAGTTGTTAAGGTAAAGTTATTTAGCTTATTATTACAATAGTAAGTTTATCCACTGTTATTTTAATAACATATTTAAATTGAACGAATGACAAAAAAATAGAAACGTAAATATACTATTTGATGTTTATCCAGTGTTATTACAATAGTAAGTTTATCCAGTGTTATTTTAATAACATATGGAATGATGATTGAGGTAATGATGTTTTATATGCTTTTGAGAATTAGATGTTATAGTTAATCTGAGATCCTTTGCATTTGAGAATTAGACTATATGACAATTATGGAACGGTGTTTCTAAATTATTTGAAAGACTTGTGATCATATAGGAGTGCTAATTTGAAAAATGGTAGTTTTGGTAGGGATAACCTTGTTGGTAAATTGGTGACGCAATAGATATAAAGCTTTTGTTTTTTAAATTGGTGACAGTGTGAGATATAAATCAGATTTGAGCATTGGTGATAATATAAACGTAAATTTACTATTTTTTAACTAAAACATATTACTACGTGTTTGTAATGATATCGTTGTTTCTGTTTAGACTCAAAATGTCAGAGCTACTTTCAACGAAGTTAAAAGGAAGAGGAAATTAGGGAAATATTACATGTCCCCCTATACAAATCCACCAAACACTACGCCAATAACATTAAGAAAACGTTCATCTAGGATCAATCATGCTAACAAATCCCCTATTGAAGCTCCTGATTTTGATGATAATTTGGAAGTATTCCAATTTGAACCCTTTGTAGAGGTATGTCACACTGACTATATATTTCTCGTTATAGTGTAATTTAAATTCATTTAATCCATTTATTTCTATTTCAGAGCCTGACAAGACGTCGCAGGGCGAAGAGAACAAAGGTCACTGAGCCAGTTTACATAAAAAAGTTTTTAAAGGAAAAAGATGATACTAAGTTTTATTTTCTATGGGGAGATACGATTGTTGATCTTCGTTTCTGGCAGTGTTTATTAGGACATGGTGATTTTAGCTCAGGATGGCTTAGGGACGAGGTACGTATAACCGTTAATTTATTTGAATTTCTTGCCTTGTTAGTACCATGTGAAGTAACTTATGTATTTAGTGAATCAAATATTGGATGTTGAAACAATTCAAGATTTGTGTTTTCCACGAAAAATGTGTATTTGTGTTTCAACTTAACCTTCCGTATTAACATCTATATACCAAAAACAGCACCTAGATGTATGGGTAGATTTAATGTGGGCACTCCGACCATCAGACGTTGATTGGGCTATGGCCGGTCCATTTTTTTAGTGCGTGTGTCATGTCCGGTAACATCTGAAGCTACTGGGCAAACGGTCGAAAGTATCCAGTGCCATGGTGTGATGTCGAAAAGGTGTGTATATGTTATCTTACCATATTAGATGATGTATATTCTCTTCAAATTTTATTTTTTCTGTCAGTTTTAAATTGCAATTTTTTCTATAATGTAGGTACTTTTTCCAATAAACCAGCCCGCAAAGCACTGGGCTTTAGGGTCGCTTCATATACGTACCTGTGTTGTCACAATATATGATTCCTTACCTGAATTTTCAAGAGGTAAACAATGGTGGAAAGAGACAATGCCTGTAAATTTTGGATATTGGCTGCCAAAGTATCTTGACCAGGAGGGAGTGTTGAAGGCTAAATGAATAGACGTCAATGATTATGCAATAACATGGAAATATCAAGAGGATGCCCCACGACAATGCAATGTATATGGTGACTACGGAGTATGGGCATAAATCTTTACCGTTTGGCTCTTAATATATCATTAGAGGCAGACGATCCTAGAGAAACATCTATTGCCTATCGTGAACGAATGGTAGATTACTTCTGGAAATACAAGGTGGTATATGATGGTCATTGATTATGTATGCCACTTGGTATAGTTAATAGTCACCAGGTTTCTTTTTTTAATTTTATAATATTTATATTAAACTAACTTGAATGTTGGGTATAATTCACCATTAAAAAAACATAAAGCACAATAGCATAACAGTCACAAATTCAAGTACACCATCAACCATAACTAACTTCGTAGCAGGATTCAAGCTAATTTAACAAAGCATAATGAAAAGGATGACAAATACCAAAGTTAATAAAAACATAAGTCCATCATGAAATTTTGATTTAGCCTTTAACTGCATAATTTCTTTTTCCAACATTCCAATACTTTGATTTGAATCTTCTGAATTTGCCACACTTCCTTATTCATTCAGTAAACGCACTTTCTCTTCATGTTCCCTATAAAGCAAGTCTATGTAGTATTGTGACGGTAGCTCGGGGTCAAGAAAACCATAAACTCCACAGCTGCTTCTAGGACATTTTCTGAACCTTCTTCCAGGGTTTGTAGGAGTCCAAGCAACTCTTTCAATTAGCGGATGTGGCTGCGGACGACAATTGCAATGTGTCATATTAGCAACATCATAGTATTCATGATTGTTCCTACGGTATGACCTACCGGATGAGGAAGATGAATACATGGCTAGTTTGTTTTATTGATTAGGGAAATATTAGTAATGGATGAAAGAGTGTATGTGAGCCTTTTCAATAAAAAAGGATGGGATTAAATTAACTAGTACAAGAGATGGTTCATTCACATTGAATTAAATTAACTAGTACAAGAGATGGTTCAATACATGGCATTAACCATATAATTCATTAATAAAACATGGAAAACTACTAATACTAAAAATTAAAACATTACAAATTCTAAAAATTAAAACATTACATATCCTAGATACTAGGTGAAACAAGGGTCTCCGTAAACAACGCACCATTACAACACGTCCAAGAAGTAACTGGATAAAAACGGTCAAACCACATCATACCAGTATCGATTTCAAAAATCTTCTGAAATTTTGCCATCACAAACCACTTATTTCCGTTTTTCACATAATGTGTTATCGAGCCCCACAAATCGAGTGATATTACAGGAAATGAGTGGATACGATACCATGTATCTTCTTGAAGGATTCACATGTCAATTTTCATCTCATGATAGCCACTGGCAGCAAACATTACTAGCTCATCTTGTGCATTTACTTAAAGAATTTGAGCGATTCCGTGGTTAGGAATCGGTGGAAAGCTTATCATACTAAATTGCTCCGAATTTACATCAAAAGAAATCATGAAATGGCTACCTCCAACCATTGAGTCGCTAAGCGTGAAATAAAGAATACCACCACACAAAGTACCAGATGACCAATAGTAACGGGTGGTTAGATACTCCGATGGTAATGTAAGAGGTATGTTTCTCCATGATTCGTCACTCCTAGAATACAAATTGACAGCAATCTTAGCATCCCTACGCTTTATGTACAGGACTTTGAAATCATCGTGCATGTCGGTGTACAGACCAACTGCATCAAGAATATCTTTATAGAAATTGTTGGAATATGGGGGTGGCAATCGTTTGAAAGCGATAGTGACTGGGTTCCAAAGGAACAACTCGAAAGTGAACTTATCGCAAACACACAATAATCCATTCAAATGTGATTGTATAGAGAAGGCATTCAATAGATTATCATATGATCGATGATTGAAAGGGATGGTGATGCTTGTGTCCGGCTCATAATGATGGGTTTCAAATTTGATTGGATGAATTAAGCAGGTTTGGTGTTCAATTAGGAGAACTTTTTGATTAGATGGAATTTCTGAGGGAGAACAATGATCCTTTACAAAGGCATTTCTTGAAAGTGATGCATTCCATGCCTTACAAACACTCTTGAAGCGACCAACAGCCATTGGTGGCACCCTTGTTAGTATCCCGAACAAGATAATTTCATCAGAAAGTTGAGCCATAGAGTGTTTGTTTTGTGTGTTTAAATTGTGTGTAAAGAGATTTATGTGAGATAATGCAATGTATGTGTTTATATAATGTTGGTGATGTGATGAGGCGAAAAATGAACCACTTTTAGGGGGTCATTCAAGCCCGGAATTGAATTTATTTGATCAAATATTGCCCTAAATCGTTCCTTTTGTGATTTTAGGTACTTTGGGAGTGAAATCTGGAAAACGAGGCAATTCGGACATTTTTGGAGCATAAAAGTGAAAAAAATGGCAAAGTCTCAATTTTCCTTGCTGGGAACAGTAGGTGATGGCGTCAAGAGTAACATCCTGATGGCGTCAAGAGTAAATTGCATGACGGTCCAGTACAAATGTGAAGGCATCACGAGGAAGAGCGTCAAGAGTTAAACACGTGACGGCCTGGAAGAGCCTAACACATGACGGCGTCAGATGTAGATCAAGGCAGTCCGAGAAGTATTTTGGCGGCGAGATGACGGCGTCACCTATTTGGTCTTGACGCCGTCAGCCTCTATTTCCTATATATAGTTTTCTAATTTTCACACATAAAAGGAGGAAGTTTTGGAGAAACCCTAAAGCCGAACATATTACGAATTTTACAGGTTTTTCAAGGGTTTTCAGCCCTTGAAACCTTACAAGTGTAATTGAGATAAGTGTTCTTTTAATTCAATCAATATGTCTATGTGTTGGTTGTCTATATCTTGTTCTTATCTTGATTCCACCATGCAAGGCTAGATCTATCTTGTGTTTGCTTAGATCTAATGAAACCTAGATGTTAATTATGTGTTGATTACTTGTTTATGGTTGTATTGGATGAATGATTTCAATTTTAGGCTTAAGAAAACTGGCAGATCTCCTAATGGTAACATGCTTGAACGTCTTAGGAAACATGAACCGATGTGCACTAGGTTTTATTGGTTGTATTTAATGCATGAGTAAATTCTAATGATCCCATGTTAGGAGCTTCTTAGCCGGCTCGACATAGGAGTGAAGTAGGCACTCATAGGATTGGGGAGTTAAGTGCGCCACCCCATGAATGGTATTAAAGAATACAATCCGTCATCCACGCAACTATAACAAGTAATTAACGTGTAAAAGATATCTAGGGAGTAGTGAAATCTAAGTAAACACAATTTCTCCACTTATTGCTCACAACCTTAGTTTAATTTAGTTTTATTTTCATTTTTTAGTATTTTATTTTGATTGCATCTTTAGTATTGGGTTAGTTGACTAGCAACTTATTCCACCCAAATCCTTCAAACCCGAGAATTTTCTTGCTTTCTAAAAAATATAAAAATACAAAAATAATCATCCGTCATCTTTAGCACTAGTAATTAGGTTTTCTAATCCT
The DNA here is from genome assembly GCA_030686995.1 of Artemisia argyi. NCBI lineage: Eukaryota > Viridiplantae > Streptophyta > Magnoliopsida > Asterales > Asteraceae > Artemisia > Artemisia argyi. The sequence goes on from CM060679.1 coordinate 27,273,138, forward strand.
AGCGACACTATTCCTAGTTGAACGATCAATCCCCCGGTACTTGTCACTATATTATACTACAACGATCAGGTACACTGCCTGGTGGGGGTTGTAAGCTTCTCAAGATCCCTTGAGAGGTAAAGCCTGGTGCGATCCCCATGTATCAAGTTTTTGGCGCCGCAGCCTGGGGAATAGTTATTGTCTAGGTTAGAATTTCTTTTTATTATGTCTGCTTGCTAGATTCCTTTCTAGCAAGATTTTATTTTTATTTTTTTAGGTTTTCTTTAGTCTATCTTAATTCTTTGTGTTTTTGTTCGTAACTCTTCACCACCCGACATCATGGACGATAGGAACATCCTTGAACCCGTCATCCCACCACAACAAAACCCACTACTAGAACCTCTTAGGCCCCGAACCTTAGGAGAGTGTTCCCGACCTAGCCACCAGGGCTACCGAAACACCATTGAGCTCACCGGAGCCAATGTGAGCCCCTTGCGATCCGACACCATCCGGTTGGTGCAAAGCGGATGTGCATTCCATGGACTTCGTTCCGAAGATCCAAATCAACATCTTAATGACTTCCTTAAATTCGTAGATTCCATAGACCTAGGTGTTGAAACTAGAGAGACAACCCGATTACGCCTATTCCAATTCTCTCTACGGGATCAAGCTAGTCAATGGCTTGAGCGTTTACCCATGGGATCCATCACCACATGGGATGATCTCACCACTCATTTCCTTGCTCAATTTTTCCCACTAGGGAGAACTACTAAGCTTCGAAATGACATCTTGATGTTCCAACAACGTCAAGGTGAAACTCTTTATGAAGCATGGACTCGTTTCAAGGACTTACTCCAAAAAGTCCCTCATCATGGCATAGATCTTTGGCTCCAAGTCCAAATCTTTTATGACCATATCGATCTCTCCACGAGGCGAGCCATTGACCAATCATCCGGTGGTAAGCTACGTGATTTAAGTGCGGAACAATCATGGGAACTCATAGAAGATCTTGCTCTCTATGACAACGAAAGTTGGAATGATCCCCGTGATTTGAACAAAACGGTCAAGGCAATATCTTTGCCTTCGAATAGCTCTAACACTCCCGACCGTAGGATCATGGAACTTGAAGGTCGAGTCAAGTCTCTCATGAAACCTTACGAAGCCCACAAGCCTTCAGGCCAAGTAAGCAGAATCGCTTCTACATGTAAATTATGTAATGGCCCTCACGAGACTCATAACTGCATGTAGCTTCCAAAACGTGCTTATAACGAATTCACATCGTCACACGTGGGTCGAGGCCCTCGAACTTCTGACGAAGCCTATAAGGCATGGAAGGATAAACCTAATTTCAGAGGGTACCAAACGCGGAGCGTATCCTTCAATGACTCCTCACCACTCACTTGGTCCGAGCATTTCCCATCACAAAGCATTCCTAGGCAAAGCTGTGAAGATGCACTGCGAAAATTCATTCTATCTCAAGAATTACAGCTCTCTACGCTCGAGGCTAAATTTAGACAACAGCAGGCCGATATGAATGACAAGATTTGTAATCTGTTAACTGCTATCAAAGAGCATGTTGTTAATAAACCTATTCACGTTGATGAGGTCAAGTCTGTTACCATTATGAGTCCGCCAACCTCCCCTGTGAAAATAAAAAGTCCTGGTAAGCTATTCAAACATCTATCACCAAAAGAAAAAGAACCTGTCAACCCCCTAGGACCAATCCATTTCGTAAACACCATCACCACGATATCTGCCTCCACACCTAACCTAAACCAACAACAAACCGAAAAAATTGGTCGTACAGCTAAAGATGAGACCCCAAGGGTGGACCACGATTTGGCCAGAAGCCCTACCAACTCATCCGAGCAGTGCGCCACGCATGAATCGAGCAAATCGGATGAAGGGAAAGAAAGATCGGAAGAGCACACGAGAAATCCAGCCATTTTGGGTAAATCTATTTCAGAGGAGCCCAAGAGAAAAGTGGAGGATGTTACAAGTGGGAGTAGCGCTAGGACTAATGAAAGCAACCCTAAAGTTTTTAAGATCTCCTGTACCATTAAGGAAAAGCTCTTAACCGATAGTCATATAGATCCTAGTTTCCCAGACAACATAATGCCCCTTTCCCTATACCAAGAGGCCTCCCCAGAACGCATAGTGTGCGAGAGAGTCGATAATGCAAGGGTAATAAGAAATCTATCAATTATGATTGGAGGACTTGTTTACAATGTTGCCCTTACCGTGGTCGATGATGTGGACCCTCTCACCAATCGAACACTAACCAACGTTGTTCTTGGGAAGCCATTTATCAATGAATCGGGAGTAATCCTTGATGAGAAGGGTGGAAGTGCATTGTTCACCGATGGTGTTAAGAAGGTAATTTTTCGTAGGGGTAATGAGGAGGTATACGAGTATCGTCCTTCCCTTGAGGGGAATCTATATGGATCAAGGGATGGAGAATCAGGGAAGATAAGGAGGCGTGATCCGAATAATCTCAAAATTCCCTGCATGATCGGTCATAAGTACTTCGATAACGTCTACATTAACATATTCATGCCTAAGAATTTTATGTCCCTATTCCATTATAACAATATCTGCAGATGGGGAATGATTTACAAAGGAGAGAAAGTGGTTGGTAAAGATCATGAAATCTAGGTGTTCGTAGGAAATATGGCATTCACTATGGAATTCACGATTGTGGACAACATCGAAGACTATGTCGACCCTTGGTTGTCACAAGTCGTTTTTGGGGCACCCTTTTGTGAAATCACTAATTTGATAGTTGATGACCAGAACGGAATCATGACCTTCGCTGATGGAATTAGGAGGGTTTCATACCAAACGCCGTACAAAAGAAAAGACCTTAGGGAAATCGATTGTGACGGGCTTGATATTATAAGTTCACAACTTATTTTGTGTGATGAAGATATTCGGAGAGGGTGTAAGAGCACTTCTGATTTATCATGTGGGTTCTTTAAGGATGTTAGTAAGCTTGATTCCAAGTATCGAGGAGATGTCTTCGAGTTCGAAGACCCGAAGTACTTACACTATGAAAGCGATACTAGTTTAGAAGGCGACCTAGAGAATGAAACCAACGATGAGATCACGTAGTAAACCATGACCTTGAGTCTAGCTACAAGACTCGTAAATAAAGAAAAGTGCTTCTTGGGAGGCAACCCATGCTTTGTGTGATTTTATTTTGTTTGATTGTTATTTGCTTCCGTATGCATGTTTTATTTTTATTGTTGGTAGATCATGTTTCTAAATTAAAAAGTGGAAATACTTTACTTTGTTGTTTTGGCCTAGTCTTAACTCCACCTAAAGGTATTTTTGTAAAAGATAAGTGTAAGGGGAAACCCCAAATATGTTTTTAAGAAACAAACCGATCATGATTCTCCACAATATTAAGTGAACATGTATATTCGTATTTGTTAGAGTCAAATGCTTGTATTGAGTCATAATGAAGTTTTGCAGGATTTTCCAGGAAGTAGGACCAAGTTTTTCCAGAAATTTTCCGGAAACTTAACATAAGAATTTCTGTAGGTCACTTCTGGCGGCGTTACGAGCTTGCTCTTGACGGCGTCACGTGTAAAAATCTGGAAATTTTACCGGTTTTGTTTTTCTAACGGAATCTTAAAGTTTTTGTTGAATTATTAAGTTTTATAATCTCCAGGAAATCTGCAAACTTCATTCCACAAGCATTATATCTTATCTTGTTTTCTAGGATTTAGTAACTTATATAGATTGTCGCTGATTTTATGCGAGGTTGTCTTGTTTGTTTTCTCAGGATTTACAGGTTATGTATGACAAGAAGATGATTTATATTCTGGAAGGGAAGCTTTGATTGTTCATTTTCTTGGAGGAAGATCTAACCTGGCCACCTTATTATCCATACCGAGCGAATCAGGGGAGTATTTGATTTCATTTGTTTTACTTATTTCACTTTTACATTTTTTACTTGAATATTGGGGACAATGTTCATCTTAAGTGTAAGGGGAGGGTAAAATGATGATACCTTACAAATACACTTTCGCTTGAGTTTGCTTTGTTTAATGGTAAGTGTGTAATAAAACTATGAGAAATACTTGTTAGTGCAATTTTAGCGCCAAATTTAAAATTTTTTACAACATTTAGGAGTGAAACTTTAGCCATAGCAAGCGTCTCATGGATAGGAGATTGTATGACTAGCACATAACCGTATCATTCAGAAAAATTTTCCACCCAAATATGTGAGGTTCGCCTTTAGATTTGATAGGAAAAGCATTTACTATTAGTGCTTATGAGTGTACCGGTAGCATTTAGATTCTAGAACTTGCGTTAGTGATGCATCCCAAGACCGCTAGTGAGACTACATTCGTGTAGTAGGATTTACTACATGATAAGAGGCATTAGGATCACCCTTGTGTTAAGCCCGTATTATAATTACTTGACCATTTAAGTCATATTGCTTGGCTACTTAAGTCAACTAATTTTTCCCACACCCTTAGCGTTGTACTCATTTTTAGTACACGAAACCCCTAGTACACCCCGCCGAGCCTATCTTTTCGTTTCTAACTTTAAGCATTTTACTTAAAGAAAGAATTTGTTACACCCCACTTAAATGTACAACCAAATCGCCTTAGCCTTCCGTGTATGCGCTCATCTTTAGTGCATTATTGTTATTTGTTAAACCCTAAGTTAACTATCTAATTGATTACATGGTTGCTAAGTCGAGTCATATCTTTGTAAATATTATTTTGGGACGATTGGGACTCATGGGTAAAATACTTATTTATGGAGTAATGGGGAAGAACATCATTTATTACCCCCATAGTGCGTTAATCTTAAAAGTGCTCCAAGTGTTTTGATTTTCTTAATTCGAGTCATTAGATTAGTTTATTGTAAAGTATGTAAAAATTCAAGTGTAAGGGGAATGTTTATTCCCTATGATGTATTATTTTGGATGGTAGGGTAAGAGTGTATGTAAAAAAAAAAAAAAAAAAAAAAAAAAAAAAAAAAAAAAAAAATCGAAAAATCAAGAAAAAAAAAATAGAAAAAGAAAAAGAGAAAAACATACGGACTACCATCCCGTGTCATTCTTTGTTTATTTTATGTTTTTTTGTCATTTTCCATTTATTAGCTTAAGTCGAGTCTAGTCTTGGCTTAACAACGCCATATTGTACATGTAATTAACCAAGATTGTTAACTCGCCACCAGTAAAAACTGCCTATATACAACAAAACCGTGTATTTCATATCCCTACACCTAACGTTACAACCCTTTAAAAGACCTCTTTGATAGTTTATCCTAGGTGCTTACGCCATGTGGTGGAGGTTTGATCCTTTCCCAAGCCTATGGTAATCTATTTTTCTATGACAGGTAGTGAGAGATATCTTCCGTTTCCATATTGTAATTTGTACTTTATTACTTCCGAGAGATGTGAGTATCTAAACACTATTTGTGAGGTGCTAGTATATGACCTCCGTGCTTGTCTTTGGTCTTTAGTGGAACGATTATTTGTTGTAATTACTTTTATATTAGTGTTAAATGACCCCTAACTTGTATTTTGAGTAGAATAAAAGCGCATTTGCTTGAGGACAAGCAAATCTCAACTGTAAGAGTATATGATGAGGCGAAAAATGAACCATTTTTAGGGGGTCATTTAAGCCCAGAATTGAATTTATTTGATCAAATATTGCCCTAAATCGTTCTTTTTGTGATTTTAGGTACTTTAGGAGTGAAATATGGAAAAGGAGGCAATTCGGACGTTTTTGGAGCATAAAAGTGAAGAAAACGGCAAAGTCTCAATTTTCCTTGCTGGGAACAGTAGGTGACGGAGTCAAGAGTAACATCCTGACGGCGTCAAGAGTAAATTGCATGACGGCCCAGTACAAACGTGAAGGCGTCACGAGGAAGAGCGTCAAGAGTTAAACACGTGACGGCCTGGAAGAGCCTAACACATGACGGCGTCAGATGTAGATCAAGGCAGTCCGAGAAGTATTTTGGCGGCGAGATGACGGCGTCACCTATTTGGTCTTGACGCCATCAGCCTCTATTTCCTATATATAGTTTTCTAATTTTCACACATAAAAGGAGGAAGTTTTGGAGAAACCCTAAGGCCGAACCTAATACGAATTTTACAGGTTTTTCAAGGGTTTTCAGCCCTTGAAACCTTACAAGTGTAATTGAGATAAGTGTTCTTTTAATTCAATCAATATGTCGATGTGTTGGTTGTCTATATCTTGTTCTTATCTTGATTCCACCATGCTAGGCTAGATCTATCTTGTGTTTGCTTAGATCTAATGAAACCTAGATGTTAATTATGTGTTGATTACTTGTTTATGGTTGTATTGGATGAATGATTTCAATGTTAGGCTTAAGAAAACTGGCAGGTCTCCTAATGGTAACGTGCTTGAACGTCTTAGGAAACATGAACCGATGTGCACTAGGTTTTATTGGTTGTATTTAATGCATGAGTAAATTCTAATGATCCCATGTTAGGAGCTTCTTAGCCGGCTCGACATAGGAGTGAAATAGGCACTCATAGGATTGGGGAGTTAAGTGCGCCACCCCATGAATGGTATTAAGGAATACAATCCGTCATCCACGCAACTATAACAAGTAATTAACGTGTAAAATATATCTAGGGAGTAGTGAAATCTAAGTAAACACAATTTCTCTACTTATTGCTCACAACCTTAGTTTAATTTAGTTTTATTTTCATTTTTTAGTATTTTATTTTGATTGCATCTTTAGTCTTGGGTTAGTTGACTAGCAACTAATTCCGCCCAAATCCTTCAAACCCGAGAATTTACTTGCTTTCTAAAAAATATAAAAATACAAAAATAATCATCCGTCATCTTTAGCACTAGTAATTAGGTTTTCTAATCCTAGCGACACTATTCCTAGCTGAACGATCAATCCCCCGGTACTTGTCACTATACTATACTATAACGATCAGGTACACTGCCTGGTGGGGGTTGTAAGCTTCTCAAGATCCCTTGAGAGGTAAAGCCTGATGCGATCCCCACGTATCATGATGTAAATCAAGCTTCGATTTAATTAAAAGTAGCATGTTAATAAATATGTGGTACTTAATAACGTTAAGACACACAATAAATAACCATTCATAACTTAGTACTTCAAATAAATAACATATAAGCTGGTACAATTGAATTGTAGACAAGGTGAAACTAATTGAAGCATTACTAGAAATAATATATTACAGACAAGGTGAAACTAATTGAAGTGCAGGAAACATATAAATTAGTATTTCGACATTGAAATTTAAATATGTTACACCATATCCTCGAACTCCCGGTCCTCCCTGATTCTCTCCTCCATTTCTCTTTCAGCCCTATCTTCTTCGGCTAAGGCTTCACGTAATGCTTCTTCGTCTTGGATATCTTGATTTTCCTGATGCTTAGTTTTGTAAATTTCACTTGTTTCCTTCTGCGCCTCTTCACATTTTTTTTGTACATCTACATCACATGTTTTCTCTACATCTTCCTCAAATTTATTCTTGACCACCTCGTCACATGTTTCATCTACATCCTTGACCACCTCCTCCTCAAAATTTTCCTTAACATCAAACCATAAACGCCTCCTAACAGGTTCTGTTTATAAAACATAAAAAAAATATGTATATATAAATAAAAGAAATAAAAAAAATAATTAAAACAAAAAAAATATATATATACTATGATAAGTAAACAAGTGTAACCAAAATTATTATTGTATACTAAAGTAATCAATGCCTTTTACCATTCGACATTTCTAGTTCAGCTAATTCACATAATGCTACATTCACAATGTCTATATAGTGTTTATCTTGGGCGACTATGTACTTCAAATTCTTGGGCGACTTAACTTTTTCTTTACACAAATAAATGCAACTAGTACAAGTACAAGAAAATTAATTAACAAGTATATGGATTTGATATAACTAGTACAAGGGTTGCTAGATAGTTAATAAATTCTTTGGGCGACTAGGTAGTTCAATTTTTTGGGCAACCTAATAAAATTTTCAAATAACACAAATAAATACAAGTACAAGAAAATTAATTAACAAGTACATGGATTTGATATAACTAGTACAAGGGTTGCTAGATGGTTAATAAATTCTTTGGGCGACTAGGTACTTCAATTTCTTGGGCGACCTAATAAATTTTTCACATTACACATATAAATACAAGTACAAGAAAATTAATTAACAAGTACATGGATTTGATATGACTAGTACAAGGGTTGTTAGATAGTTAGTAAATTATTTGGGCGACTAGCTAGTTAAATTTTTTGGGCGACCTAATAAATTTTTACCATGCTCCACTATCTCTAAGCTTATACTTACGATAGCAGTGTAGAAGACACTTTATTTTCCGCAAATACCAATACCAAAAAAAAAAAAAAAAAAAAAAATACGAAAAACAAAGGGAATAAACACCATGAATTATGATGATAGCTGTAAGTTTAAGGTTATCTTGGTGCATCCATCATCAAAGCATGCTGTGAAACTACCTAAAAATATCAGTTTCAAGAACCTAGTGGAGTACGTGAAGAAAAAGGTGGACGCCGTGAAAGACACAGAAACTTCTTTTGTTAGGTTATTTTACAAAGATGGTTCTATGTCATTGGACGTTGTCGATGATGATGACGTCCAATACTTCATTCATGAAGTTTGTGGTAAGAACGATCATGTTCAGAAACTATTCATTTCAATAGTTGAATAACCTTTGGAGGTAAAATCTTCTTCAGCTTCAAATAATTTTTTATTTGATCTTAATGTTCCACTTGTTCCCCAAGAATGTTATTATCCCACCCCCGAAAGTTGAACTGCACTCTTGTAACCAACAAGATGATTCACTTCCTCAGTAGCAAAAAAATACGTTCAAAAATATGCCTTCGCCACCAACTGCCCCAAATCCAGTATTTAAAACAACCCAGCCACATATGAACAATAATGTTTTTTTAATAAACAAGGAGTTTTATAATAAGCAAGAATGCATGTTTGCTATTGGAAAGAAATCATTAATTGAGTGTTTTGAATACAAAATTATTAAATCTGAAAGCACGAGATACAGCGTCAAATATACCCGCGAAGGTTGCTTATGGAATATATACACTCGTAAGGCTAAAGTGGGTAGTAAATTCTACGTCTCTAATATGAACGATATACACACATGTTCAAGAGATCAGATTTGTCCTAATCATCGTAATGCCACTATGAAATTACTGAGTCATTTACAATACGAAAAATTGAAAGACACTAGCAGGGTGTATAAGGTGCATGACATACAAAAAGATTTTCGTCTTGAATGGAAAATAGACGTTTCTTACAAAAGAACTTGGGGGGGGGGGGGGGGGTTAGGAATTTGGCATTCTAATCTTTGAACGGTAGTCCAGAAGATTCGTTTGAGTAGTTACCTTATTATTGTAAAACCTCGCAAAAATCTCTATAATTAATAACGTTTAATTATATATTAATCTCTGTCATTATTGTAATCACCATTTTTTGGGGGAAATTTAAAATTTTCTTATTATATTAAAATGGTCGTGATTACGATATTGCAAAATTCATTAAACGACAAAACAAGTCTCGACACAATTAACAAAATATTAACAATTCACTAATCCTAATTAATAAACAAATTACAAAGCCAAACGGGCCACTAATTACAAACTTAAGCCCAGTGGCTCATTTACTATTCATCTGCCCAAGGCCAAAGCCCACTTTTCTTTTTATTTTCCAAAATAGTCGACCAACCATGCTCTAAAACGCCTCGCGTATTCCAAATTCTTACACACGACACCTATATATTTTTACACCATCTCGTTCACCACGTAGCCAACTATTAGTGTGTCAAATCCCAAGTTCATTGGACGACGTTTGATACATTTTTAAAGGGCAAAGTGATTGACGAAAAATCATATCAATCGGTTCATAATTTACTCAAATCTTAACCGTTTTGATTCCCGTTTGTTCCTACGTGTTCCTAATAATATTTCTAACATGTTTTCATGTTTAAATATCATCTATGATCAACCATAATCAAGTGGTACGAGATTATGCAAATCGTGTATGAAAAGAAGTAGAAGTTGACATCTATATGAATCACCAAACGAACTTCCTTATTTTATGTACTCACAACCAAATATTATAAGCATATAAGTCGATCAAGAAGTCTATGTTACTGACATGCATAGTTCTTATTGCCCCTTGAGTTAATTCACACCATACGAATCATCCAAAATGATATATATATATATATATATATATATATATATATATATATATATATATATATATATATATATATATATATATATATATATATATACGTTATATGCATGCATTCTTTCCATCATTCATCGTACACTTTCACAACATTCTTTCTTCCTAAAAATTCTTCCTTGGAGGCCAGAAGTGGATTTCATTCACGGTTGGAAGCAAACAAGGAGTATCGGGTTAAGTTATACGATTAATTACTTGGGATATTAATCGAACTTGATTAATTCTTGTGTTTTTCCTTCATCCTCTCGACTCCTTACCACCTTTGAAGGTGTAGTAAGTTATTTCAAACTCTTGTCATTCCATTTCACCTGTAAAATATGTGCCATGCATCAAATATATTTTTATTCGATCGTATATAAGCTTTAAGTATATATTTACGTACGTATACAATCGTAGCAACACAAACGTGGCTAGCCTCTATCTTGGAAGGCCTAGGAGTCACGTAGCACACAAAGTTCACGTTAGTTTAAATGTTACATGCATCACACGATCATATTTTTGAACCATACTTCAATCGTATGAAATTTCATCAAAACACTTAGAAAATATTCTAAGTTTTCACAAATATATAAACATTCCAAACACGTTACAAAATAATAGTATAACTTCAAATATCGTGTAACAAGTATACCATAATTTTACTCGACCTAATAGACCACCTAGAAAACTATTATTTTCGTTTAGATAACATGTAAAAATACTCACATTTCGACACCCAAATTAGTCCATTTGAATCGACAAACAAAAAGTTTTCAAATCCAAATTTGGTTAATAAAACTAATATTTTTCGTGTGGGCTTATTCATGGCCCAACAAGAAATAACGAACCATAAGCCCACTGGGCCTATATGAAACATTTTTGGAATCACAAACGTAGCCCAAGTTCAGGCCCAAAACATTTTCCATGCCCTCGCCTCCAAAAATCTTAACGGGCTTTTAGTTTGGCTCGTTATGGCCCATAAGCTGGAAAATAAGCACTTTTATTAAATAAGCAGTTGAAATAAGCTTATTATTGACTTAATAAGCTACGAAAATTTTTAGAAAATTTTTATAATCATTTTTGTAATTTTGGACTAAAAATGTAACGCGACGACACTTAGGAGGACTAAAACTGTCAAGGACTGAAAAGTAGGGACTGAAAATGTAAAAACATAATCTATAGGATAAAACTTGATATTATTTAATATTCCAATCTTAGAATGTTATTTTGGACAAGTAGTGGACTATAATTGTAAATTAGATACGAAAAGGACTAACGGTGTAACGCTAACGCCGTTAGTATAAAAAGTGTAAAAATGGGAAAAGGACAAGGACTAAACATAATCTATTTTACATTCTTATTTATTTTCTATTTTCGTAAATTTATTCCGTATTGCATTTAAACTTTCGTTTATATATATATATATATATATATATATATATATATATATATATATATATATATATATATATATATATATATATATATATAATAGTTAACGTAACGTTAATAATATATATAACGATATTTCAAAAGTTAATATTTTTACTTATGATTAAAAAGGTAAAACTTCGATGGATAATTTAAATAAAGTATTTTATTATATCATGCATGGCATAATAATTACACTACACATCATCTATTCGTCATAACGAATAAATATTATTCGTTATTCGTTCGTATTTACCAAATAGTATTTGGTTATATTCTCAGATAAATTTATTTATCAGGTTCCGTATCAAAGACGTTTCCATAATCGTTCCTATAAATCTCATCCTATTTTACTTTTCATCATTCCTGTATCAATCAAGGTGAGTCATAGTCCCATTTCCAATACTTGTTTTTAAGTCATTGGGGGAGATACATGCTTACATATACTTTGATAAATTGATAAGTATATGAATAAAATACATGATTCAAATCAATTTCCTAATTGATATTTATTTAATATGGTTTGTGATTTAAGATGTAATATATACAATACTTGACAAAATACTTAATTGAAATACTGATACTCATGTGATAATGTTTCCAATTTGATTATTGTGGTATGTGATACATATATTTTACTGATGAATTACTTGACCGAAATACTGATACTCTGATGATAATGTTTCCAATTAGATTATTGTGGTATGTGATACATATATGTTACTGGCGAAATACTAAACTGAATTACTGATACTCAAATGATACTGTTTCCAAATTGATTACTGTGGTATGATACTTGATTTTATGATGCTATCTTGAATGATCCCATTATTACCTTGATATTGCCTAAGTTACCTTATCGTCATAAAGTCCCTTAATCATGAGCCATTAATCACTATTAAGTGAGCGCGAATATAGTGAACAGCTTCGAAACCTGTTAAGGGCTGACCTCCTATCCCACTAATACTTGACGGAATGCCATTTGCAAATGGTTAGTCGTATTAGTCGTGATACACTATATTCGTAGACAAATAGGAATTGGCAAATCACGTATTATAAGAGGGCAAAATTTATCATTGACTTGATAAAACACCTCTTTTGGTTAAGCTTGTGTGCCATGAGGCTTGGGGCAATATCTATAAAGGAAATGTATGTTTTCAACATATATTTAGATACAGCTGTATAGGAATTTGACCATACTTGAATTGTATATCTGATTAAATTAGTATCATGAGTTTCCAGCTCATGTTAGGATTATTGATCCCTTATTTGAATGTGATTGAATACTTATATGATTTATTTGTGATTATAGTCAACATTACTCAATACTTGTTTCATTACTGTTTGTATTTATCATTTCCAAATATTCCTGAAATCTATCAAAATAATGGTTTTCCATAAAACTCTATGAACTCACCAACCTTTGTGTTGACACTTTTAAGCATGTGTATCTCAGGTAATTTAGCAGAGCAGGACAAGACGCGGAGTGGGCATTTATTACTCTGATAAATTAAAATGGTGTAAAAAAATCAAATATGTCATTCTTTCAAAACCTTTATATATTTTCATAAGATTTTGAATCAAATGATTCACCTTTTATCAAAAATATTATTTGAATGACAAATAACTTTCAAAAATGTTTTTTAAGCCGTTTTATGAGATTTTAACTTCGATCCTCACCGTAACACCTAAATGACTTTTCCGCTGCGACAAACTTAAATTTGGGGGTGTTACGGATTGGCATCAGAGCTACAGTTATAGAGAATTAAATGTTTTCAAACATTAAAACTATAACTACATTTTCAAAATAATGATTTTACATCACACCATTTTATGCCCTCCGTGTCTGCAGACTGCCGTGCTTAATACCTTATCTGTTGAGATTATCTTACATGCTAAATAGTTACTCTTACACAATAATTATTTTATCTGTACTGTTATATTTTTAACATAAAAAATCCTCATAAAATATTATTCTCGGTTACTACTGTAGCATGTCTTCAGGAACTCCCGTGAATGTCAAAACTAATATCCATAATACTAATACCCCATCTATCAATAAAAATTCTCCGGATACTGAAGATCCTTACGTACAAATATCACAACCCCAACCTAATATAGACCTCACTCAGAGATCACCTTCATCGTCACCTATTCGTTCACCTTTACGTCAAAGACTCAGGAGAGCTACCGAATCATATGAAGATTTGATTGGTGGCCAGGCAACATTCGAAGTTGGACAAGGTTCAAGCCAAGGGATATCATGGATGAATGTTGAGCAAAATTCTCCGTTACCTTATACTTCAGATTCCACAATACCAGATTCTCCAAATAATTTATCCTCACCTAACTCACCCGACTACAATATAAGTACTCCTGAAACAATATGGAATCTTATACATCGACAAGCCAGCATATTGGATGCTCACACTGAACAGCTAAAAGGGTTACGACCAACTCAATTTGAATGGTACGACCGTAACCTTGATGCATTGTTCAAAAGGGCGGATGTTGAGAGGCGAACAATGTGTGAGTTAGGAATAAAGATTAATGAAATAAAGGAAAACACCAACCAGGAGCTTGGAAGTTTGGACGCCAGGGTCCGTTGTGCAAGAAGAGAACACGGTCAGACACATGTAAGAATTGAAGATATTGAAAGAACCTTATGGATGGCCAGAGATGCAGCCAGAAACCAGGGTCAAAAGATTGCCGCATTAGAGACTATGTTGGCAAATTAAATGAACATGTGTCAAGAACGTTTCTCAAACATGGAAGCTGCACAACTTGAACATGAGAAAGAAATTAGATATTTATGTCAGAGGCGTAACTAATCTTAAGTTTACAAGTTTCCTTGTTGTTCCTAATAAACCAAATAGATTTGGTTAATATTTCATGTAAATTCAATAATTCTGAAACTTCCGAACGTGTAATCAAAACATATTGTATAATAACATCCTTTCTGTTATATCTCTATGTTATTAATCAATCTTTTCTTTCATATCAATCGTGCGTGTAACGAATCCTCATATCTTCATGCAAAAATCTCATCATTTGTTATTTTTTTGAATACTCAAATGATTCTACTCAGATCAATGAAGTATTAATAAAAGATCTTGTATCGTTTATCTTGCAAAAACAATCGGTCAAGTTATTAATATTCTATTTGCATCTGTAATGTTATTCAAATCTACCGTAAGATTTCTTTCAATCGTTAGAATTTCTTAAGAATACCATAAGTAACCTAAAATTTTAAGAATCGTCTAAATACCAATTTTTGAATGGAGATTGAAAGAATGAAGAAAAGATTATTGAGTTTCAATTTTAATAGACAAGTCAGTTTGTTCCTTAGTAATCCCATATCAAGAGTTGATCATTGATAAATGATACAACACAGACATATCTTGAAATTAGATTACAGTAGGGAGTCAATTCAGTCTAACATCAATGAAATAATTAACTTCATTATTTAAATTATTCTGATATTATATGGATTCTAATGTTGAGTTTCATTTATGTTTACAGAAAATGGACAACATGAATAATGCATATCATCATCAGAAATCACCATGACTTCTAGAGCTATCCAGAAATTGGTAAAAGACATAGTGTCGGTGGTATTAGAAGGGACTACCGTAGTTTATCCGAGAAGAGAGACGGGTATACTTGGTAATCAACACCCTGCAAGTTTCATGAAGTATAGGCCACCTCACTTAAAGATTCAAAAAGGAATGATCAACCCTACCATCAACCATCATCAAGGAATTAGGCATAGGATTATACCAAATGGAAATAATCAAAAGAGGAAACTCCCCGAGATAGGAACCATCAATCCCATTTACTGCAACATCATCAATGCTCAAGACCGTTATCGTAAACATCTAGAAGATCGTATGGAGTATCAACGTCAGCTGGAACACAATCAGAAAGCTAATAGAAATTGCCTCGTCACACCTGTTACTGGAAGTGGTTATCGTGGAAATTTACCCTGGTGTCAAAAATGCAACCAGCATCACACCGGAATCTGCAGGGTTAAATGCACGAAATGTCAGAAAACAGGTCATCAGGCAATTACCTGCAGGACTAATGACAGGAAAGGACAACCAACAAAAATTGTATGCCACGGATGTGGTGGAAAAGGGCATTATGTGAGTCGATGTCCAAACTACAATGTTAATTGGAAAGCCAAGACCTTCACAAGAAAATGAAGAATCTTTAAAGACCTTGATAATATCGAGGGAATGGCAACTAGATTTACATAGATGAATAACTTCCTGTTGTAGACAAATAAAATCTAGTTTAAAATTTCCTAAGTTGTATCTCTTTCCTGTATTTCACTTCAAGTTACGATGGATGTAACTTAAGAATAACAATAATCTTTCTACTGTATCGAAAAATCTCCCTTGTAATATTTCCATAATAATGATAATCTAAGTTAATTTCAATTTCTGTCTCATTTATCAAATAACAATATACTATATTTACTCCATAAAATTCTGATTTATAACATGAACCCTAAAATTTTCTACTTTATTTTAAAAAGGAATTACGTGTTATATTATAAAAACAACACGTTGAACACCATCTAAAACAATTTATAGAAATATATGATTGAACCAAATATCACATCATTTTGTCCTCAATTATACATAGCCTGATCAACTATGTATAATTTAGGAAGAATTATGTTATGAAAGGAACAGTGATATTTTCAAATTTTTAAATAACAATCTTCATTCAAAAGCAAAATATAGAGCTAAAACAAACTGTTCATAAACAATACATTGAACAACCCACAATAAATACCTATCTTATCTTATCACCCTTATGATAAGAAATCAACAAAAGTACAAGCAAGAGAACACAAATAATTCACAAAAACTTATAGAAGACTCCAATAGCGAAAATTTAATTAAAATCCATAAAAATTAATACATAAACAAATAATTAGCATCAGAAGTGCTATCGTTACAATTATTACAATATAAACAAAGGAATCTTCAATAGGTTGATCCGCTATGGCAAATAAGACTCCCACCAACAAAACAATAGCAAGAGCCACCACAGGATGAATCACCTTAATTATGCTGAAAAATAAATATAAACAAAACATTAAAAACAATACTGAGACAAATTTTTAAACATAAAAACAAAACGAGTTTTATTCCTTATTCGTTACAAGTACATAGAAACACAACAAGAACTTAATTTAAAACAACCCTAGCTCAAGATTTTACCCCCAAATCTTGTCGACGGTAATGGCTAGGATAGTGAGGGGTACGACGAACATCAAGATCGCGACCAAGAATCCAAAGTCTTCATCCGGAACATACGCTAAGTAGATAGCGGCAAGGACGACGTACACAATCGCTAAGATGGTTATGAGATGCGGCATTTTGAGATAGAAAATGAGAGGAAAATGATTAATGGAAGAAGTGGAAATTGGAAGTGGTATATATAGGCTAGAATATAGCCGTTGGGTACTATTCCCGACCGTTGGACAGTATACACTAGCCGTTATTTCACTATTCATGACTACTATTTTCAATATTCACAACCCTTAAATACGTCAGTTACCTTGTCTTGTTTGGTACAAGTAAATCTAACTGAATCACGTTTCCTTAATTTTAGGAATAAAAATCTCTCGACAACCTTCTGTTCAAAAAAAAAAATCTTTACTCAAGTAATCACATTAAATTTGAATTTCGGGACGAAATTCAGAATGACATGTGGGTACTGTAAAACCTCGCAAAAATCTCAATAATTAATAACGTTTAATTATATATTAATCTCTGTCATTATTGTAATCACCATTTTTTCGGGGAAATTTAAAATTTTCTTATTATATTAAAATGGTCGTGATTACTATATTGCAAAATTCATTAAACGACAAAACAAGTCTCGACACAATTAACAAAATATTAACAATTCACTAATCCTAATTAATAAACAAATTACAAAACCAAACGGGCCCCTAATTACAAACTTAAGCCCAATGGCTCGTTTACTATTCATCTGCCCAAGGCCAAAGCCCACTTTTCTTTTTATTTTCCAAAACAGTCGACCAACCATGCTCCAAAACGCCTCGCGTATTCCAAATTCTTACACACGACACCTATATATTTTTACACCATCTCGTTCACCACCTAGCGAACTATTAGTGTGTCAAATCCCAAGTTCATTGGATGATGTTTGATACATTTTTAAAAGGCAAAGTGATTGACGAAAAATCATATCAATCGGTTCATAATTTACTCAAATCTTAACCGTTTTGATTCCCGTTTGTTCCTACGTGTTCCTAATAATATTTCTAACATGTTTTCATGTTTAAATACATCTATGATCAGCCATAATCAAGTGGTACGAGATTATGCAAATCGTGTATGAAAAGAAGTAGAAGTCGACATCTATATGAATCACCAAACCAACTTCCTTATTTTATGTAACAATTCGCATTTTCAGGATATTTACTTTTCCCGGAAAATTTCACTATTCACTTTTACTATTCATTTTTCCCGAAAATTTTCCCGAAATTTGATTTTTATTTCTTGGGCTGAAGTGATAAATCATTTCCATGGCAAATTAAAAGTTTGACATTCATAAGCTCATTTTCGTGAAAGTTATTAAGGAATTACACGGAATTACACGTTTTAGGGTAAAACGTCATTCAGAAATTCTACGCACAACGAAATTCGGTCGCGTTAATTTTCCCCGTATCAGAAAAATGTTTGACACACTCATGATTTATTTGAGAATAAATCATGACTGAGAAAAACATGACCAAAATAAACCTCGGCCGTGAAAAAACTGGAATTTTCAGTTTTAAGCGTTTTTACTCAGCCGTAACCTTAGCCTATACCTGCACCGCGTTTCTAAGACGATTTGAGTTTTCAACTTATTAGAAAAAGTCAACATATTTTTCCCTCCTCCATTGACCAAAAATCATTCCTTGATTTTATAAGTCATTTCGTGATTTTTAGGCTTACGGTTTGATGTCTAAAAGACATTTAATACCAACCGACACTAGACTGAGCCCAGTCTAGACATTATAAGTCATTTTAAATCATTTTTATCCTATTAGAAAAGTAATATTTTACTTTTCTCAATTTTACGCAATATTCGTACGTTTTACGTATTACGCGTTTTAGACCCGTGTTTCCAGTTTTTAGCAGGGTTTTACCACCCAAATAGAACCTACCACTCATTTTATATTTTATTATGGGACATATGGACATGTCTAACAATACTTTAAAGTTCCATAATTTTACGACACCCGGTTTTACGTTTTGAGGCCTAATCATTTACGGTTGTCATTTCCCGGAGTCAAAACTCTTCCTAATACTTAGGATAATACCAAGCAAAGTCCACACCTTGTCCCCCAAGTTTAGGAACTGACCTAGGGGGGGGGGGAATTCAGCCTTGTGTGTCTTGATCTCATGCTAGGAGCCTTAGGATGATTACATGTGTTCAACTTGGCCTCCAAGGGTTGACAAGTCAACACAAGTAACCTCCTCATTTTTAGTATAAAAGAGACTCATTCTCTTCCTTTCTCTTGGAATACCAACGACCCTAAACCATCAAAATGCACCATTTTGATCATTGATCTTGCTCATTCAATCCATCACAAGTTCAAGTCATAGTTCCTAGTTGATCCTTAACACCTTTCAACCATAAAACTCTATAAAATCACCATAAAACACCACAAAAACTCATCAAATTTCCAAGTGTTCTTAGTGAAGATTTTTACTAAGGCTTGTTTTTGTGATAGATTAGTGTTTATCAAGGGATTATAAGATAGGGTTTTTGATATGGAAGCATGGCTATGGTTGGAAAGGTTTTGGAAGATTAAGTAGTGGTTCTTGGTCTTGATCTTGGTTCTAGTTAGTTTCTTC
Source organism: Artemisia argyi (assembly GCA_030686995.1). Taxonomy (NCBI): domain Eukaryota; kingdom Viridiplantae; phylum Streptophyta; class Magnoliopsida; order Asterales; family Asteraceae; genus Artemisia; species Artemisia argyi. The sequence goes on from CM060679.1 coordinate 27,292,686, forward strand.
ACAAGTTGTAAGCAAACCCTAACTTGCTTCTTGTTAAATAATCATGTTCATGTTATTTACCTATTATTCATGCTATATTATGTCTTGTATGCATGTCCATGATGTATAAAAGTGAGTAAAACAAGTTATTGTACATGATTGATAAGACAAGTTCATAAAACAAGTAAACTAGTGACTTTGTTGGTATAACCTGATCAAAATGGTAAAAATATGATATTGGATCATTACATATTGTAGTAGAGGACCTAACAAGGAAACCGTAGCAATTTGAACCACCTAAAACGAGTATACGAGTCAAAAGTTATGACGATTTGAAATTACCAAAACTTTGCGGCAAAGCTGCCAAAACTTTCTGTTACAGAAACATTAAACACGCAAAAAGAGGCAATTCTGGTCCGATTCATCAAAAACTTAAAACACGAAAGTTGTCCGGAATCACGTTTTCCTTCAGTAACAAAGAGGCTCGAGCCTTGAAAACACTTTCTGAGTAAGATATTTCTCAATTTCTTAACAGCTATTTACATATATATAAGTCACTATATTATGGTTATACTTTAAAAGGAACAAGAGGTCTTATGACCTATAATCCAGACCACCACCATGGCTAGAGCCAAGGTTGTGTCTCATGACCTTGGAACAAGGACCAAAGGTCATGGCTAGGCCATGACGAAACGACCATACAAGCTTATTTAGGCGAAAACATGAAACAAGGAATTAGCGAGAACTTGAACAAGCAATTTGGATCTACTTCACTTAAAAGGAAACCATGAGATATTACCAAGAGAAAATGGTCATTCAAGACTTATGAAACTACCCCTAATAACAATCTTCATGTACTAATAAACTTTCCTAAGTTTATTCAAATATCGGACATGTAACTTTTCGGATCAAAACTTATATCTATATATTTTATCAACTACTACAATAGTAGGGAGCCTCATGTGAGGAGTTCATTATGTAAGCCGTCGAGATGAGTTGTGGATTTACGAGTTAAAGTGTCCTGGCTCCTCGAACGCTTACTAACATGACTTCTGAAATATGTCAGCCCGAACGGTAGTAAACGATATACAAAACATACATGTTCATGAATCTTTTCTTTCAAAGACATACAATTTACATCATACCACATCATGGACTAAATGCAAGTTACATATATTGGCATGTTTATGTTTCCTTAGACATTATTCCAAACCTAAGTTACAACAATTATTCTAGGTTGCTCGTAGAAGTTCTTACGACATATCCATCATTCTCATTATACATCATCCAACTCAAGGTGAGTTCATAGCCCCACTTTCCATTACTTAATTGTTTTACAAACCCTTGGGGGGAATACATGCTATTTTTAACCGAGCACAATGTTTTTAAATTGTATGCTTGCCTGATTGTTTTATTATCACTAAGTACCTGCCTTGCTAAACCGAGATTCCTTATTATGAACCATTTAATCACTAGCAATAGTGAGCGCGAATATTGTGAATAGGCCTATTGGGATTGACGAATCCCATTTGTATTGACTAAGTTCAAACAAATGCATTAATATTTGAGATTTAGGTATGTTAGCAAAGTACCTACCGGGATAAATCTGCCGATCGATATTGGTACACGTTAACGTTATGGTGTCATAAGCTTAGTGTATAATAACTGTTCCGGGCGTATAATAACGTAGCCTACCTGTTTTGTTTTCCAAACATTGGTGTGAGCCTATAACTCACACTACCAACATATTGTGTTCAAACGATTTAACAAACTCTATGAATATCACTCAACCTTTGTGTTGACCTCTCAAGCATGTATTTCAGGTTCATGACGATCAAGGATGGTACGGAAGGACACGGATACTCAAGAGGGCTATAAATTTACTTATCATTCAAAAACTCACTTAATGTGATTTGTAAACATGGAACCAATTGGGACCTCATTTTGTAATCTCTGATATTTATATAATTTGAATGATAAACCTTTTTAAAACGACTCAATTAGAGTTCGTTTACTATTATTGTGACTATTGTGCCGTCAAGTAACACCCAGTTCGAATTCCGCTGCATCCATGAATTGGGGGTGTTACATTTTATGTACTCACAACCAAATATTATAAGCATATAAGTCGATCAAGAAGTCTATGTTACTGACATGCATAGTTCTTATTGTCCCTTGAGTTAATTCACACCATACGAATCATCCAAAATGATATATATATATATATATATATATATATATATATATATATATATATATATATATATATATATATATATATATATATATATTTACACGTTATATGCATGCATTCTTTCCATCATTCATCGTACACTTTCACAACATTCTTTCTCCCAAAAAATTCTTCCTTGGAGGCCAGAAGTGGATTTCATTCACGGTTGGAAGCAAACAACGAGTATCGGGTTAAGTTATATGATTAATTACTTGGGATATTAATCGAACTTGATTAATTCTTGTATTTTTCCTTCATCCTCTCGACTCCTTACCACCTTTGAAGGTCTAGTAAGTTATTTCAAACTCTTGTCATTCCATTTCACCCGTAAAATATGTGCCATGCATCAAATATATTTTTATTTGATCGTATATAAGCTTTAAGTAAATATTTACGTACGTATACAATTGTAGCAACACAAAGTTTTCAAATCCAAATTTGGTTAATAAAACTAATATTTTTCGTGTGGGCTTATTCAAGGCCCAACAAGAAATAACGAACCATAAGCCCACTGGGCCCATATGAAACATTTTTGGAATCACAAAAGTAGCCCAAGTTCAGGCCCAGAACATTTTCCATGCCCTCGCCTCCAAAAATCTTAACGAGCTTTTAGTTTGGCTCGTTATGGCCCATAAGCTGGAAAATAAGCACTTTTATTAAATAAGCAGTTGAAATAAGCTTATTATTGACTTAATAAGCTACGGAAATTTTTATAATCATTTTTGTAATTTTGGACTAAAAATGTAACGCGACGACACTTAGGAGGACTAAACTTGTCATGGACTGAAAAGTAGGGACTGAAAATGTAAAAATAGAATCTATAGGATAAAACTTGATATTATTAATATTCCAAGCTTAGAATGTTATTTTGGACAAGTAGTGGACTGTAATTGTAAATTAGATACGAAAAGGACTAACGGTGTAACGCTAACGCCGTTAGTATAAAAAGTGTAAAATTGGGAAGAGGACAAGGACTAAACATAATCTATTTGACATTCTTATTTATTTTCTATTTTCATAAATTTATTCCGTATTGCATTTAAACTTTCGTTTATATATATATATATATATATATATATATATATATATATATATATATATATATATATATATATATATATATATATATATATATATATAGTTAACGTAACGTTAATAATATATATAACGATATTTCAAAAGTTAATTACTGATACTGTTTCCAAATTGATTACTGTGGTAAGATACTTGATTTTATGATGCTATCTTGAATGATCCCATTATTACCTTGATTTTGCCTAAGTTACTTTATCGCCATAAAGTCCCTTAATCATAAGCCATTAATCACTGTTAAGTGAGCGCGAATATAGTGAACAGCTTCGAAACCTGTTAAGGACTGACCTCCTGTCCCACTAATACTTGACGGAATGCCATTTGCAAATGGTTAGTCGTATTAGTCGTGATACACTATATTCGTAGACAAATAGGAATTGGCAAATCACCTATTATAAGAGGGCAAAATTTATCATTGACTTTATAAAACACCTCTTTTGGTTAAGCTTGTGTGTCATGAGGCTTTGGGCAATATCTATAAAGGAAATATATGTTTTCAACATATATTTAGATATAGTTGTATAGGAATTTGACCATACTTGAATTGTATATCTGATTAAATTAGTATCATGAGTTTCCAGCTCATGTTAGGATTATTGATCCCTTATTTGAATGTGATTGAATACTTATAAGATTTATTTGTGATTATAGTCAACATTACTCAATACTTGTTTCATTACTGTTTGTATTTATCATTTCCAAATATTCCTGAAATCTATCAAAATAATGGTTTTCCATAAAACTCTATGAACTCACCAACCTTTGTGTTGACACTTTTAAGCATGTGTATCTCAGGTAATTTAACGGAGCAGGACAAGACGCGGAGTGGGCATTTATTACTCTGATAAATTAAAATGGTGTAAAAAAATCAAATATGTCATTCTTTCAAAACCTTTATATCTTTTCATAAGATTTTGAAACAAATGATTCACCTTTTATCAAAAATATTATTTGAATGTCAAATAACTTTCAAAAACACTTCTTTTAAGCCATTTTATGATATTTTAACTTCGATCCTCACCGTAACACCTAAATTACTTTTCCGCTGCGACAAACTTAAATTTGGGGGTGTTACAATTATTGCCATAACTTAAAACTAAAAAACGAAGGGACGGTAACACACATTGAAACAGACGATGAAGGAAGATTTAAGATGGTATTTATAGCGTTTGGTGTTGCGGTAAGATTCATTTTAGATTCACTATTTTTATTAATAATATTTATATTTATATTTATTTTATTTTTTTAAGCATGTTATGTAATTGTAAACTAATTTACGGTTAATGATACTAGATACGGAGTTTTATAGCCTTTATGCGCCCATTGATAATAATTGATGCCGTGCATCTCAAAGGGAAGTATCAAGGAACCAACCTGCTTGCTGTTGGCATGGATGGTAACAACCAGATTATTCCAATCGCTACTGGGGTCTCACAGGGTGAGACCGGTGAAGCTTGGACAATGTTTATGATGTGGTTGAAAGAATGCATTGGTGAAGTGCCTAATTTGGCCATTATTTCAGACAGGCATGCATCAATAACCAAAGCTTGTGATACCGTTTTTCCAAATTGCTTTCACGGTTACTGTTGCCGTCATTTGACGATGAATTGCAATTTGAAATTGAAAAAACCAAAGGCTTTATTCTGGAAGGCGTGCAAATCTTATACTACTGAAGATTTTGACAAAGCAATTGCAGAGCTTCGAGCAAGTAGACCTGAAGCCGTAGATAAACTTGAAAAAGCAGGGTTTGATAAGTGGTCAAGGGCGTATTGTACAGGAAAAAGATACAATTACTTGACCTCAAACAGTGCAGAATCAATTAACTCACTAACTAGGCATGTGAGAAGGGTTCCAATAACGATGCTCATGGAGTACTACAGAAGGCTTTTACAAGATTGGTATTTCCTACGTCGAGAAAAATACCGCGGTAAACTATATATAATCTTTACGCATCATTTACTTGTTTAATATATAATATCTAGTATATGTTTTTGTATGTAAGAAATTATTATTATTATTTTTTGTTGGCATAAAATGGCAGTCGCAAACAAATTTGAACTTACAGAGTGGGCAGCAAGGAAGGTCCAGCAGAGGATGTACAAGAGTGCTAACTGGGAAGTTAGAGGCATCACCATGTGTGTCGTGTACCAAGTAATAGACCATCATCATATTCATATTGTTGATTTTACAAAAAATGAATGCACTTGCAGGTATTAACTATAAACAGGTTGTTTATTAAAGTACTTGTTGTTTAATCATGTCTGCCATTTGATTAGCTTCAACGTGTAGGAAATGGGAAGATTCAGGTATACCCTGTGGTCATGTGTGTGCCGTGTGTAGAGCCGAAAATTTGACCCACTGTAACAAATGGGTGGAAGATTGGTTTATGAAAATAGCACTAAAAGGAACATATCAAGAAATGGTCTTTCCTTTGGAAGAAGAATCAAAATGGGTTAATCGAGGAAACATACAAAAAGTGAAACCACCATTGATGGTTAAGCGCCAAGCTGGAAGACCAAAAAACAAAGATCGTTTTCTATCAAAAAATGAGGAACCAAAAGTTAAAAAATGTGGAAGGTGTGGCACCGAAGGACACACCCGTGAAGCATGTATGGCACCGCTGCCCAGAACAGAGGTAATTTGAAAGTTCGTACAAATTTTTTTTGTTTTTTTTACTTATTTATCTTGTTTTTTTTTTTATTTTGGAATTCTAACAAGATATATTGCATATTTTTCCTGATAAAATGCCAGACAAGCAATAGTAGATCAGACAAGGGTAAAGAAGTGATGCAAGAGATGGTATCTGAAGGGGGAAGTCGTAAACGTAAAGTCGAAGTGGACGAAGATTTTTTTGAAAACGGGAGAATTTACCAGGAATGGGAAGACCTGCACTGGATGGGTAACTCATCTAATAGCCTTTGGGAGGGGAATCTGGTATGGGACGGTGAACGAGGTTACTCTGCCATTAACCTAAATTCAATTCCGGAATCTAATCCTTATCACTTGGATGATTTCTAAGTCAATGTTTTGGTGATGGTCACGAACCGGGTCGTTGTTAAATTATCCAGTGGTAAACTTCTTAGACGCTTAATCGTAATCTATCTGTAGTGTTTGAACCTTTGATGTTAGTGATTTTTTGTCACAAAATGTACCGTTATTCTTATTAATATTGTACTACGTTATGCTTATTAATATTGTACTAAGGGAAGTATCAATGTTGTACTACGTTATGCTTATTAATATTTCATTGTTTAAAGGTAACAAAACAAGATAATAAAAACAAGAAAAATAAAGCATAAAGAAATTACCTTGCAAATGGGAAGCAGTCATTCAAGAAAATCTGCCAAAATTTGCCATGTCCGGTTCCCTTGGCACCTATTATAAACATCTCATTGTTCTGCAAGTAAAACATTTTCTTTATCAGTAGTAACCTTACTCCAAATAAATATGGGAAAAGGTTTATTGTATACGGAAAAAAACAATCACTCTTACTCCATATATTGTCGAATCAGGTGCATAACCATTTTTTAATGCGACCTTGTACGAGGATGTCAACAATTTAAAAAACATAATCCGTTACTTAACAGGGAGCAAATTACATAAACTAGTTCATACATCATTTTATCTAGTTATCTAATACAAACTTGATCCCATAATACAAAGTTGCTCCCTTGATACAACCTATTTGAATTACAACATCCATATTCACCATTTCTACCAACTAGAAACTCTGTGTTTCAAGAAAAACGTAGCCAAATGCTCACGATAGGCAAGTGCAGCCTGTACCAGATTATCCACATCCAAAGACTTCCCGTGTGCCAATCGGTATAAGAATATGCATACCCAAATACCGCAATTTCCAAAAAGCCACCCTGCGTTGGAACGTTAACCGCATTCTCGAAGGTGATAGCGTACGTTGTAGGATCTATACCTTTCTTATCAAATACATTGGCTTGCTCAAGAACGATAGGAAGTCCAGCCTGTTAAGAGATATAAACATATTACATTATGAAAACATTACACATTTAATATATCTATAAATATTTATGGATCAGTAATTTTTTTAACCACACCAACACTGAAAAACATAAAAAAGAAAACATAAATTCATTCACACAAACTAAAAATAATTGCATACATGGAAATTCACTGATTACATGCGACGTTAACAGATATCCTAAACGGATTACATGCGACAAACACTGTTAACATACAAACAACATTCCTAGTTAACCTAAAGACTGATAACACATACTGAATACATACGACATTCCCATATAACCTAACATGTTGACACACGATAATTCCAATAAAAACCATAAAACCCCTAAAAGCCAACAACTTAATAGACCATGGCATCCTCATGCTCCTGCATAAGAAGTGATTGACAGTAGGGCATGAGGAAAAAATATCCAACATCTCCTTCAATTCCAAGATTCTAGAAGTTCCCGGTAGCAAGTCTGTATCGTACAACAACCACAGGAAATCCCTCCTGGTGTTGAACTTCAACAATCGGGTTGTTGTTAAACTCAAAACCAAGAAATTTGAGTTTACATCGTGTGGGAACTTTAAGAAGACGGGTAAACGAATCAACGGTTCCACCAACTAGTGTCAACACCCAGACACAGAAATCATAATGGCTATCCTGATCAATATTTCCAGAAATCACGAGGTTGTTTCCTAGATTAGACACTAAGAATGGTAAAGGAATATGGCGAAGCAACTCATCAGGTATGTCTAAGAGTTGGAAACGGTGGGTCACCAAGTCGAAAGAGACAATGTAATATACCTTGCATGAGACACCGTTATTAGCATACACCCTTTCATACCTACACCAGCAAATCAGATCACCAATATTAGCTTGACTTGTTTTCTTTATCCTGATTGTTGGAGGTGGCAACAACTGAGGTTCCAAAATCCTCCATTCTCTTGAAGAGAATGTGTGAATTAAAACAGTAACTGGATTTTGGGGATTGTTAGGGTACGCAATCTTTATAATGGTTGGATCAAGAGTGTCCTAACGAACCCCAAAACCCAATAGGCGTTTTTCAAATTCCATTGGCACAGTCAAGTAGGGGACAAAAGTTCCCGCTGACCTTTTGATCGAAGGGTTCCATACTATTGCCATAAAATCAGAGACAATAGGACCATACGTAAAACCACACACACCGTTGGACCAACCAATTGGTATCAGATCAGAATAATTTAGGTTTGAAGAAATAGTTGTCAAAGCAAAATTTTCATCTGCTAAAGACATGTAACCTTTAAACCTCTGCTTGTAGCATAAAACGTAAGGAAAAGTATCAGCCGGCTTAACACCGTAAAAAACAGTGAAATGATTGGTGTCAATGCAAGACTTCCAGGTCTTGCAGACACTTCAGCATCGAAGAACCTGCTTGACAGGAAGCCTTTGAAGTATGTCCATTTGAACTTCTAGAGGAATGTTATAAGACATTTTGTAGTATTTGGCTGTTAAAGATATAAGGTTTTGATGGAAGGTTAGTGTGGGTGATGAATTTTTTGGCTGTAAACTACTAAGGGGTGGAAGATTATAAAGACCTTGAAAATTTATGGCTAATACCAACCCATTAGATTTTCTTGTACTTTCCTAGTACTTAAAATCTTTACTTTTAGACTTAACTTAAGGTTTTAGGAGTTGACTTCTACTTCATTTAATAAGTTAGTTGGACCAATTTTAAGAATGATTAGACTATATTCAGTTTGTTTCTAAATATTACTCCAAAGACATGTAATTCAATTGTAACTTAGACTTAAGTTAATGAATGTAGTTGGCTAAATAGACTATATTCAAAGCATGTATGGCTAAATATATAAAGCAAATGTTTTTAAGTTTTGTTTATTATTTGTTGTTGATGAATGTGTATACCTGTAAACATGCCCGAAGTTGCAAATACCAGGGACGCCGCTCAGGTGATGGTGTCTCATGCTTAGGGGCATTGTCATAAAACATTACGACACCGGTCCTGATATGAAAGTGTGCGACAAACCAATGTTTTTGCGTTACATTGATAGGCATATAAACCTGAAAGGAAAAAAATTAAGGCTTGTTATCAAAACACATAAAAATATATCTATGAAGAAAATAATACGAGATTTATATGCTCAACATCACCCCATGGAATTCTGTACTTTTCCCCATTCGCATACCATACGGGGATGGAGTCCTGTAAGAGGAGCTGAACAAAGTATGCAGTAACCATTGTCTAGTCAGCGTCTTGAGGTCTGAAATGCAACATGTATTCCACCCACAACTCTATGTGCTGTTAAAAAAAATAATAATAAAAAAAATAATTAAATAAACTGAAGCTATATGTATGAGTCTTACCTCATCCATAAGCCAACCTTGCTTAGTAGGGTCTAAACACACTAAGGATTCCCAGAACCTCCAATCAACATGAACTTCATTGGACCAAGGAAACATACATCGAAGGGGCCCAGGCCTTCCAAGGAATTCATCGTACTCATCAGTAATGTTTACCTTGCTGATCCATGTGTTCCAGCGAGAAAAACTCTACACAAAGATTGATACTATATAAGTAAAACTAACAATATCATTAGAAGTAACAATCTAAAAAGTTGATTTTCATACCTCAACCCAAGGTTTAACATGTTTTAGCTCCTCCGTCATATTTGGATCCCTACAGCCAAAAGGAGGATTTCGATTTTTTTCACATTCAACAAATTTTTGGGACCAGTAATACAAAGACTCAGATCCATCTTGGTGACTACTCTTCTCAGGTTTTATGTATGCCTGGGCTATCTTCCAATGTTCTGAATTATAAAAAGCAACAGACGCTTTTTTCTTCTCCATTTCAATCTTCTTCATCTTTTCATTTTCCTCCCTCCGATTTGTCTCCTCTATCAAAGCATTTAGAAACTCTTTTTCCATCATCTTTTGTTCTTCCATCCGCCACCTTACTTCCTCTTCATTACGCAACCTTAGTTCCTCTTCCAATAGATATTCCTGTAAAAATGTACTGTTTTTATGTACATGGTATAATATACTATGATTTATCGTCATAGTTTGGTAAGAACTTTACCAGAACAACATCATCATCGTCGACATTTTTAGGCGGTGAAAGAATGCTACAAATAAGTGAGTCAACTAAGTCAAAGAATTCACGATTTAGTTGTTCACGAAATTCACAGCTCATATGGGAAAAGGATCAAGTAAAGTCCAATTTTTCCTGATAATGGGAAAAAATATATAAAATAAATAAATAAGTAGGCTTGTAGAAATGGAATTTGGCAACTAATTGAAACCGTATAAAACTATAAAATAATGCATGTAAGACTCCAAAACTACTTATGTGAGCGAATTAAAGCTGATCTAAATTCAACTATTGGCAACAAACTGTTTTTAATGAACATTGTGTACTAAACCAAACACCCCTTTAAAAACCAGACTAACAATTTTAAATTAGAAAATCTAGATTAAAGCTAAATTTGGAAGAGTAAATACTTAATTTAGATGATATGTGATCTTAAAATAAGCAGTTACAAGTGAGATTTAGATGATATGGGAAGAAAATGGGATTTTCACTAATAAGGCCTAGATACCAAATGTTGACTAACAACTATAACCTATTAAAATGTGGCCTAGATACCAGTAAAGAGAGCTTGAAAACAACTTTTGGAATTATAGGGATGAATGTATTACCCGAAATCTGCAAGTTCTCTCTTGAATCACACGATCCTTGAGGTCGATCTCTGTTAGAAGACTATTGGTCTGAACCCTTTGAACAAGAGGTAAATATCTCTTTTCTGTCCTCCCACGTTTCCGTGAAGCAGCAAGCTTCTGTAGATATTCATCGTAAGCATGTGGTACTCTTGTTCGAAGAGTCTGTGGTACGTACTGTATGTAAAATTCTGTAAACTACATATACCAATCCGACTGGTGCTCTGCTAACGTTGGTTTCAGATCAAATATTATCTTCGATTCCTAAATAAAACAGAAAAAATGAATACTTAATAAAGGAAGTTAATACAATACCAAAATAAATAATTAATAATAATTTTAAAGGTTTAACCTTGCCAAATAGCAATCCATAATCATTTTTTGTGAACTTTTGTTTCCTTGACCACGATACTGCCCTCGGTATAACGTCCGGGACTTTATTCCACCAATGACTGCTTTTTTCAAATGACTCAAGAATCCATATCTACAAATATAAAAAATGGCTTAATCTCTGAAACAAACTTTAAATTATCAAAAATTTAGGAAACTTGTGATAGACTTAGGAATAACCTTGAAAGCCCAAACAAAACCTTTTAGTGTGTATGTTGGAACGTACTTCCGATCATTTTTCAGTCCCTTCAGGTGTTCCCATCGGTGGTTTGATACGACATTCAATAACTGTTTGTACAAGTGCTGCCAAATATGTTCCCCCCATGGAAAGGAATTCCATGTGCCAAGGTCATCAACCAAACGCACAAGTGTATCAGATACATCTTCAACCAACAACCTACCCAAAAAAATTACCTCGTACACAAACAATAGACACACACGGACTGCGTCTTCATCAGATAATTTACCAAACAACTCTTCATCTTCAATGACACCAAGAAGATCTAAATTGGTAAGTTTTACCTCTATCTTTTTAGGAAATAACCTAGATTTAAGTTTTACATGCCCTGATCTATATAAGTCAAAGTTAAGATTCCCAAACCGAAACCCTGTGATAAGAGCAAACTCGGGACGACCAAAATGTAAACTACGACCATCAACATCATATATAAGGGGCATGTCATACTGAGCATTATCCACATAACCCTATGTTTTTTGTATGTAATCTAACATATGAGGTTCATGTTCAAAAAAGAAAATATCCAACCATCCTCCAAAACAGGTACTCCTAAGCAATTTCCTTCGATTATCATTGAGCTTTTCTTTAATTAATGAAAAGTATTTCAATTTGCTCGTAACAATGACTTTTGCTTCGTATTCCTTAAACAGAAAAACAAATAAAAAAAGTAGCTTAGGTAAATTACAAACAATAATAAATAAAGGAAACAAGTTTATATGTAAGTATCACTATTTTTACTATGTTTGTAAAGCAATTACCACAACTGGTCAAATTAACAACATATTAAGCAACTAGCAACAAGTGGAAAATTAAATGTCACAAAATTTTCAAAAGAATTTACAAGTTTGTGTTTACCACCGACGTACTAAGTCTTCGCGACAACAATCTGAAGCTATCAAAACAGTTGTCCGTGTAGTTTGAACCTGATTGGGAGTACAGACTATTTCCCGCCGTGTATAAGCAGGATGTATATAGTCTGAGGCCCGATATCTGAGCCCAACTCTACAGGGTTAAGTAACCGACCATCTATGGTTCAAGCTCGCCCGGAATCACCCCTTGATCCGTTTGGCCTAGTTGGTTCCCATAGAATAGCCGATTACCACTGATCCGATACAACACTTATGTAGATCATTATCGCAAAGACTAAAACAAAGGTTTCAAAGCCTCAAACTTGTAAATTGTTTTGTAAAATTTTGTAAACTTTGATTTTCCAGTATCGATTTCAAAGGTTTCACCAAAACAGCAATACACAAACAAAGGCAATATTTTTATTTCTAAATTAGGCAGATTATACACATCAATAACCCGTGTATAGACACACTTGAGCTGGGTGACTTCTACAACATCAAACTGGGTGAATTCTACAACATGAACATACTTCAGATCCCCTAACATTAACAAACTTACCAGGGAATCATTTAAGCTTACAACAAAAGGAAAATTTCAGGGAAAAGTATGTAGGTTGTAAACACTAAAAACCTTTGAGATATGATGTAGTTCACTCTACAGCTAGTCTTAGAAACTTGTAAAGAACATGAACTTACAAATACTAACAATTAAAACGCTATTTCTCATCTAGACCCTATGAACGCAAAAATTTGTAATCCAAGAAGTTATGGTTTTTTATAAGTAAAGTTCAAAATTGATCAGAATAGCAATTTACCCCATTAACAGTTATGAAAACCAAACAGAAAGTCACCCATATCAAAACCATCTAATTCATGTTTTCCATAAATCATTTCTAGATTTAACTAGTGTTGTAAAAATCAGATTACAAGGCCGAGTAAACAAAGATTACTGATGCGTAGGGATTGCACCAGGCTTTACCTCTCGAGGGATCTCGAGAAGCTTACAACCCCCACCAGGCAGTGTACCTGATCGATGTAGTATAGTATAATGACAAGTACCGGGGGATTGATCATTCAGCTAGGAATAGTGTCGCTAGGATTAGAAAACCTAAAGACTAGGTCTAGAGATAAGGGATGATTCTTTTTTGTATTTTTATATTTTTTAGAAAGCAGGTAAAAATCTCGGGTTTGAAGGATTTAGGCGGAATTATTTACTAGTCAACTAACCCAATACTAAAGATGCAATCAAAATAAAATACTAAAAATGAAAATAAAACTAATTATACTAAAGTTGTGAGCAATATGTAGGAGAATTGTGTTTAGTTAGATTTCACTACTCCCTAGATATCTTTTACACGTTAATTACTTGTTTTAGTTGCGTGGATGACGGATTGTATTCCTTAATACCACTGATGAGTGCTTAATCATTCATCCTTTTTAGGGTTTATTTCTGACCAATAATACCAAATACTAACCAAAAATGTCAAGAGAATGCATGTTTTTGTATTTGTGTATGTGCAGGAACGGATATGAGAAAAATGAACGAAAACAAAGCAAAACCGACAAAAACGAGCACGAGAATGGAAAAAGGTCAAAAGCCGAAGTCGGGGAAGCAAAATGATCAAGGAAAGCTAAAAATGTCATAAGAAGTCCTCAGGAAATCTCAAAATTGCATAATTGGTCCCTGGTCAAAGTTTGAAGAGATTGACGACTTTAGTCCCTCAACTTTGAAAGTTTGTCATAAATAGTCCTTTGGAAGATTATGTGTAGAAAATGGCAACAAAGGTCCTCCGATTATTGAAGATATTCAACATAGGCCCTTGGAATAAGTTTTGAGTAATTACGGATTTAGTCCTTGAGTTTTGAGTTTATACAAAATTGGTCCTTAAAGTATTACTACTCCTAAGTCAAAAATTAATACAACCGGATCCATAATTACACTTGGCCCAAAGAAAACAAAAGCCCAATCCTCCTAAACATATACACGGCCTGCTTAAATTACCCAAGTCAACCCCACTACCCAAGACCCGGTCAACGAAATAAAATAAACAAATACCCCCAAATCCCATTACCCGCCCCCTCTTTTCATATTTACCCAGATGTGTTACTGTGGCATGAACCCTAATTTCACCACGTCCCACAATTACCTCATCTTAGTCATAATTACCCAATGATTGGTTGTTTCTAGAAGGGTCAGGCATGACAGAAGCATGTCAGGACACGTGGACCAGTGAGATTACACACGGAGGATCAATCACATCCTATCAATCAATCAAACGGTGGAGATTTAAACTTGGGGACCAAGGAGAGATCAAGGGCTTACATTCACTCAAAAGAAACAAAAAAGTGGCGAGGATCAGTGACATGGCAATCCAGAAGCATCTTCCAATCTCCCCTCAGCTCCTATATATACCCCTCCCTTTTCAGTCATGAGAGTGTGTAATTTCTTAATATTGTCTTAGTTTTTCTGTTTACTGCTTATTGTATTTTTAATTTTCCAAGCATTGTATTAAGATTTTTAAATTTTAATATAATTCCAATTTACATGTTAGCTTATTGTCTTTTTAATTCTCATTTTATTCTTATCATTATTACTGTTTGTTAGTTTTAAAATTACTTTAGTCAATTTACTTTTCAAATTCAGTTATTGTTTATCAAATAAAAAAAATATAATATATATATATATATATATATATATATATATATATATATATATATATATATATATATATATATATATATATATATATATATTCCATAATAGTTTTTATTAATTTGAATCAAGGTTTATATAGTTGTTATCTATTTTATTCAGCTTATACAAACATTTAAGTACTGTTTCATCAAAGTTTTTTAATAAACAAAAAAAGTCAACCATTGGTCAACTGTGAAAGCTTAATAAGATAAGCCAGCTTAATTTGGAGAAAAGGCAGCCTTAAGGAGTCCAAAGGCCTGTCTAAGAGACAGGCTAGCTAAGTGAACCCCCTCTCTTTGAGCTGAGGGGGAGTTACTTTGTAAGTTCAATCCATTTTTGTTACTGTTTCATTTATTTTATACTAGTAGTTTAGATTTGTTCCTGGTAATTGGTTTCTGTTTAGTTGTTTTACAAGTAGCTTAGTTGTAGTCTATTTATTCTATTTGGAATTATTTGTGTTTGAATTGGTTTATTTCTATTTTACAATACTAGTTGTTACTGTTTCATCTATTTTATCTGTCAATCTCTGTATCTGAGTACTACATCTGAGATCTGTGTTTTCTGGGAGTTATTTGCATCAGTGAATCATTTTTGGATCTAAGTTGAGGATTTGGATAACAAGTGTGGGATCTGTGGTGGTATTTGAGTTAAGACAGTCCCATAAGTGGTGTTTGGATTTAAGCAGTTTGCTGATATAGTGACTGTTTCAAATGGTTTTAGTGGTCTAGGTAGTTTACTTGAGTTGCATCTAGGTTAGTTATAGTCTTAAAGCAGTAGTTCAATTCATAGAAAGTCAAATTAGCCTATAATCATTCATACAGTTAGGTTTTAGGTTGCAATATCAGTTACAATAGTTGCATTAGTAATAGTATTAGCTTATTCTAATCATTTATTGGCATAATAATATAATTTCAGTGAGATTTAATGATTAAAAATCCGATTTGGTCAAAGCTTTGTGTTAATCAAAAAGTCAAAAAGTAATTGGTTGTCTGTTTTGGTTAAACTTTCAAGGAGGTGCACAGTGCTAATTTTGTATTCAAAATCAATTTGAAAAGTTGCTTTGTAATCTTTATCAGATTGTTAATACATATCAAAAAGAAAATTTGGTTTGGAGCTTATCTGCTTATCTGAAAAGCTATTGGAAGTTGACTGTTTGACTATAAGGTCCCCTGTACATCAGCTCATAGGGCTATTGCTAAACAACCTTAGACTCAGTAAATTGGTTCTATAATTCTTTCAGTTGGTGAATTTGCAATCTCTGCTGGTTAGTCATTAGTTTGGACCCATAAGTTTGCTTATTACAGCTTATTGGATCAGCTTAATTGCCTGATTAGTTGAGGAGTTTGAACTTAGTATCTGTTTGGTATTTGAGGGCTGCAAGTGTTGAATTTGGATCATAATCTGAGTTTTGTTGTTCAGTAGAGTTCATTTGTGCTTATAGTTGATTTATCCATTGAGTTTTTGCCTACAGCTTATTTGTTTGCTTTTTGCTTATTCATCATAATAGCTTATTTGATCTATTTGTGCCTCAACCTGTGCTTCTGAGTGATTTCTGGTCTCAATTTTGTTCCAACAAGCTTGTTTTAGTCTAAAAATCATTTGGGTCAAGTTTCAGGTCAATTGGCCAACTGTGCTTATCAATAAGCACTTCTCAATAAGCTGTTTTTGCCCATTCAGCACTTCCAGTGCTTATTTTTCAAAATTTATATTTTTCCTAGCTTTAAAATATTATTTTAGATTTTCCCTGAAATTTTCATATTTTTCTGAGCTCATTTGCTATTTTTCCTATTTAATTTTCATTTTTAATCATTTTTAATTACTAAAAAATACAAAAAAATCAGAAAAACCCCAGAAAAATCCAAAAAAATATTAGAAAATTATTTTTAGTTATTTTAGAATTTTAGAAATTTATTTTGCATTTTTCTCAATTTATTTACATTTTCTTTTAATTTTAAATTAGTAATATTAGTTTTTAATTCATAAAAAATAAATAAAAAGTCAAAAAAATATTTTTCTTTTTCTCAAAATTTTCTTTTATCATTTTTAATTTTTTAAAATTATTTCCAAGTCCGTAGGAGTAGCGTAGCTTAAAAGTCGCGTTTTATTTCGTACGTTTACGTTTATTTTCCGTTTTAGCTTACGTTTTTCGTTTCTACGTTATGTTTCTAGTTGCCTTACTTGAATTACGTGTTTAGTTGATTATTTGTGCTTCATTTACTATTTTATTAGTATAATTTCATCACTTTTTACCACTTTCACGACACGTTTCATGAATCGGGAATTCGAAATTCCATTCATCCTTCACACGGACTACGACCTCGGGTTATCCGTATTTCTTTGCGGATCTCTTGAGTAATACTATACTTATACTATAACTTGATTTTCACGAATCAAAATTTTGGCGCCGTTGCCGGAGAAGGTTGAAGTGAATTTTTCGTTTTCGTTTTTCGAAATTGTGTTTTGAAAACCTTCATTGTACATATTTTCTATAAAAATTATAAAAATTGAAAAATCAAAAACACTTTTCCTAAAGTGTTTTCAAAAACACCAAAAAAATAATAAAGTTACAGCCTCGACTCGACCGAAAGGAAGGGCGTTGTAAACCAAATAAGCTTCTCAATATAATTACGCGTGAAATTAGTTGCTAAACGGATTACTTTAATTCTACGACCGAATAAGCAGAAAATACGGAAGCTTTGACATTAAATTGCAAGCTGAAGAGAGATCCATTCTTCTCACCCGTTCCATCGCGAGTAGATTAAGGGAAACGGTTTACAATTAACGTAACGTTAGAAAAAGAAAAAAACAAAAGTATAAGTTTTTAAATTTTGCTTATAAAAACAAAAATATAAAAAGATTTTCCTTTTTAAATTTGTTTTTCCTTTTATTTTTCAAAAATTTGATTTTTGTGGTGTATGAACACACGTTCTACGTCTAAACGACTTGTTTCACCACTTTCAAATCCGGAAAGTTTGTTTCGTCACACACACCGAGTTCTATTTCCTAATACGGAGGAAATGAACCCGAACGAGCAACACTTGGGACCCCCGCCGATGGGTGGTATCCAAAACAATGTGATCCCTCCGATGGGACCACAACCGGTTTACGATCAACGTACTATGCAAGAATTGCTCCAGTGTCCCACCAAGGGATACGGGGATTCAATTGTTTTACCACCAATCCTTTCCGATAATTTTGAGCTTAAAACTGGATTGATTCAACTTGTTACGTCAAAACAATTTCACGGTTTTGAGAGGGACGATCCTCACGCACACATCCGATGGTTTAATAAGTTAACTTCGACTTTGAAATTTAAGGATGTCCCTCATGATGCTATCAAATTGATGTTGTTCCCATTTTCACTCGAGGGTTCAGCCCGGATTTGGCTCGAAAAAGAACCCCCTTGATCAATTCACACGTGGGAAGAACTCGTTTCGAAATTTGTTAATCATTTCTTTCCACCGTCCAAAACGACTAATCTTAAGAATGATATAACTAATTTTCAACAAAGTTTTGATGAGAACTTTGGTGAGGCATGGGAACGTTTTAAGGATCTTCTTCGAAAATGTCCTCACCACGGTTTCTCCGAGTTACACCAAATCGACACGTTTTATAACGCTTTGACGCAAAACGATCAAGATTCTTTAAACGCAGCCGCCGGTGGAAATATCTTGAATCGTACGCCTAGGGATATTTTGACGATCATTGAGAACAAATCTAAGGTTCCGACTTCTCGTAACAAACCGAATGTTTCGAAAGTGACTTCTTTTACTCCTCCTTCACCTTCGTTGGTCCAATCATCGGAATTGGCCGAACTTACCGACGCTATCCGTTGTATGATGAAAGAGTTTAAGTCGCAGAACCAAAAACCCGAGCCCGTTAAAACCGTTAATGAAAAATGTGTGATTTGTGGTGGACCCCATCCGTATTATGATTGTCAAGCCACCGATGGCCAAGTTTATAATGCTAACGTAGCAGCTGTAAACTACAATCAAAACCAAGATTTTCGTGCTAACCAAACAAGTCCACCTGGGTTTCCACCCGTGCAAACTAATCAAAACCGTTATCCTCAAACTAACCAAGGTTATCAAAACCAAGGTTACAATCAAAACCGTGGAACGAATTATCAAGTCCCTCCACCACAACAAGTTTATCAACCACTGCAACCTTCTCCTGAGCTTGCTAATTACATGAAAACGAACGATGTTAACATTCGAGCAATGCAAAATCAAATCAACAACATGAGGATTGAACTTAAGAAGGAGATCGACACAACCATGACTCGACAAACGAATGAGCTTAAGTAAAAGATGAGCAGTTTTATGCAAATGAATCAAGCATCGACGTCTGGTTCTCTTCCGAGCAACACAATTGCTAACCCGAGGGGGGAGATTAAGGCAATTACGACACGTAGTGGTGCTATATATGAACCCACGGTTCCGACTACCTCTTCTTCTCCTCCTCCTAAGGTAGTGGACCGTGAGACCGAGGCGACAAAGGACCCGGTACCTCCAATTAATAACGGAGATACTGAAAACGTCCAACCTCCAGTTATTCAAACGTCTAAAGAAAAGGAAAAAGTCGTTTTTGAGAACAATGTGAAATACAAGTCTAAATTGCCATATCCATCACGATTTAATGATGAAGAGCTCCGTGAAAAATCTAAAAAACAAATGAAAAAGTTTCTCGATATTTTTCAAAAATTGCACTTTGATATAAGCTTCATGGATGCTCTTGTTTATATGCCAAAGTTTGCCTCAACGTTTAAAAATCTCATAAGTAACAAAGAAAAATTGCTTGAATTAGCTGAAACACCGATTAATGCTCAATGCTCCGCTATTCTTCTCAAAAAGCTTCCCGAGAAGCTTGGAGATTCGGGAAAGTTTCTCATACCTTGTTCGTTAAAAGATCAAGAGGTTTGCAATGCCCTGGCCGATTCAGGTGCAAGCATTAACCTTATGCCTTTGTCAATCTATAAACAACTTGGAATGGGAGAACTTAAACCGACTCGTATGACTTTGGAGCTCGCTAATCGAGCGATTACTCATCCGGTCGGAATTGCTGAAGATGTATTTGTTCAAGTTAATTCGTGTACTTTCCCAGCTGACTTTGTTGTTGTTAATTTTGAGGCCGATCCGAGAGTTCCTCTTATACTAGGGAGACCGTTTTTGAGAACCGCGAAAGCCATAGTCTATCATTTTAAGGATACTCTAACTTTACGACATGATGATGATATAATGATTTTTAAAGCCGATGCTTCGAAATCAAAGAAGTATTCCATTAAAAGCGTTGATGTTTGTGATTATTCATTTGATGATTTTGTGAAAACGTTCGTCTCCGACTCTTCCCCATCATTTCCTCCGGTTGAGGAACATGATTCTTTTTGAGAAGAGGTCGATGGATTCCTTGCTATTGATACAATTCCGTTTTCTGAGATTGACGATTCTTACTTTGATTCGGAGGGGGATATTATTTTTCTTAACAATTTGTTGAACGATGAATCATTAATCCCTCCGGATAAAGTTAAGACGAAGATTGAGTTTATAATTGACGATCCTCTGGAGCCCGAGCTCGAGGAATTTTTACCAGACTTTGAGAGTTTTACCTTCGTTACGACTGAGGAAATAAGTGGCAATCCCACTTATCGTCTTGATTTTTCTGATCCGACATTTGAAGCTTTTCATTTCGATCACTCAGAAGAGACGAGTCGTGGCAGTATCACTTCTCATGCTTTTATCTCTCTTCCGGAGTTTGAATCATTTTGTTTTGATAAATTTGAAATTGAAAAGTTTTCTAAACCTAAATATGAAAGTTTCAGTTTTGATCTTGAAATTGATCATGATCCGGGTGGTGTGCTTAAAAATGAGAATTTGAATGAAAAGTTTTTCCCAACCCTCCCACCCGGAAAGGATTTTAAAAGGAGCTTAAATGATAAAATTCATAATTTCACAATTATGAAGTTGTCTTTTGATAATGATGAGTTTTTTCAAGATTTTCTTGTCATTAGTAACATTTGGTGTGATTTCTCTTATCCGTCACTCCGTTGGGAGTGAGGATGTTGTTTTTGACCCTGGTATCGTTTTTAAAAGTTTTCACTATTAAAATACCATTGGTTATCTCATCGGGATGGAACTTTCTCATAATTCATATGTTTATCCAAATATTTTGAATGAAAGCCCGATGGAGATTATTTTCCATTTGCTCTCACCAAGGACGAATTAATTCGGGGATCGAGTCAAGCTCGTGTGACTCGGTAAACAAAAACAAGCGCTTCGTGGGAGGCACCCCATGCTTATCCTTTTCATCTTCTTTATTTCTATTTTCTTTAATAACGTGACGTGAGGGGGGCGACCCTTTCCAGACTCGTGTTTTCGTGGTTGTTTTTGAATGTTCAGGAATTTCCCCGAAGTTTGAGGACTCTTGTGCTCGTGGTTTGTCGTTCTCTCCACTCGAGTCTCATCCTTCGCTGCTCTTTCGGAAATTCACCATATCCAAAATCTTATCGACTAACGTTTATCTCTTGGCATACTTAATAAACGGCCTTAGATTTTACGTAGGATTACCCGTACCCTTTAAACATTGAGGACAATGTTTCACTTTAGTCTGGGGGGGGTGAATCTTCGATTCGATTTGACCTGTACCATCGTCTGAGCTGTTAACTTACGCAACTCCGTTTTCCACCAAAAATTTTAATTTTTATCACCGCTTTATTATAAAAAAAAATGAAAAAAATATATATGATATGAATAATAAGATTTGACACCTTGTTTTGACTTTCCTACCGGCGAGAGTAGAAATAAATGTTCCGACTTGACCGGGCGTGTTGAGCCCCTAGCTTGTTTCCCTTAACCAAAATAATCATAAGATTATGGCTAAGCATCCGCGGATCTCATTACTTGGGATTTTAAATTTGCGGAGATCGAGGAATGATAGAGTTTATTTAGAAATTTCGTGCTATACACGGATCGCATTACTGGGATTTAAAAAACCCACGAAAGGTACTTGTGGCCTCCTTGTTCCCATCAGCAACGTCACCAATATATAATAGATGTCTAGGATTAATTAAGGGTATACGGTTTGGGCAATACTTAGTTTTTTCTCATTCCCAACAAAATCTCTGCATATGGGGGTTTGGTACACATAGGGGTACTGCCAGTGTTACGGTGAAATAGACTATTGCATCTTGCCGGTTCGCAGCCGATGTTGTGATCTTAGTAAAGGCCGTAGGACTCGGGGTTTGGCATATGATTATGAATATCAATAATAATAGTCCAAAGCCAAATAAAAAGGCAGAGGAATCCAAAGCTATAAAAAAGCAGCGGATAGAAATCCAAAGTCATAATAAAGCTCTTACATCTTGGCGGCTCATAAACCGTTGATTGTAAAAGAAATAAAGGACTAAGGACCAAAGTATTATTAAAGTGCTTATGATTATGCAAAAATGCCAAGCTTCGACTCCGGGGGTTTCCCTAATAAAAAGCTTCCGTTTCGGGTATCAAACATGGTATGTCTCGGTCGTAAATAAAAAGGGAGCCTGATGAGTGCTCAAACACTCATCATTTTTATCGTATTTAAACTGCCAAAACATCCGAAAACGCTCAGAAATGCATCAAAATACTAAAAATATCCCAGGGATTGTATTTTATACGTTTCAGATGCAAAATGAGCAAAAACAATGAAAAATGAGCAAAGTTTACACAATTGGCAGTTTTAGTCCCCCGACTTTCAAAAATTTACAAAACTAGTCCCTACGCATTTGTTTTGAAAGAAAAGTCAACCTAAGGCATTTAAAAGTCAAATATTATCAAAATTGATCCTTAGGTAAAAACTTTGGAAAATTACACTTTTGGTCCCTGCAGTTTGGGAAATTGACGAAATCAGTCCCTAGGGAATTTTAAAATGGATAATACATTTTGTGACCCTCATTTAATGAGAATGTAACATGTTTGGTCCCTTGGAATATTTTGGAAGTTTGGCAAGTTTGGTCCTTCAAAATTACAAAATTACAATATTGGTCCTTGTGATTCAAAGTTATACAAACCAAACGGACCCTTTGTATTTTGTTATCCAAAACCAAACACAACAATCCACCCCAGTCCATTGGTATTCCCAAGCCCACCAATGCCCAGCCCACATCCATTTTATTAATAAACCGGGTCAAACAGTCAACATCCCTTCCACCCCCCTTTTTCCGCCATTACCAAACCTCCCCAGCCCCCAAAACCTGCAAACCCAACATTTATGTCCCCCCCACTCCTCTCCAACCAGCCACCCTATCCCACTCACCTCCCAAAGTCAACCCCCAACAATATTATTGCCCCCCCCCCCCCCCCCCCACCATCTTATACCACCAACAAATCCTAGGTCTGCTGAGTGAAGATGTGGTCAAATCAATGTCTAGAGATGTCTTCCAAGGAACAAAAGCAAAAGAAAGCAAAGAGCAAAAGTGGAAAAAGAAGAAAACAGAAGGCCCTGGTTCAATGTTATCTGTAATATTTTTTTTAATATAAATAGGATTGAGATGTAAGCCATTAAGGCAAGTAGTAGTTAGTTAGTTTTCTTATGTAATTTCAAATTCAGTAGTAATCATAGTTGTAATCCTTTTTTAGAATTAATAGAAGTGCTTTTTTTTAAAAAAGTTCCAATTTCATATTTGCAGTCTCAAAAAAATCTCTTTCAGTATTCAAATCTTTTGATCAAATTCATTGTTGTTATGCACCTTAGTCTCAGAATCATGAAGTAAATATAAAAAGGAAAATTAAGTAAGAAAAGAAAAAAAATAAATAAAAATAAAATGAAACATGAGATGAGTGAGTGCAGGGTACCTTTGCATTAGACCTTGGAAGCTTGAGGAAGTTGCCTGCAATGGAGGGGCATGGTGGATTTCACTAGCTTGTTACAAAACAAGCTAGAGCTTATAGCTGCCATTAAGTTGGAGCCTTTGTTTAGCTGAGGCCCCAAGTGAGTACATTTTGTGAATTTTTGGTAAATGTGGTATTGTTTCCTTCATTATCAGTGGTCATTGCTACTTATGCATGTTCTTTTAGTTTATTAAAATTGATTCTAGTTCTAGTAGAAATAGAAATAATGGGTGTTAATTAGTCTTTGTTGTGCACTGTGTAGTTTAGAGTAAGGCTGCATTATTGGATTGTAGTTGTTAATGGTTGAAATTAATTGTTCAAATTGCCTTAAAACTAGTTAGGTTCAGTAACTTTGGCACCTAATTGGCAATTTGTCACTTGGATCAACAAAACAAAGTGTAGACAGATTTTAAAGTGGTGTTTGGTATAGCTAATTAATCTGTGTTGTGGTTATTTTTAGTTGTTAAAATCTGATTACCCATTGTTCTTAAGTGTAAACCAGGTCCCTTTGACCAACACATTGGTTATTTTTACACGAAAAGTCAAAATCACCTCAAAATTTCATAACAGTTGGACTGTCACATCTTTGGACTGTTAATCTTTCATTTTGGGTAAAGAAAGTGATTAAGATTGTTAAATTTAGGTTTAATATAACTTAATTCAATTAATTCAGTAATCTAAATTGGATCAAATCTCAATTTGGTCAAAGTTCTTTCAAAAAGTTAAAAGTCAAAAGTTTACATGTATGCAGAATCACCAAAACTCCATGATTAATTGTGATTTTTGTGCTTGACCTTAGGCATTGAAACTTTGTAGAATTATAGTACCCCAACTAGTCCTTAATGTCCATTGGTCATTGTAATTTTAGGAATTTTTCTGTGGGTTTTACAGCATCACCAACACACCTGCAGGGGAAGTGATCTCCCCTGCACCATCAGTTCCACCCAGCCTTTTTTATCTTGTGTGAGACATCCAGTAGGTCCCACACTCCCTTATTGGGCTTTAAGCTGAGCTTATTAGATAACCTTCTTAACCTTCAGCTTATTCTAGACCCTGGCTTGTTGTAGCTTTGTATATTTGGCCTACTCCCTTGAGCCCTGACCACCACTTGACTGAGAAGTCAGGTTGATCACCAAAACTCCCTGATGAGTGTGTAAATACTCATCATTTTTACCATTTCTGAGCTGCCAAAACATCCAAAAACACTCAATAATGAATCAAAATAGTGAAAATATCCCAGGAAAATGTTTTACATGTTTCAATTGCAAAAATACCAAAAACAGATGAAAAACGCACAAAGTTTGCATAATTGGCAGTTTCAGTCCCCCAACTTTCAAAAAGTTGTCAAATCTAGTCCCTGGTCATTCTAAAAACTTAAAAAAGTCACCAAAGGTCCTTATAAATAAAAAAAAGTTACATAAATAGTCCTTTAGTGAAAAGTTTCACAAAAATGTCAAGTTTAGTCCTTGAACTTTGAAAATTGTCAAAAATGGTCCCTGGGATATGAAAAACTTTGAGAAAAACAAATTTTGTCCTTGCACTAACCTTTTATGACAGGATTGGTCCTTGGTGGAAAGTTTGGTGAAAATTACACAAATGGTCCCTGAAGTTTGAAAGTTTGACGGTTTCAGTCCCTGGTGAAAAATAAATTGAAAAATCATCAAAGGACCCTTATACTATTCATGATGTGGCATAATACACCCTTGGAAATATTTTGGAAGCATGCCAAGTCTCACCCCTCAACTTTCGAAAAATTACAAAAAAGGTCCTTGTGAAACATTTAACCAAACCGGACCCTTAACTATTATTACCCCAAAAATAAAACCAAATCCAATCCATCAAAAGCCCACCCTTTACCCCAAGCTCACTCCTAAGCCCAACCTTACCACAAAACCGTTTTAAATAATCTCCCAGTCAAACCCCGTTTGACCAAACCACCCTCACCCTCAAAACCACCCCGTTTCCCTCTCACCCAAATACCACCACTCCACCCTGGTTTTGCCAATACCACCACCACTTGCCCATCCCATCACCACCGCCCAACCCACTACACCTACCTACACCACCACAATAAATGATTCCCCCGAGTTGCACTCAATCAGTGAGCAAATTGCAAAAACTCTTTTGGCGCCAAAACACGTGGCGCCTTGTGAATGGACCAAAGAAGCCAGAGGAAGGTGGGATATGCTCAGAAAGGATCAAAGAACCCTAATATGGGGGGTATAAATAGAAGAAGATGCAAGGAATGAGTAGTGTAGTTTATTTAGTCAAAAATTGTATCGAATTTAAATTTTCTTGCAAATTAGTGTAACCTTTTCAAATTCAAGTATTGTATCAGTATTAGTAGTGTAATGTAAACCTTTTCAAGTTATAAAATCTCAAGTTCCAAGTCTGTTTTTCATATTTGCAATTTACTCAATTTCTAGATTATTCAAATAGCTCAAGTGTTAATTGTGTGTTGCTTCATGGACTGGAATAGCTTCATTTAGGTTCCTATAAGCTTAATAAAGCTTCTTAGAGACTCTGAAAACCAGACTTATTAGAAAACTAAAAAATCTAAAAATGGTCAACATTGGTCAACTGTGTGTTTAGTTTTTGTTTTCAGGTTGAAGAAGGATTGGTGATCAAAGATTGGAGCTTAATTTGGCCTATCTAAAGATAGGCTTCATAGGAAAATCCCTTGTTCAAGCTAGGGATACCTTGTAAGCTTTTGCTCATTTAAAAATTCCTCTAAAGTCTTAGTTATTGGTAGATTCTGATTTGTTTGTTTGCTTATTGATAATCTGTTTTTCTTGTGCTTAATCAGTATTGTTAAAGTAGTTTGTAGCTTAAAATTGCTATCTTGTTCATTAGATTTGATTAGTAAACTTGAATCATAAGTTGTCACAGTCAAGTGGTATTCTTGTGAATTAATGGTTACCATCTGTTTCTAGACACTCAATTAGGTTAAAATTCTCATAAGAAGTTGAACTTGAACAACCTCATAAGCTGTTACATCTTTTAGCTTCTAAAAATCAAAACAGTTGAACATAAAGGTGTGTTTGGTTTAATAGATTTCATCTGTGATATCTGTGTTTCTTTGTTCTAAATTGGTTTGAATAGCTTTACTAGGTCCTCAGTATACCATATTGAGCATAGAAGCAAGGGTTGGTTTGGTTAAAAGTCAAAATCTCAAATTTCACCTCTCACAGTCAACTGTGAGAGTTTTGGGTGTCCAAATCATTGACATTAGTTAAATAGGTTGTTAAGATGGAGTAATTTAGCTCAAATATAGCTTATTACTTAGTTGGTAATCAGTAAAAGCCAGTAGAAATTCATAAAAGTCAAAACTTGTGATTTCTCTAAAAGTCAAAACTTCATCCTCTCAGATTTTTGCTAAATTTCCAAATTAAATTGTGGATTGAGTGATGGAAATCAAGGGTTGAAATTTGTTGTGGTTAGAGTCTATCAGCTGATCTTTAAGCTTAAATTTTTGCTTAATTTTTGTGGAAGTTTAAGTGGGTCCCACAGACCCCCAAAGAGAGTTGCAGGGCAAGAGCTTGCCCTGTGCACATCAGACCCCCATCACACCACCAACTTTGGTGGTGGTTGTAGATCACCTCAGTGGGTCCTAGGGGTTCCAGTTGACTTTTTCCAACCCCCCTCCTACCAGGGAGTGTGGATTGACCATCTGTTTGACCTTAAACATTGTGGACCCCACCTGGAATTAGCCATAAAGTCTGTCCCATAATCTGAGTGAAACTCAGATTTGCTAAGTGCTTATTTGGACTTATTCAGCTTATTTGTGATCAAGTGTTGTTGTTTCTGGCTTATATGTGATTGTTAAGCTTGTTGATACTCATTTTTACCATTGTGGACCCCACCTTCACTCATTTGACCTCATTTGAACACACAGTCAACATAAGTCAACTGTGTAAGCCAAGGGGGTGCTTATAGCTTATTTATAAGCTATTTTCAAAAGTGGTTTTACAAATGTTTTCTATTTTTAGTGGTAAAGTTAGTTTGTAAAAGAAAAAAAAAAATCAAGTTTAAAATAAGTGATAGTTTCTATTTAATTCAACTTAATTTTAATTTTAATTTTCATTTTTAGATTTTAATTAAGTACTTAGTGTTTTTATATTTTTATTAATTACCTTATATAGTAAAGTATTTTTAATAATTTTTCTAGATTTTTATTCTGTCATTTAGTATTAATTAGATTTAATCTTAGTTTTCTTTATTATTAATTAATATTAAGTAATAAATATCATATTTAGTTTTTATAAAGTAAAACTTAGTTTTTATATTTTTCCTAGCTCTAATATAGTATAATAGGTTTTTAGAAAATATAATTTTGAATTCTACTGTTCATTTTCCATTTTTCTTATTTAATTTGTTTAAATTAGAATTAAAGTAATTAAAAGGTAAATAATTAGTGGATAAGTCTTAAAACTTAATTTTTAGAGTTTTTATAATTTTTTAGGATTCCTGTGATGGTTAAGTAATTTTATAAATTTTATCTTAATTTTCTAAGTTAATTTAGTATTAATATTAATTAGAAGAAATTTAATTAGTTTAATTAAGTTAAATAGTTTTCAATTTATAAAAAACCCATAAAAAGACAAAAATATTTATTTTCATTTTTTATACTTTCTTCAAGTTCTAATTTAGGTTTAGGAAATATTTTTGCAACTTTTTAGTTTAATTTGTAATAGTTATAATTTTTAGTTAATTTAAATTAGATTTAAATTAGATTTTTAAATACTTTAATTATTTAAATAATATTTAAATAGTATTTTAATCACTTTTATAATTTCATTTTCATTTTTAATTTTAAGTTTTAAAAAGTGTCAAAAGCACCCCCTGTAGTTTGTTAAATACCAAATCCCACTTTTTTTCAGTCCGATTGCGTAAATCTGAATTGTGAATACGTGCATATTTCTGTTATCTGATTTTTGTGAATATTATATCTGTGTACA
Organism: Artemisia argyi; assembly: GCA_030686995.1. Classification (NCBI taxonomy): domain Eukaryota; kingdom Viridiplantae; phylum Streptophyta; class Magnoliopsida; order Asterales; family Asteraceae; genus Artemisia; species Artemisia argyi. The sequence continues at coordinate 27,321,679 of CM060679.1, forward strand.
AATACCAAAATAACAGTAGCAATATCAATCCCACATCATCTGGCTACTGTCCTCAGTGCCACTTTCTCATAACGATTTCCAAAAACACCATTTCGATCTCGCTGGGACTTTAACGACCCGGGAATACACTATACTATCACCGGAGTATTGGAACGAGGCTGTCTTTGACTTGTTGACCTTGGTCAATAATATCTGACGGTTTAGACCCAATCACTCCCAAGCCCCCACCATGCTCAATTCTTGAGCTTAGACCTTGGTTCTGGGCATTCTGGGAAGTCCTCATTGAAGGCTTCTTGGTTCCACTTTGACCCTAGACCTCTGACCAAACCTGTGGACCCCACCTTGGGCTTCAAGTGAGCCTTTGGACCTGTTTGGTTCTGTGAGAAGTGGAGTAGCTTTTTAGCTTATTGTGACTAGTTCAACCAATTTTCTTGCATTGTTCAGCTTATTACCTGTACATCTAAGTGTTTAGTAACTTAATTTGTGTATGCCTCTCAGTTTGTAGCTTGTTTAACAGCTTTTTAGATTTCAAAACCTCTTAATAAGCTAGGCTGTCTTGCTTATTAAAGTTCATAGAGCTTATTTTTAAATTTCAACCAAGGTACCTTTGTAAAAAGTGTTTCTTTTTAATCATAAATCAGTTGTGAAAAGAAAATAATAGAAAAAGACAAAAAAAATTAGAAGTGATAGCTTCTATTTAAGCCACTTTGGCTTATTTTCTGCTTATTTATAAGCAAAAGCTATTGTTAAATTTTTCTTAGGCTTCTGTTATCATAATAGATTTTTAGGAATTTTTTCAGATTTTTCTGTAATCCTTTAGTATTTTTTATAATTTAGTTTAATTTAAATTAATTAAATAATTAGTTTTTAATTATTAGTAATTAATTAAAAAGTAAGAAAAATAGTTTTTCTGTTTCAAAATTAGTTTTATATTATTTTAGATTTTTCTAAATTTTATTTTCATTTTTCTAGTTAATCTTCATAATTAATTGTAATTTAGGATATTTTAGTTAATTAAAAAGTAATTAATAATTAGTAATTAATTAATAGTAATTAATTAAATAGTGTAAAAATTATTTTTCTTTTTCTAAAAATTTTCTTAAGTCATTAGGATTGTAAAAATATAAATTTCACGTTCGTAGGACTTTATTTGCTCACGATTCACGTTTTTATTTGCGCGTTGACGTTTATTTAGAATAAACGTCACGTTTGTGTGAAATTTGTGATTTTTAGGATTCCCGATACCTAATTTTTGTTTCCCATAGCATTTTAGGTTATTTTAAATAGTAATTAGCATTCCTTAGTTTAAATTTCCACTTTGGTTACGTATTTGTTCGTTAATTCGTGATTTTCGTTAATTTAACGTACCAAAATACCAAATAACCTTTCTCAACCAAACATTCAAGATTTTAATCTCGATCTTTTCACAAAACTTTCCATTCACACCTCGTTGGGGTACGAATCGGGAAATCACTTCCCGGTCTCACAATTTTAATATTACTTTCACAAGTCTTGCGAGGTAATCGTTTTCCTAAACGGTTTACTCGTATTACTTCACGATTATTTGTCTCACGACAAATTGTTGATATTTTGATAAAATTGTTGTTTGCACACATCAAAACACAACGAACCACCGCAAATCTTACCACCGCAAATCAAGGCAGAACACCTACCAACTAGGGGTGTGACCATAATAAGTTCCCAAACCTAAGATCAAAACTTACCTTTGTATCACTTGCGTTTTGGAAAACTTTTAAACGAGAAACAAACTTTAAGAGGAGTCGAAACGGTATGTGGCGATCCAACGAACTTCGCCCAGTGAGAGACCCATTCTTCTCTCCCGCTCCTTTGTGCGTTTTTCTTTAGAAGTCGGCCTTGCGTTCTTGATTATTGGTTTAAGTTCCCTTGTCGTTTAAGTGGTATTGTTTTAATTGAGTTTGTTTTTGTGGTGCATGCGCACCCGTTCGTCTACGTCAACAAGTCCTTTGCAAACGCTTAACAACATTCCAAGAAGAAGGCGTAATCGACGACGTACCAATCCAATAGTCGAACCCGAGATTCGTAATATTCCTACCATGGCGGCTGAGCCCACTATGAATGAGCTTCTCCAAGCACCCATCGAGGGTTACGGAGATGCTATCGTTGTTCCAACCATCGTAGCTGACAACTTTGAGCTCAAAACGGGGTTGATAAATCTTGTCACCTCGCGTCAATTCTACGGTTTTGAAAGGGACGATCCTCAAGATCATATTCGATGATTCAATAAAATCACATCCACCATCAAATGCAAAAATGTCCCTGAGGAGGCAATCAAACTTCTCCTCTTCCCGTTTTCCCTCGATGGGGCAGCCAAAAATTGGCTTGACAAACAACCCCCTCGATCAATTGAAACATGGGAAGATTTGGTTAAGAAGTTTGTGAATGAATTCTTTCCTCCTTCGAAAACCACGGCCCTCAAGAATGAGATTATGAAATTCACTCAGAAATTCGATGAGGCATGGGACCGTTATAAGGATATGCTTCGTAAATGTCCTCATCATGGTTTCTCCGAGTTAATGCAGCTCGACACCTTCTACAATGGTGTGAGCCAAATTGATCAAGACTCTCTAAACGCCTCCGCGGGAGGTAATTTCTTGAATCGAACCACAAAGGATGCTTTAGTGATCATCGAGAATAAGTCTAAGGTACGCATTCCACGAAGCAAGCCCGTTGTTTCCCAAGTGAATGTTAGTCCTTCTACTTCATCACCCGTGGCTCAATCTAGCACCGATGCTAGACTTGACAAACTCACGGAAGCTATTCATGCTTTGGTTCTCACAAAAAATAAGAAAGTTTCTCCTCAACCTGCCGAAGTAAAAAAGGTTGAAGTTTGTGTTACTTGTGGTGGTCCACACGCATATTACAATTGTACTGCCACCGATGGCAATCCATTTGAAGTTAATGCGATAGCCGGTAATCCTAATCAAGGAGGTAATCAATACCGTCCTCAAATAGAGCCAAATTACCGTGCTAGCAATCAAGGTGGTCCACCCGGTTTTTCTCAACCCAATAATCCAAATCGATTCAATCAAAATCAACAAAGAAATCAAAATGTTCAAAATCAATTTCATGCCCCCAATAATCAATTTTCAAATCAAGGGGGAAACTTCAATCAAGGTTTTCAAGCTCATAATCACCAAGCTCCTAATGTTGCTTCAAATGAACTTGCTAATTACATCAAAGCAAATGAAGCTAACATGAGGGGCATGCAAAACCAAATCAACACTTTGAAGAATGATTTTCAATCTTCAATGTCGAGACAAGGAAATGAGCTTAAGAATGAACTTCGAAACACTAATCACAAGATTGAACAATCTCAAAGCAAGATTGAGAACATGTTTGCTAGTCTTATGAATCAAATGAATCAAGCTTCCACTTCGGGTACTCTTCCGGGAAACACCATTCCCAACCCGAAGGGTGAATTGAAAGCTATTTCTACTCGTAGTGGTAAAATAGTAAATGGACCCTCGACTCCTATTCCTCCACCTTTGTATGAGTTGGAACAAGAACCCGAGGTTACAAAGGACAAAGTGCAACCCTCAAGCTCACGAAGTACCGCACACGTCCAACCCTCGGTGGATGCAACTCCAATTCCCGAATTTGCTTTTCCTAAGAGAATTCCTAAGCCTTCGATCCCGTATCCTTCAAGGCTTAATGATCAAAAACTCCGTGACCAAACTAATGATCAAATGAAGAAGTTTCTTGAGATCTTTCAAAAGTTACACTTCGACATTAGTTTCGCGGATGCTCTTCTCTACATGCCCAAGTTTGCTTCCACCTTCAAGAGTCTTTTAAGTAATAAAGAGAAATTGTTTGAACTTACCAAAACTCGTTTGAATGAGAATTGTTCGGCGGTGCTCCTAAAGAAACTTCCTGAAAAATTAGGAGACCCCGGGAAATTTCTCATTCCTTGTGATTTCCAAAAGCTAGAAGAATACTTCGCCTTGGCCGATCTTGGCGCTAGTATAAATCTCATGCCTTTCTCTATTTGGCAAAAACTTTCACTTCCCGAGCTTACACCAACACGAATGACTCTTGAATTAGCAACCCGAACGGTTACGGTTCCGAAGGGTATTGCTGAAGATGTCTTTGTGAAGGTTGGTAAGTTCCATTTCCCTGTCGACTTCGCAGTCGTTGATTTCGATGCCGATCCTCGTGTTCCCCTTATTTTGGGAAGACCATTCTTGAAAACGGCTCGTGCATTAATAGACGTCTTCGAAGGTGAAATGACTCTAAGAGTTGGCGATGAAAAGTTGGTCATTAACATTGAAAACACCTCAAAAGATCTTCTCGAACTTGAACGAGAAGAAATTAACCGACTTGATGTCATCGATATTGCATGCAATGAATACTTTGAAGAAGTGTTAAATGTGGAAGGATCAGTTAATTCCACCATCGATGTCTCTTCCCCCTCTCTCACTCCTTTTGAGGGAGGTGGCTTCATTTTGGAAGAAATCAAAGCTTGTTTATCATGTGATTCTCGTGTTGATCATGATTCTATCAATCCCAAGGAAGACATACTTCTCCTTGAGAAGTTGCTTAATGATTATCCATCATCTCTTCCTCCAAAAGAACTTCATAACGAGGAGGTCAAAAATGTTGAAAAAACTGATGACGTCCCCGAGGTCGAACTCAAGGAACTTCCACCTCATCTCGAGTATGTATTTTTGGAGGGTGACGATAAGTTTCCCGTCATAATTGCCAAAGGCTTGAATGAGGCAAATAAAACCGCTCTCCTCAAGGTTTTAAAGTCACACAAGCGAGCCATTGCTTGGAGACTTTCCGACATCAAGGGTATTAACCCGGAATTTTGTATGCATAAAATTTTGATGGAGGACGACTTTAAACCGGCGGTTCAACAACAAAGGAGGGTAAATCCAAAAATCCATGAAGTAATCAAGCAAGAAGTCATAAAACTTCTTGATGCCGGATTGATTTACCCTATATCGGATAGTCCTTGGGTTAGTCCGATTCATTGTGTGCCCAAGAAGGGTGGTATAACGGTTGTTAAAAACAATGATAACGAGTTAATTCCTACTCGATTGGTAACGGGTTGGCGTGTTTGCATTGACTATCGAAAGTTGAATGACGCCACCCGTAAAGACCACTTTTTTCTACCTTTCATGGATCAAATGCTCGAAAGATTGGCGGGAAACGAATACTATTGTTTCCTTGATGGTTTTTCGGGTTATTTCCAAATTCCCATCGATCCTCGAGATCAAGAAAAAACGACTTTCACGTGCCCGTACGGAACATTTACTTATCGTCACATGCCTTTTGGCTTGTGCAATGCTCCGGGCACGTTTCAAAGATGCATGATGGCCATTTTTCATGACATGATCGAGAAAACAATGGAGGTCTTCATGGATGATTTTTCGGTCGTTGGGAATTCATTCGAATCATGTCTCACCAATTTAGACAAAATGCTTCAAAGGTGTGAAGACACCAATCTTAGTCTAAATTGGGAGAAAAGTCATTTCATGGTCAAGGAAGGAATTGTCCTTGGCCACAAAATCTCTAAGAGCGGGATTGAGGTTGACAAGGCTAAAATAGATGTCATTGCTAAACTTCCTCCTCCCACTACTGTTAAAGGTGTTCAGAGTTTTCTGGGTCATGCCGGCTTCTATCGTAGATTCATTCAAGATTTCTCAAAGATAGTTAGGCCTATGACCCGACTTCTTGAAAAAGAGACTCCGTTTGTCTTTTCTGCTGAGTGCATCGAAGCTTTCCAAACTCTCAAAAGAAAGCTTACCGAGGCACCAATTCTAGTTGCCCCCGATTGGGACCTACCTTTCGAACTTATGTGTGATGCGAGTGATTTCGCCATAGGTGCAGTCTTGGGGCAACGAAAAACCAAGCATTTTCAGCCGATTCATTATGCAAGCAAAACCTTGACCGAAGCTCAAGCTCACTACACCACAACGGAAAAAGAATTACTAGCCGTGGTGTATGCGTTTGAGAAGTTTCGGCCATACTTAATCTTGACTAAAAGCATAGTGTACACGGATCACTCGGCTCTCAAATATCTCTTTGCCAAGCAAGATGCAAAGCCGAGATTGCTCCGATGGGTTCTCCTCCTACAAGAATTTGATATCATTATTCGTGATAAAAAAGGAGCCGAGAATCTCGCTGCTGACCATCTTTCCCGATTGGAAAACCCTCATCAAGATGTTCTCGAGAAAAAGGAAATAAATGAAACGTTTCCTCTCGAGACACTTAATGTGCTTTCTAGTCATGGTGATTCTAGTACCCCATGGTTTGCCGACTTTGCAAACTACCATGCGGGGAATTTCGTTGTGAAAGGGATGTCGTCCCACCAAAAGGATAAGTTTTTCAAAGATGTGAATCATTACTTTTGGGACGACCCCTATTTGTTTAAAATTTGTGCAGATCAAGTTATTCGTAGGTGTGTTCATGGCCAAGAAGCCATGGAAATTCTTAAGGCTTGTCATAATGGACCCACCGGAGGTCATCATGGCCCGAACTACACCGCTTGAAAAGTATTTGATTCCGGGTTTTATTGGCCCACAGTTTACAAAGATGCCCATGACTTAGTCAAATCTTGTGACTCGTGTCAACGTCAAGGAAAGATAACACAACGGGATGAGATGCCACAAAATGTCATCCAAGTTTGTGAAATCTTCGATGTTTGGGGCATAGACTTTATGGGGCCATTCCCGTCTTCACGAGGGAATAATTACATACTCGTGGCCGTTGACTATTTGTCAAAATGGGTCGAAGCCAAAGCTCTCCCAACCAACGATGCCCGAGAAGTTGTAAAGTTATTAAAATCTCTCTTTGCTAGGTTTGGAACTCCCCGCGCTATCATTAGTGATCGCGGTACTCACTTTTGCAATGACCAATTTGCAAAAGTCATGCTCAAGTACGGTGTCACTCACCGACTTGCTACCGCTTATCACCCACAAACAAGTGGGCAAGTGGAGGTTTCAAACCGTGGTTTAAAAAGAATTCTTGAAAGGACCGTAGGCAAAAACCGTGCCTCTTGGTCGGACAAATTAGATGACGCTCTATGGGCTTTTCGCACGGCTTATAAAACACCCATCGGGTGTACTCTCTACAAGCTCATGTATGGAAAAGCGTGTTATCTACCGATTGAGCTCGAGCACAAAGCTTATTGGGCTTTAAAGAATGCAAATTTCGATCTCAAGTCCGCGGGTGATCATAGGAAAGTTCAACTCAATGAACTAAATGAACTTCGTGATCAAGCTTACGAAAACTCTTTAATCTACAAAGAGAAAACAAAGAAGATCCACGACTCCAAAATCAAGAACTGCGTTTTCAACGTTGGTGACCGAGTCCTTCTTTTTAACTCTCGATTAAAGATCTTTTCGGGTAAGCTTAAAACCCATTGGACTGGACCTTTTACCGTTGCCAAAGTTTATCCGTAAGGCACCGTCGAGTTATCTCAAGACGACGGTCCAAATTTCAAAGTAAATGGGCATCGGTTGAAACATTATTTTGGAGGAGACATACCACCTATTGTCCCGGACCTCCAAACTTTCCCCATGGACCAATGAATTCGGGGATCGAGTCAAGCTAGCGACTCGATAAACAAAAACAAGTAACAACAAACATGGGTTTTCACCTATGTCTCTGATTTCTTTCTACTTTCTACGACCCAAGTGTGGGGGAATGGCTAACCCCCCGCTGTTTGAAAATGTATATATGTATATAAGGTTTCATCAAAAAAAAAAAAAAAAAAAAAAAAAAAAAAAAAAAAAAAAAAAAGTGTGATTGTATATATAGATAAATAAAGTGAAAAATACAAAACGATCTTCCCACAGTTAGTTTTTAATATTATCTTTTTACGTTCAAGGATTCGGCATAATAGCCGGGACTTTGAATATTGAGGACAATATTCAATTCTAAGTGTGGGGGAGGGGAAAATTCTAGCGAATTTTATCACATTATATCCTAGAATCCCCGTTTTTGGCCTAAAATTTTAAAAATTTTTCACTTTATTTCAAAATTTTTGTGGTAATCAGTCCGCTGTGTCTAAACGACAAAAGGGATTGGCTAATCCCGGAGCAAACAGCTCTTGGTAAAGATATCTCAAATCCGTTTACGGCTTGCAATTTGCCCAAAAATGTATGGTTCCTCAACTCCCCATCATCCTCAAAAGCTAATGAGTTGGCTAGCCCGCAAGATTATGGCTTGTGGTAAAGGCAGTGGAAAATCCATAATTGGTAATCAGCTCACCAAGATGTTGACTATTCCATCAAGAGTTGGCTAGTCCAAAAGCAAACGGCTTTAGGTAAAGACTAATCAAATCCGTTAACAGCTGGTGGTTTGCTCAAAATCACACAGTTATCAGGTGTGCCACAGTTCTTACACCTGGCTACTACAGAAGTGATGGCTTTTGGTAAAGAGTTTAAAATCCATCAAGTTTTCCAAAAATATTGCTAGGGACTAGCAATAGTTTAGTGTGGGGGATTGATGAGTGCTCAAACACTCATCATTTTTATCGTATTTAAACTGCCAAAACATCCGAAAACGCTCAGAAATGCATCAAAATACTAAAAATATCCCAGGGATTGTATTTTATATGTTTCAGATGCAAAATGAGCAAAAACAATGAAAAACGAGCAAAGTTTATACAATTGGCAGTTTTAGTCCCCCGACTTTCAAAAATTTACAAAACTAGTCCCTACGCATTTGTTTTGAAAGAAAAGTCAACCTAAGGCATTTAAAAGTCAAATATTATCAAAATTGATCCTTAGGTAAAAACTTTGGAAAATTACACTTTTGGTCCCTGCAGTTTGGGAAATTGACGAAATCAGTCCATGGGGAATTTTAAAATGGATAATACATTTTGTGACCCTCATTTAATGAGAATGTAACATGTTTGGTCCCTTGGAATATTTTGGAAGTTTGGCAAGTTTGGTCCTTCAAAATTACAAAATTACAATATTGGTCCTTGTGATTCAAAGTTATACAAACCAAACGGACCCTTTGTATTTTGTTATCCAAAACCAAACACAACAATCCACCCCAGCCCATTGGTATTCCCAAGCCCACCAATGCCCAACCCACATCCATTTTATTAATAAACCGGGTCAAACAGTCAACATCCCTCCACCCCCTTTTTCCGCCATTACCAAACCTCCCCAGCCCCCAAAACCTGCAAACCCAACATTTATGTCCCCCCCCCCCTCTCCTCTCCAACCAGCCACCCTATCCCACTCACCTCCCAAAGTCAACCCCCAACAATATTATTGCCCCCCCCCCCCACCATCTTATAACACCAACAAATCCTAGGTCTGCTGAGTGAAGATGTGGTCAAATCAATGTCTAGAGATGTCTTCCAGGGAACAAAAGCAAAAGAAAGCAAAGAGCAAAAGTGGAAAAAGAAGAAAACAGAAGGCCCTGGTTCAATGTTATCTGTAATATTTTTTTTAGTATAAATAGGATTGAGATGTAAGCCATTAAGGCAAGTAGTAGTTAGTTAGTTTTCTTATGTAATTTTAAATTCAGTAGTAATCATAGTTGTAATCCTTTTTCAGAATTAATAGAAGTGCTTTTTTTAAAAAAAAGTTCCAATTTCATATTTGCAGTCTCAAAAAAATCTCTTTCAGTATTCAAATCTTTTGATCAAATTCATTGTTGTTATGTACCTTAGTCTCAGAATCATGAAGTAAATATAAAAAGGAAAATTAAGTAAGAAAAGAAAAAAAAATAAAAATAAAATGAAACATGAGATGAGTGAGTGCAGGGTACCTTTGCATTAGACCTTGGAAGCTTGAGGAAGTTTCCTGCAATGGAGGGGCAAGGTGGATTTCACTAGCTTGTTGCAAAACAAGCTAGAGCTTGTAGCTGCCATTAAGTTGGAGCCTTTGTTTAGCTGAGGCCCCAAGTGAGTACATTTTGTGAATTTTTGGTAACTGTGGTATTGTTTCCTTCATTATCAGTGGTCATTGCTACTTATGCATGTTCTTTTAGTTTATTAAAATTGATTCTAGTTCTAGTAGAAATAGAAATAATGGGTGTTAATTAGTCTTTGTTGTGCACTGTGTAGTTTAGAGTAAGGCTGCATTATTGGATTGTAGTTGTTAATGGTTGAAATTAATTGTTCAAACTGCCTTAAAACTAGTTAGGTTCAGTAACTTTGGCACCTAATTGGCAATTTGTCACTTGGATCAACAAAACAAAGTGTAGACAGATTTTAAAGTGGTGTTTGGTATAGCTAATTAATCTGTGTTGTGGTTATTTTTAGTTGTTAAAATCTGATTACCCATTGTTCTTAAGTGTAAACCAGGTCCCTTTGATCAACACATTGGTTATTTTTACACGAAAAGTCAAAATCACCTCAAAATTTCATAACAGTTGGACTGTCACATCTTTGGACTGTTAATCTTTCATTTTGGGTAAAGAAAGTGATTAAGATTGTTAAATTTAGGTTTAATATAACTTAATTCAATTAATTCAGTAATTTAAATTGGATCAAATCTCAATTTGGTCAAAGTTCTTTCAAAAAGTTAAAAGTCAAAAGTTTACATGTATGCAGAATCACCAAAACTCCATGATTAATTGTGATTTTTGTGCTTGACCTTAGGCATTGAAACTTTGTAGAATTATAGTACCCCAACTAGTCCTTAATGTCCATTGGTCATTGTAATTTTAGGAATTTTTCTGTGGGTTTTACAGCATCACCAACACACCTGCAGGGGAAGTGATCTCCCCTGCACCATCAGTTCCACCCAGCCTTTTTTATCTTGTGTGAGACATCTAGTAGGTCCCACACTCCCTTCTTGGGCTTTAAGCTGAGCTTATTAGATAACGTTCTTAACCTTCAGCTTATTCTAGACCCTGGCTTGTTGTAGCTTTGTATATTTGGCCTACTCCCTTAAGCCCTGACCACCACTTGACTGAGAAGTCAGGTTGATCACCAAAACTCCCAAGCCCCCACCAAGCTCAATTCTTGAGCTTAGACCTTGGTTCTGGGCATTCTGGGAAGTCCTCATTGAAGGCTTCTTGGTTCCACTTTGACCCTAGACCTCTGACCAAACCTGTGGACCCCACCTTGGGCTTCAAGTGAGCCTTTGGACCTGTTTGGTTCTGTGAGAAGTGGAGTAGCTTTTTAGCTTATTGTGACTAGTTCAACCAATTTTCTTGCATTGTTCAGCTTATTACCTGTACATCTAAGTGTTTAGTAACTTAATTTGTGTATGCCTCTCAGTTTGTAGCTTGTTTAACAGCTTTTTAGATTTCAAAACCTCTTAATAAGCTAGGCTGTCTTGCTTATTAAGGTTCATAGAGCTTATTTTTAAATTTCAACCAAGGTCCCTTTGTAAAATAAATCAGTTGTGAAAAGAAAAAAATAGAAAAAGACAAAAAAAAAAATTAGAAGTGATAGCTTCTATTTAAGCCACTTTGGCTTATTTTCTGCTTATTTATAAGCAAAAGCTATTGTTAAATTTTTCTTAGGCTTCTGTTATCATAATAGATTTTTAGGAATTTTTTCAGATTTTTCTGTAATCATTTAGTATTTTTTATAATTTAGTTTAATTTAAATTAATTAAATAATTAGTTTTTAATTATTAGTAATTAATTAAAAAGTAAGAAAAATAGTTTTTCTGTTTCAAAATTAGTTTTATATTATTTTAGATTTTTCTAAATTTTATTTTCATTTTTCTAGTTAATCTTCATAATTAATTGTAATTTAGGATATTTTAGTTAATTAAAAAGTAATTAATAATTAGTAATTAATTAATAGTAATTAATTAAATAGTGTAAAAATTATTTTTCTTTTTCTAAAAATTTTCTTAAGTCATTAGGATTGTAAAAATATAAATTTCACGTTCGTAGGACTTTATTTGCTCACGATTCACGTTTTTATTTGCGCGTTGACGTTTATTTAGAATAAACGTCACGTTTGTGTGAAATTTGTGATTTTTAGGATTCCCGATACCTAATTTTTGTTTCCCTTAGCATTTTAGGTTATTTTAAATTGTAATTAGCATTCCTTAGTTTAAATTTCCACTTTGGTTACGTATTCGTTCGTTAATTCGTGATTTTCGTTAATTTAACGTACCAAAATACCAAATAACCTTTCTCAACCAAACATTCAAGATTTTAATCTCGATCTTTTCACGAAACTTTCCATTCACACCTCGTTGGGGTACGACTCGGGAAATCACTTCCCGGTATCACAATTTTAATATCACTTTCACAAGTCTTGCGAGGTAATCGTTTTCCTAAACGGTTTACTCGTATTACTTCACGATTATTTGTCTCACGACAAATTGTTGATATTTTGATAAAATTGTTGTTTGCACACATCAAAACACAACGAACCAGAGCCCCTACAAATCGTGTTAAATCAGAGACCTTCATGTGGACCCGATTTCTGTATGCAGGGGTTTTCGAGGGAAAGTTTGGAAACTACTTAGCGTTCAAATTTTGTGCTCTTATCGGACTAATAAATATCGAAACGAGAAAATATGAAGTAATTCATTTCTCACAATTAAAATCTTGAGATACAAAACTTAGGACCTAGGGGACAAGAGGTAATACACAAGTAACTTTTGTGGGCAGTGTTAGCATCTAACTTCTGGATAAACAATGATCTCGATTTTACGCTTAGTTTGGGAGCTTGTGAAAAATCAAGGATGACGATTTTTACCCGTACGGTCTCTTCTCTGTGAGAAGTGTTTCTACTCATTGACCCTGAAAGTTATCAACAGATAAGAATTGATAATGAAAGTCAAAGCAAACCGTCACATATATAAATGAAAAAGTACAAAAAGAGTAGTAGTAGTTGTTATTTATGAAAATCAGAAAACGGAGCGTTTTTTAGAATAAATGATTTTACTATCTCTTTTGAACATCATTGCTACTTTACAACGTTAGTAAAGAGAGGTTTTGAAATTATTTATCTCTTAAGCGTGAGGTGATGACATTGCGTGAGGGCACGACAATACCTTAGTTTGGGGGATTTTGATGAGTGCTTAATCACTCATCCTTTTTAGGCTTTATTTCAGACCAATAATACCAAATACTAACCAAAAATGTCAAGAGAATGCATGTTTTTGTATTTGTGTATGTGCAGGAACGGATATGAGAAAAATGAACGAAAACAAAGCAAAACCGACAAAAACGAGCACGAGAATGGAAAAAGGTCAAAAGCCGGAGCCGGGGAAGCAAAATGATCAAGGAAAGCTAAAAATGTCATAAGAAGTCCTCAGGAAATCTCAAAATTGCATAATTGGTCCCTGGTCAAAGTTTGAAGAGATTGACGACTTTAGTCCCTCAACTTTGAAAGTTTGTCATAAATAGTCCTTTGGAAGATTATGTGAAGAAAATGGCAACAAAGGTCCTCCGATTATTGAAGATATTCAACATAGGCCCTTGGAATAAGTTTTGAGTAATTACGGATTTAGTCCTTGAGTTTTGAGTTTATACAAAATTGGTCCTTAAAGTATTACTACTCCTAAGTCCAAAATTAATACAACCGGATCCATAATTACACTTGGCCCAAAGAAAACAAAAGCCCAATCCTCCTAAACATATACCCGGCCTGCTTAAATTACCCAAGTCAACCCCACTACCCAAGACCCGGTCAACGAAATAAAATAAACAAATACCCCCAAATCCCATTACCCGCCCCCTCTTTTCATATTTACCCAGATGTGTTACTGTGGCATGAACCCTAATTTCACCACGTCCCACAATTACCTCACCTTAGTCATAATTACCCAATGATTGGTTGTTTCTAGAAGGGTCAGGCATGACAGAAGCATGTCAGGACACGTGGACCAGTGAGATTACACACGGAGGATCAATCACATCCTATCAATCAATCAAACGGTGGAGATTTAAACTTGGGGACCAAGGAGAGATCAAGGGCTTACATTCACTCAAAAGAAACACAAAAGTGGCGAGGATCAGTGACACGGCAATCCAGAAGCATCTTCCAATCTCCCCTCAGCTCCTATATATACCCCTCCCTTTTCAGTCATGAGAGTGTGTAATTTCTTAATATTGTCTTAGTTTTTCTGTTTACTGCTTATTGTATTTTTAATTTTCCAAGCATTGTATTAAGATTTTTAAATTTTAATATAATTCCAATTTACATTTTAGCTTATTGTCTTTTTAATTCTCATTTTATTCTTATCATTATTACTGTTTATTAGTTTTAAAATTACTTTAGTCAATTTACTTTTCAAATTCAGTTATTGTTTATCAAATAAAAAAAATATAATATATATATATATATATATATATATATATATATATATATATATATATATATATATATATATATATATATATATATTCCATAATAGTTTTTATTAATTTGAATCAAGGTTTATATAGTTGTTATCTATTTTATTCAGCTTATACAAACATTTAAGTACTGTTTCATCAAAGTTTTTTAATAAACAAAAAAAGTCAACCATTGGTCAACTGTGAAAGCTTAATAAGATAAGCCAGCTTAATTTGGAGAAAAGGCAGCCTTAAGGAGTCCAAAGGCCTGTCTCTAGCTAAGTGAACCCCCTCTCTTTGAGCTGAGGGGGAGTTACTTTGTAAGTTCAATCCATTTTTGTTACTGTTTCATTTATTTTATACTAGTAGTTTAGATTTGTTCCTGGTAATTGGTTTCTGTTTAGTTGTTTTACAAGTAGCTTAGTTGTAGTCTATTTATTCTATTTGGAATTGTTTATGTTTGAATTGGTTTATTTCTATTTTACAATACTAGTTGTTACTGTTTCATCTATTTTATCTGTCAATCTCTGTATCTGAGTACTACATCTGAGATCTGTGTTTTCTGGGAGTTATTTGCATCAGTGAATCATTTTTGGATCTAAGTTGAGGATTTGGATAACAAGTGTGGGATCTGTGGTGGTATTTGAGTTAAGACAGACCCATAAGTGGTGTTTGGATTTAAGCAGTTTGCTGATATAGTGACTGTTTCAAATGGTTTTAGTGGTCTAGGTAGTTTACTTGAGTTGCATCTAGGTTAGTTATAGTCTTAAAGCAGTAGTTCAATTCATAGAAAGTCAAATTAGCCTATAATCATTCATACAGTTAGGTTTTAGGTTGCAATATCAGTTACAATAGTTGCATTAGTAATAGTATTAGCTTATTCTAATCATTTATTGGCATAATAATATAATTTCAGTGAGATTTAAGGATTAAAAATCTGATTTGGTCAAAGCTTTGTGTTAATCAAAAAGCCAAAAAGTAATTGGTTGTCTGTTTTGGTTAAACTTTCAAGGAGGTGCACAGTGCTAATTTTGTATTCAAAATCAATTTGAAAAGTTGCTTTGTAATCTTTATCAGATTGTTAATACATATCAAAAAGAAAATTTGGTTTGGAGCTTATCTGCTTATCTGAAAAGCTATTGGAAGTTGACTGTTTGACTATAAGGTCCCCTGCACATCAACTCATAGGGCTATTGCTAAACAACCTTAGACTCAGTAAATTGGTTCTATAATTCTTTCAGTTGGTGAATTTGCAATCTCTGCTGGTTAGTCATTAGTTTGGACCCATAAGTTTGCTTATTACAGCTTATTGGATCAGCTTAATTGCCTGATTAGTTGAGGAGTTTGAACTTAGTATCTGTTTGGTATTTGAGGGCTGCAAGTGTTGAATTTGGATCATAATCTGAGTTTTGTTGTTCAGTAGAGTTCATTTGTGCTTATAGTTGATTTATCCATTGAGTTTTTGCCTACAGCTTATCTGTTTGCTTTTTGCTTATTCATCATAATAGCTTATTTGATCTATTTGTGCCTCAACCTGTGCTTCTGAGTGATTTCTGGTCTCAATTCTGTTCCAACAAGCTTGTTTTAGTCTAAAAATCATTTGGGTCAAGTTTCAGGTCAATTGGTCAACTGTGCTTATCAATAAGCACTTCTTAATAAGCTGTTTTTGCCCATTCAGCACTTCCAGTGCTTATTTTTCAAAATTTATATTTTTCCTAGCTTTAAAATATTATTTTAGATTTTCCCTGAAATTTTCATATTTTTCTGAGCTCATTTGCTATTTTTCCTATTTAATTTTCATTTTTAATCATTTTTAATTACTTTTTAATTACTAAAAAATACAAAAAATCAGAAAAACCCCAGAAAAATCCAAAAAAATATTAGAAAATTATTTTTAGTTATTTTAGAATTTTAGAAATTTATTTTGCATTTTTCTCAATTTATGTACATTTTCTTTTAATTTTTAATTAGTAATATTAGTTTTTAATTCATAAAAAATAAATAAAAAGTCAAAAAAATATTTTTCTTTTTCTCAAAATTTTCTTTTATCATTTTTAAATTTTAAAAATTATTTCCAAGTCCGTAGGAGTAGCGTAGCTTAAAAGTCGCGTTTTATTTCGTACGTTTACGTTTATTTTCCGTTTAACTTACGTTTTTCGTTTCTACGTTACGTTTCTAGTTGCCTTACTTGAATTACGTGTTTAGTTGATTATTTGTGCTTCATTTACAATTTCATTAGTATAATTTCATCACTTTTTACCACTTTCACGACACGTTTCACGAATCGGGAATTCGAAATTCCATTCATCCTTCACACGGACTACGACCTCGGGTTATCCGTATTTCTTTCGGATCTATTGAGTAATACTATACTTATACTATAACTTGATTTTCACGAATCAACCACTCATGGGGTGGCGTACTTACTTCCCCAATCCTATGAGTGCCTACTTCACTCCTATGTCGAGCCGGCTAAGAAGCTCCTAACATGGAATCACTAGAATTTGCTCATGCATTAAATACAACCAATAAAACCTAGTACACATCGGTTCATGTTTCCTAAGACGTTCAAGCATGTTACACAATGGAGATCTGCCAGTTTTCTTAAGCCTAACATTGAAATCATTCATCTAATACAACCATAAACAAGTAATCAACACATAATTAACATCTAGGTTTCATTAGATCCAAACAAACACAAGATAAATCTAGCCTAGCATGTTGAAATCAAGACAAGCACAAGATATAATCAACCAACACATAGACATACTGATTGAATTAAGAGAAGACTTATCTCAATTGAACATGAAAGGATTCAAGGGATGAAAACCCTTGAAAACACTGTAAAATATGAACTATGGTTTACAAAGTTCGGCCCTAGTTTCTCCACACAAGTTCCTCTCTTTAGAGAATGAAAAATATAAAACTATATATAGATTTTGATAGGTGACGGCGTCAAGAACAAATGTCTGACGCCGTCATCTCGCCGCCAAATAGTTCCTCGGACTACCTAGATCTGGGTCAGACGCCGTCATGTGTTTCCCTTATGCAGGCCGTCACCAAAATTAGTCTTGACACCCTTGTTGTGACGCCGTCAGGTTTGCACTGGGTCGTCATGGTTTTTACTCTAGACGCCGTCAGGGTCTTCTTCTTGACGCCGTCAGGTACTGTTCTCAGCCTGGAAAATTAAGACTTTGGCGTTTTCTTCACTTATATGCTCCAAAAACGTCCAAAATGCTTCCTTTTCCAGAATTCACTCCAAAAGTACCAAAAATCACAAAAGGAACGATTTAGGGTAATATTTGATCAAATAAATTCAATTCCGGGCTTAAATGACCCCCTAAAAGTGGTTCATTTTTCGCCTCATCATATACCCTTGCACTTGAGATTTGCTTGTCCTCAAGCAAATGCGCTTTTATTCTAATCAAAATACAAGTTAGGGGTCATTTAACACTAATATAAAAGTAATTACAACAAATAATCGTTCCACTAAAGACCAAAGACAAGCACGGAGGTCATATACTAGCACCTCACAAATAGTGTTTAGATACTCACATCTCTCGGGTGTAATAAAGTAATATCACAATATGGAAACGAAAAATATCTCTCACTACCTGTCATAGCAAAATAGATTACCATAGGCTTGGGAAAGGATCATACCTCCACCACATGGCGTAAGCACCTAGGATAAACTATCAAAGAGGTCTTTTCAAAGGGTTGTAACGTTAGGTGTAGGGATATGGAATACACGGTTTTGTTGGATATAGGCAGTCTTTACTGGTGGCGAGTTAAAAATCTTGGTTAATTACATGTACAATATGGCGTTGCTAAGCCAAGACTAGACTCGACTTAAGCTAATAAATGAAAAATAACAAAAAACATAAAATGAACATAGAAATAAAAAGGGATGGTAGTCCGTATGTTTTTTTCTTTATATATATATATATATATATATATATATATATATATATATATATATATATATATATATATATATATATATATATATATATACATATATTTTGCATACACTCTTACCCTACCATCCAAAATAATACATCATAGGGAATTAACATTTCCCTTACACTTGAATTTTTACATACTTTACAATAAACTAATATAATGACTCTAATTAAGAAAATCAAAACACTTGGAGTACTTTTAAGATTAACGTACATACGGGGATAATATATGATGTTCTTCCCCATTACTCCATAAAATAAGTACTTTACCCATGAGTCCCAATCGTCCCAAAACAATATGTACAAGGATATGACTCGACTTAGCAACCATGTAATCAATTAGATAATTAACTTAGGGTTTAACAAATAACAATAATGCACTAAAGATGAGTGCATACACGGAAGGCTAAGGCGATTTGAGTGTACATTTAAGTGGGGTGTAACAAATTCTTCCTTTAAGTAAAATGCTTAAAGTTAGAAACGAAAAGATAGGCTCGGAGGGGTGTACTAGGGGTTTCGTGTACTAAAAATGAGTACAACGCTAAGGTGTGAGAAAAATTAATTGACTTAACTAACCAAGTAATATGACTTAAATGGTCAAGTAATTATGATACGGGTTCGACACAAGGGTGATCCTAATGCCTCTTATCATGTAGTAAATCCTACTACACGAATGTAGTCTCACTAGCGGTCTCGGGATGCATCACTAACGCAAGTTCTAGAATCTAAATGCTACCGGTACACTCATAAGCACTAATAGTAAATGCTTTTCCTATCAAATCTAAAGGCGAACCTCACATATTTGGGTGGAAAATTTTTCTGAATGGTACGGTTATGTGCTAGTCATACAATCTCCTATCCATGAGACGCTTGCTATGGCTAATGTTTCACTCCTAAATGTTGTAAAAAAAATAATTTGGTGCTAAAATTACACTAACAAGTATTTCTCATAGTTTTATAACACGTCTACCATCAAACAAACAAACTCAAGCGAAAGTGTATCTGTAAGGTATCATAATTTTACCCTCCCCTTACACTTATTATGAACATTGTCCCCAATGTTCAAGTAATGAATGTAAAAGTGAAATAAGTAAAACGAATGAAATCAAATACTCCCCTGATTCGCTCGGTATGAATAATAAGGTGGTCAGGTGTAACACCCCCAAAATCATCACGTCAGCGGAAGACTTAAGATGTCAGCGGAAGACTTTTTGGGTGTTACCTAGAGGATCTTTATCACAATCATAGGAAACGACACAAAAGTGACGCTTTAAAGTTTAATTCATTCAAAATACCAATATTTGAGACATCAAGATGTTTCATAATTTAAACAACATGTTTATTTGAAATGTGTCAAAACGTTTATTTAAGCCCATGCCGGGTTACAAGCCCACTCCGTGCCATCCAGATCCGCCTTGTTTAGTTACCTGAGATAAACATGCTAAAGTCAACATAAAGTTGAGTGATATTCATAGGTTTGAGTTTAAGAGTTTGAATCACAAGTAAAGAATGTATTGTAATCACATACAATCAATATGTTAAAATCAATGTTCCTGTTATTGCCTTAAGCTCATAATACTCAACGATTAACAGCCAATCATAAATGTGGATTATGATGGTAAGTAATAGGCCCCCAAAGATAGGTATTTGTCAATAACCTATTTATAAGAACAATAAAGTGCGCCTGGTGTTTTCTCCAACAACCAAACGAGGATTGTCAATCACTAATAGTACTATCCACAATTATTTACGTTCACCCTTCAAGTGATTAAGGTTCATGATCGAGGGACTTCTGACAATAGTAACTTAAGCAAATAACATTGGCCTGACGGTATTTCAATACCCGGTATAAAAGACTTGTGTTCGAGTTTTAAGCATGTATCTCCCCCACGGGAAAATAGTTAAAGAGTGAGCTATGAACTCACCTTAGTAGTACAGTGGTATTGTAGTCTCAATAAAGCAAGGAAACGGCTTCACACAACACAACCTAAAAGATAATGCAAGTTTCAGTTGATAGTCTAAATCTGGTTTTATCGCGAATGTTAGACATTTAATTATAAACGAATCTCGTGTTTGTTTAAATGTTTGAAGTTCCAAAAAAAATAAAGTTATATATTCATATAACTTGTAAATAAAATGATTGATGATTGATATAAAAATAGACGTATCATTTTATAAGAAATAAATAATGTATCGTTATATCGTTTAATTATAATTACTAATATATAACGTATATATATAAAACTTATCTCGTTTCTTTATCCCGAATATATATTCATTCATATAAACAATATTATTATTTTTATAAAATAATATTTACTCTTGAAATTTACTGGGTCGTCATGAACAATATATACTGGGTCGTCATGAAATTTACTCTTGACGCCGTCAGGAAATTACTCTTGACGCCGTCAAACACTTTTCCCAGCTTGGAAAATTATGTCTTTGGTGTTTTCTTCACTTTTATGCTCCAAAAACGTCCGAATTGCTTCCTTTTCCAGATTTTACTCCCAAAGTACCTAAAATCACAAAAGGAACGATTTAGGGCAATATTTGATCAAATAAATTCAATTCTGGGCTTAAATGACCCCCTAAAAGTGGTTCATTTTTCGCCTCATCAATAGTTATTGTTTAGGTTAAAATTTATTTTGATTAGGTCTACTCATTAGATTCCTATCAAGTGAGATTTTTTTTTCTTTTTATTTTGTAGCTTTCTCGTAGTCTATCTTTTCTTTGTGATTTTGTTTGTAATTTGCTTCAAATGGACTTTACACTTAGACTTCTAAGATTACAAGATAAGGTTGAGCAGCTAACACACCAAAGAGTTCAAAATACCTCATTTAGAGACACCTATGAATCATATGAGCCTTCACCTAGGATAGATTCTTATGAACAACCTCCATGTTTAAGATCTAGTTTTAGTGAGGCCAATAAGAAATGCGACCTAGTTTGCCAAGGAATTATGGAGAGAGCCATTGAAACAAATCATAAGTTGGATGAAGCACTAGGTTTGCTATTATCACTACCTAAGAAAACAATTGAGGAGGATTTAGCCGAGCATGATCACATTGATCAAAAAGACCTAGGTTTTATGATCGATGATGATGAATCTCAAGAAACAGATGATGAATCTCTTGGGCAATTTGTATATAGCAGTTAGAATATTGAGGATGATCCTTATGATTCGGACATAGAAGTTGAGATGCCTAGAGAAGCACGTGAGATACTTAGGAGAATGCTTAGGATAGATTCTACCAAAACACATGATGAGGATACAGGTGATCTTTACACATGGAATGATGAGGTCAATAACATAAGCCTACAAAATACTCAACCATCATTTGAGGCACACACACCGCCCGTGACTTACCCGGAAGAAGTAGAAGAAACTTTAGGAATTCCGATGGAGGTAGAACCCTTGGACCAGGCACCACTAGAGGATATAGGTTTGAATACTTGTAGTTATAACCTTAATCCTAGTTCTAGGGAATTTCCTAATGTTGATGAACCGGAACCTCAACCTTTACACAACTTTCCATCCTTAGATATACATCTAGGAGACAAAAGAGGAACCGACCCACCCATCAACCAATATTATCCGGGTAGTTTTAGGATGAAGGAAGCCATTCACTCACCCCCTTCACCTCACGTGTCATATTTCCACCCTAAGGGTTTGTATCGCTACTTCCACCCGCACTTAATCCTAAGTGTAGGGAAAACCTCCCCTATTTCCATTAAATAAGGGTAGAGTTAGGCTCGTGACTCGAAGAAAAACAAGCGCTTATTGGGAGGCAACCCAAGCTTTATTTATTTATTTGTTTATTTGTTTATTTGATTTTATTTGTTTCCGTATGCATGTTTTATTTTTGTTGCTTGTGGCTCATGTTTCAAAATAAATTGTGAAAATGCTTTATTTTGTTTTTAACTTCGTCTTAATTGCATATAAAGGTATTTTGCAAAAGATAAGTGTAAGGGAGATCCAAATTTGTTTATAAGAACGAAATTGAGCATGATCCACAACAATATTAAATGAACCTGTATAGAGTCAAATGCTTGTATCGAGTCATAATGATGTTTTGCAGGATTTTCCAGGAAGTAGGACGAAGTTTTTCCAGAAATTTTCCGAAAACTTAACATAAGAATTTCTGCAGGTCACTTCTGACGGCGTCACGAGTTTACTCTTGACGGCGTCACGTGTAAAAATTTGGAAATTTTACCAGTTTTGTTTTTCTAACGGAGTCTTAAAGTTTTTGTTGAATTATTAGTTTGATAATCTCCAGAAAATCTGCAAACATCATTCCACAAGCATTATATCATATTTTGTTTTCTAGGATTTATTAGCATATGTAGATTGCCGCCAATTTTATGCGAGGTTGCCTTATCTGTTTTCTCAGGTTTTACATGTTATGCATGACAAGAAGATGATTATTATTCTAGAAGGGAAGCTTTGATTGTTCATTTTCTTGGAGGAAGATCTAACCTGGCCACCTTATTATCCATACCGAGCGAATCAGGGGAGTATTTGATTTCATTTGTTTTACTTATTTCACTTTTACATTCTTTACTTGAACATTGGGGACAATGTTCATCCTAAGTGTAAGGGGAGGGTAAAATGATGATACCTTACAGATACACTTTCGCTTGAGTTTGTTTGTTTGATAGTAGATGTGTAATAAAACTATGAGAAATATTTGTTAGTGCAATTTTAGCGCCAAATTTAAAATTTTTTACAACATTTAGGAGTGAAACTTTAGCCATAGCAAGCGTCTCATGGATAGGAGATTGTATGACTTGCACAAAACCGTACTATTCAGAAAAATTTTTCACCAAAATATGTGAGGTTCGCCTTTAGATTTGATAGGAAAAGCATTTACTATTAGTGCTTATGAGTGTACCGGTAGCATTTAGATTCTAGAACTTGCGTTAGTGATGCATCCCGAGACCGCTAGTGAGACTACATACGTGTAGTAGGATTTACTACATGATAAGAGGCATTAGCATCACCCTTGTATTAAACCCGTATCATAATTACTTGACCATTTATGTCATATTACTTGGCTAGTTAAGTCAACTAATTTTTCCCACACCTTAGCGTTGTACTCATTTTTAGTACACGAAACCCCTAGTACACTCCTCCGAGCCTATCTTTTCGTTTCTAACTTTAAGCATTTTACTTAAATGAAGAATTTGTTACACCCCACTTAAATGTACACCCAAATCGCTTTAGTCTTCCGTGTATGCACTCATCTTTAGTGCATTATTGTTATTTGTTAAACCCTAAGTTAATTATCTAATTGATTACATGGTTGCTAAGTCGAGTCATATCCTTGTACATATTGTTTTGGGACGATTGGGACTCATGGGTAAAGTACTTATTTTATGGAGTAATGGGGAAGAACATCATTTATTACCCCCGTATGTGCGTTAATCTTAAAAGTACTCCAAGTGTTTTGATTTTCTTAATTCGAGTCATTAGATTAGTTTATTGTAAAGTATGTAAAAATTCAAGTGTAAGGGGAATTTTCATTCCCTATGATGTATTATTATGGATGGTAGGGTAAAAGTGTATGCAAAAAAAAAAAAAAAAAAAAAAAAAAAAAAAAAAAAAGAAAAAAAAAAATCGAAAAAACAAGAAAAAGAAAAAAAATAGAAAAAGAGAAAAAGAGAAAAACATACGGACTATCATCCCTTTTCATTCTATGTTCATTTTATGTTTTTGTTATTTTTGATTTATTAGCTTAAGTCGAGTCTAGTCTTGGCTTAGCAACGCCATATTGTACATGTAATTTACCAAGATGATTAACTCGCCACCAGTAAAGACTTTCTATATCGAACAAAACTGTGTATTCCATATCCCTACACCTAACGTTACAACCCTTAAAAAGACCTCTTTGATAGTTTATCCTAGGTTCTTACGCCATGTGGTGGAGGTTTGATCCTTTCCCAAGCCTATGGTAATCTATTTTGCTATGACAGGTAGTGAGAGATGTTTTCCATTTCCATATTGTGATATTACTTTATTACACTCGAGAGATGTGAGTATCTAAACACTATTTGTGAGGTGCTAGTGTATGACCTCCGTGCTTGTCTTTGGTCTTTAGTGGAACGATTATTTCTTGTAATTACTTTTATATTAGTGTTAAATGACCCCTAACTTGTATTTTGACTAGAATAAAAGCGCATTTGCTTGAGGACAAGCAAATCTCAAGTGTAAGGGTATATGATGAGGCGAAAAATGAACCACTTTTAGGGGGTCATTTAAGCCCGGAATTGAATTTATTTGATCAAATATTGCCCTAAATCGTTCCTTTTGTGATTTTAGGTACTTTGGGAGTGAATTCTGGAAAAGGAAGCAATTCGGACGTTTTTGGAGCATACAAGTGAAGAAAACGGCAAAGACTTAATTTTCCTTGCTGGGAACAGTACCTGACGGCGTCAAGAGGCTTTTTATAACGGCGTCAAGAGTAAAAGTGGTGACGGCCCAGAAGAAACGTGAAGGCGTCACCCAAGGCCGTCACGTGTTAACTTGTCAAAACTTGCGCGCGGAGTAGCTGATATTGTTTTAGTCATAACTTTTGCATACGAACTCGGATTTAGGTGATTCAAAATCCCACGCGAAGAGGACGAAGAGATCTACAATTTGGTGAAAAAATAATCATGACGGAATCAAGAGAAACGTGCTGACGCCATCAAGATGGGCCGACAGAAAACATGCTTATAAATATAACATCATAACTTCACTTTTTGTAAGCCCTAAACCCTAAGGTCGATTCCTAGATTTAGGTAGGTGTTTTTCCAGAAACTTAGAGGGTTTCAATCACTCCATAAACATAATGTATTGGTTTGTTGATTCTATCTTAATTATGTTTTCCATTATCATTGTTGATTGCTCTTCTTTGATGATGTTTTACTAATTCACCTTGTGTCTACTTATGATTGTGTGAAACTTGTGTATAATTAATTAGATCTCATTGATTTCTTGTTGATGTTTGTGTCTATCTCCATCAATGAGGGCTTGTTGATGTGTGTGTCTATCTCCATCAATTAAGGCGTGACAACTTCAATAGATCTAGTTGGTTTAGTTTATAATTCTTGTTTCCTATTGATTCTTGTTTTGATTGAATGAATTCGATGTTAGGCTTAAGAAAACTGGCAGATCTCTATTGTGTAACTAGCTTGAACGTCTTAAGAAACATGAACCGATGTATACTAGGTTTTTATGGTTGTATTTAATGCATGAGCGAATTCTAGTGATCCCATGTTAGGAGCTTCTTAGCCGGCTCGACATAGGAGTGAAGTAGGAGCTTATAGAATTGGGGAAGTAAGTACGCCACCCCATGATTGGTATTAAAGAATACAATCCGTCAATTAAAACAAGGTGTGACAATTCAATAGGTAGAATTGGATAGCTAGCAAGAAGTAACATATCATGGGTAGACATGCTTCACTTATCTTGTAGAACCTTAGTTTAGTTTTCTTGCACATTAGTTTCATTTGTAGCTTTTGGGTTAGTTGATTTACAACTAATTCCGCCCCTCCTTCCAATACCCGAGATTTTTACTTGCTTTTCATAAAATATAAAAATACAAAAAGAATCATCCTTCACCTTTAGACCTAGTTAGATTAATTTCAATCCTAACGACACTATTCCTGAGTTGAACGATCAATCCCCCGGTACTTGTCACTATACTATACTACAACGATCAGGTACACTGCCTGGTGGGGGTTGTAAGCTTCTCGAGATCCCTCGAGAGGTAAAGCCTGGTGCAATCCCTACGCATCAGTGTTCCTTTTCTATGTTTGACAGGAGGCGGTACTGCTCAATCTTATAAGGCATTTGGTAGGCAATCTCATCATTCTCTTCCTTGAATCTAACCATCCCCAGAGTCGGATCATAACTCATCTTAGTGGCCTCAACGAATGGTTTTCCGAACACTACTTGACTTAGGCAAGCATCTATCACCGGACGAGTATCCTCAACTATCATAAAATCGATCTCATAAGTGAAATTTCCGACAATCACATGCAATCCCTTCACTCTACCTACAAAATTACTTATCAAATTCTTATTGGGCATCATCCTATAACCAAGTTGCTTCTTCATTACCCAATTATAATAAGTCCTAGTCATGATGTTTATAGGAGATCTAGGATTGATATAAGCTTTCCATATATGCATATGCCCAATGTTGCATGGTATGTTCATGTTAGAGGGGTCTCCCATTTTGATAAGGGGTGAGCCAAGGATATATGGTGTCTCGGGATCATCGAATAAATCCTTATGATATTCCCGTTCTTCCTTGGTGGGAAACTTATCAAAGTACTCTTCTACAGTCTCTACTTCCTCTAACTCTTCTCCCTTATTAACCTCAACTTCCCTAATTTCATCCCTAGTCTCGGTTTCTACTCCAACTTCATCCTTGTCACTTTCTTCTATATCCTTATCAATTGGTTTAATGGTGACAACATTGACAAAGTGGACGTGTTTGGAAGACGAGGGGTCCTTAGTTTGGATTCCGCTATCGGCGTCCCTAGTGTCCTTCCTAGGTGTAGTTAACGCTTGGTTGTTGAGGGCTTTCAACAAGTTGTCAATCTTATTGGTTATCTCCGTTTGTTGTTGGTTGAATTCGGTTTCAAACCTAGCTATGCGAGCTTCTTGAGATGCCATAAACTTGGACATCAATCCTTCAAGATTGTTGGTACTACCACAGTTGTTAGAAGGATTGTTGCTGAGAGTACGGTTGGAGGGTGGACTGTTTGGTTGGTAACGATTAGGCGGATTGGAAGAATTGGTTTGGTTTTGTTTCCACCTAAGGTTTGGGTGATTTTTCCAAGCAGGGTTGTAGGAATCACCATAAGGGTTTGGCTCGGGTTTGAAAGTGTACCACTTATCTCCCGCTTCATCGGTACGCGAGGATGCATAGTCCGCAAAAGCTGTTCCGGGGAGTTCCACACAATCACGAGTGTCATGGGGACCACTACATAATTCGCATGAAGAAGTGATTTTGTTCACTTGGCTTGAAGGCTTGGGAGCTTCGTAAGATTTCATGAGAAACTTGACTTGATCCTCAAGTTCCATGATCCTCCGGTCGGGAGTGCTAGAATTGTTCGAAGGCAAAGATATTACCTTGACCGTTTTGTTCAAATCACGGGGATCATTCCAACTTTCGTTGTCATAGAGAGCAAGATTTTCTATGAGTTCCCATGATTCTTCCGCATTTAGATCACGTAGCTTGCCACCGGCCGATTGGTCAATGGTTCGCCTTGTGAAGAGATCGATATGGTCATAGAAGATTTGGACTTGGAGCCAAAGGTCTATACCATGATGAGGGACTTTTTGGAGTAAGTCCTTGAAACGAGTCCATGCTTCATATAGAGTTTCACCTTGACGTTGTTGGAACATCAATATATTATTTCTAAGCTTGGTAGTTCTCCCCGGTGGGAAAAATTGAGCAAGGAAAAGAGTGGTGAGATCATCCCATGAGGTGATGGATCCCGCGGGTAAACGCTCAAGCCATTGACTAGCTTGATCACGTAGAGAGAATTGGAATAGGCGTAATCGGGTTGACTCTCTAGTTGTAGTATCAAGGTCTATAGAATCTACGATTTTTAGGAAGTCCTTGAGATGTTGATTTGGATCTTCGGAACGAAGTCCATGGAATGCACATCCGCTTTGCACCAACCGGATGGTGTCGGATCGCAAGGGAGACACATTGGCTCCTTGGGTGAGCTCAATGGTGTTTCGATTGCCTTGGTGGCTAGGTCGGGAGTACTCTCCTAGGGTTCGGGGCCTAAGAGGTTGGTTAGCTAGTGGTGAGTTTTGTGGGTGGTCTTTTTGTGGTGGGTTGATGGGTTCAAAGATGTTACCACCTTCCATGTTGTCGGATGGTAAAGATTACGAACAAAGACACGAAGAAATAAGATAGACTAAAGAGAACCTAAAAATAAAAATAAAATCTTACTAGAAAGGAATCTAGCAAGTAGACCTAATAAAAGGAAATTATAACCTAGACAATAACTATTCCCCGGGCTGCGGCGCCAAAAACTTGATGCGTGGGAATTGCACCAGGCTTTACCTCTCGAGGGATCTCGAGAAGCTTACAACCCCCACCAGGCAGTGTACCTGATCGTTGTAGTATAGTATAGTGACAAGTACCGGGGGATTGATCGTTCAACTTAGGAATAGTGTCGCTAGGATTAGAAAGCCTAAGAACTAGGTCTAGAGGTAAGGGATGATTCTTTTTGTATTTTTTATATTTTAGAAAAGCAAATAAAGTCCCAGTTGTTGGAAGAGTAGGCGGAATTAGTTGCTAGTCAACTAACCCAATTACTAAGATGCAATCAAAATAAAATAATAAAAATGAAAATAACTAATTAAGATAGTGGTGTGAGCAATATATGGGAGAATTGTGTTTACTTAGATTTCACTACTCACTAGATATCTTTTACAGGTTAATTACTTGTTACAGTTGCGTGGATGACGGATTGTATTCCTTAATACCATTCATGGGGTGGCGTACTTACTTCCCCAATCCTATAAGCTCCTACTTCACTCATATGTCGAGCCGGCTAAGAAGCTCCTAACATGGGATCACTAGAATTCGCTCATGCATTAAATACAATCATAAAAACCTAGTACACATCGGTTCATGTTTCTTAAGACGTTCAAGCAAGTTACACAATGGAGATCTGCCAGTTTTCTTAAACCTAACATTGAAATCATTCATCCATTACAACTATAAACAAGCAATCAACCTATAATCAACATCTAGGTTTCAGTACATCTAAGCAAACACATGAAAGATCTAGCCTAGCATGTTATAATCAAGACAAGCATAA
Source organism: Artemisia argyi (assembly GCA_030686995.1). Taxonomy (NCBI): domain Eukaryota; kingdom Viridiplantae; phylum Streptophyta; class Magnoliopsida; order Asterales; family Asteraceae; genus Artemisia; species Artemisia argyi. Next base: position 27,350,745 of record CM060679.1, read on the forward strand.
GATATATTCAAACAGTACATAGAGATATTGAATGAATTGAAAGAAGACTTATCTTAATTGAACATGAAAGGTTTCAAGGGGTGAAAACCCTTGAAAATACTGTTACAAATGACATAGGGTTTATTAGGTTCGACCCTAGTATTCTCCACACAAGTTCCTCTTTTAATGAATGAAAAATAGAAAAGTATATATAGATTTTGTGAGGTAACGGCGTCAAGAGTAAATTTCTGACGCCGTCATCTCGCCGCCAATAAAGTTCTCGGGCTGCCTAGATCTGGGTCTGACGCCGTCATGTGTAATCCTTCTTCAGGCCGTCGCCAAAATAACTCTTGACGCCCTACTTCTGACGCCTTCAGGTTTTCTCTGGGTCGTCATGCATTTTGTTCCTGACGCCGTCATATTTTCCTTCTTGACGCCATCAGGTACTGTTCCCAGCATGTAAAATTAAGTCTTTGCCGTTTTCTTCACTTCTATGCTCAAAAAACGTCCAAAATGCTTCCTTTTTCAGAATTCACTCCCAAAGTACCTAAAATCACAAAAGGAACGATTTAGAGTAATATTTGATCAAATAAATTCAATTTCGAGCTTAAATGACCCTCTAAAAATAGTTCATTTTTCGCCTCATCAATGGTAGAGTGTTTGATCCCTTCTCTAATTGAGAGTGGGTGTTAGAGAGTAGCAGGAATGGTTTGGTGTGTGTGTGTGTGTGTGTGTGTGTTTTTTTAAATGTATAAAAGTTTTTTATGTATAAAAGTGTATTTTTTGTTTTTAATAAGTATAAGAGTAATAAAGTATTTTTAGTATTTGTTTAAAAGTAATTTTTAAAAATGTATAAGAGTATAAAATGTGTATATTATTTGTATAATATGATGTACTATGTACTTATATAATAAAATTCTATATCCTACCTAACCAGTCGCCCGAGAATGCACATGAGTGAGACCAAGTCGCCCAAGAAATTTGTACTAGAAAATAAAAAAAAAAAAAAAAAAAAAAAAAAAAAACTATACTTTTGGGGAAGAAGACAAAATAAGGACAGTCGCCCAAAAAAATACTAGGCTAAGTAGGTACAATGCAAGTACATGAGGGTACATGGTGGAGACACCTTATAGGGACACATGTCAAAACTATGTGTGAGTTGCCCAAAATTTTTTGGGATAGAGTCACCCCCGGGATATTTGAAGAAAACTGAAATTATTGAGGTACATAAGGTGAGTGGAGTTATACTTTTGAGGTGTTTTTAGAATTACCTCTTAAAATCATATATGACGTCTTCGATTTGTTATGTGTTATTCAAATAGCTTGTCAATTAATGTAAGAAAACAGTACAAATCTTGACCCCTATATTTGTCACAATAAATTTGAATGCATAGTTAGTTTATTACAGGAATGTATAAATTCAGACAAATTTGGGATGGCGCACGTCAAAAACTTAAAAGCTTATAGGAGCTTGTGTTTTTAAAATAAGCTAACTTACAAAATAATATTTGTTTGTCACACAGACGTATCAAAGATTTTATAAGCCTTAAGACTTCATAAGACAAGTCAGTTGAAACGGCGCTAATGGAGGCTTATAGTTAATCAAATTACTTAAATACCTTTTAAAATGTAATGGATTATCACGTAAAAACTGAAAATATATCTGAATTTAATTTAAATCATTTTCATACGATTTTGCATTATTAAGCTTTTGCTCTAACTAATGCGTTAAATAACATTATAAAAATATAAGCTCCAACTTGAGCCCTACCTCTATCTCTAACGCATTTTGCCAAACCTAATCTACTTCATAAAATTAATTCCGCCCATGAGAAAATAAATCCTACATTTTTTCTTAGTCATGTTAAAGAAATTGATCTCCACAAAATACTTAAAATATGAAAAACGTGTTTAGTTGATTTTTGTATTTTATATTTTGAAGGAAGGGGGGGGGGGGGGGTGGAGGGTTGTGGGTTACAAAGAAAAACAAGAAAAACGAATAAAATTTGTTTTGTAATTTTCTTTCTTAAGTTAGCAAACGTTGTGGGTTACAAAGAAAAACAAGAAAAACGAATAAAATTTGTTTTGTAATTTTCTTTCTTAAGTTAGCAAATATGAGAGTTTGTATTTTTGCAAAACATTTTGTTAGAAAACGTTTATTTGAACGCAAAATCTGTTTTTCTTGTTTTCCACAAAATATTTTATGAAAAATAAAGGTGTTTTCCCCTAACTAAACGCACCCTAGTTATTGCGGTACACAAACACGACTAGAGTGATCCACTGGCAAGAATTTGACGATCTTAGGACCGAAGAGTAAATATATGTATGCGTTCTAGGGGAGAAGACTTAACACATAACCTTCAAAATAAGTATCTTGAAACTTCGTTTTGTACAAGATTGCACTTGATTAGGACACAAACGGTTTGTGTGAATAGTTTCCAAGTTAGAGATTTTCTATATTGCATGGATAAAGATTATGGATGTTAGTAAATTGGGTATAAATCAAGTGTAGTTGTACCACGTCCATATATATTTCGTATTTTATCATCTTTATCCATCTTTATTTAGTCTTAATTTCATAACTAAATCAAATCGATAAAGACCAAAGTGTATTTTGATACCTCAAATTTGGTTAACCGGATTTTTTCACATACAAAAGGACAAATCTCGTTCACTCATTTTCTCACAATACACTTTGGCCATGGATAAAAGATATAAGTAAAAAGAGTTAGTTTACATATCAAACTTTTCTCATATATAAAAAGACAAATCTCATTCACTCATTTTCTAGCTGAGAAAAAAGGGTTATTAATTAATATTTAATAACCTTTTTTTTTAGTTGCTTTGATAGACTTTCGGCAAACTTTTTTTAGTTGCTTTTTTCACGTTTTTTTAGCTGTATCAAAATTTGAATTACATATTACATATGGTTTAACACTAATATCGAAATTCGAACACTAAACATCCGTACTAAAATTGACATAAGTATTTGTATACGAATCAAGAAACTTTTCCCATTTTTGGCAATGAAAAACATACAGTTTTAACTTTCTAATCATATATTACACACACTATATTCGAATTATAGATTATATCATTTCATATATGAAACTTCTATAATCATATGTGAAAAAATCACAGTTGGTAAAAATCACATGTGAGAAAAATCAAATGTGATTTTATGTGCTTTATCCAAAATTAGTGTAATATCATATGCAAGTTTCAACACCGAAGGAAAAAAAGAAAAAGAAAAAGGAAAAAAAAAAGTGAAAATACGTTAAAAAGCGAAGAAAAAAAAATTGTCAAAATTATATCAAAGTACCTATCTATAGCAAGATAATTAAATGCTCATTGCGGTACTATATTTTTTTCACTTAACATTAATGGTTAAAGAAATATTTATATTAAAAAAAATGAAAGTGAGTTTTTTAAAAATGAATGACTGAAATTTGTCTCTTGATATGTGAATAAAAATTTGGTATATAAATGAACTCAAATCATTCTTTAAAGATTAAATAGACAAATTATAACCATTCGTTTTTTAATTAAAAAAAAAAAAAAAAAAAAAAAAAAAAAAAAAAAAAAAACCGCTTTCATTTTTCTTTTTAAATATTAAATATCGCACACTTATGACGATTCCGGGCTATCCAAAATGGTAATGATCTTGGAATTAGTCGGCTCGCAATGTCGAATCGAAAACCTATGTATAAAAAAAAGAAGAAAAAAAATCGCACAAACCTTAATCGTTACGTGAAATGAGTCATACCATTGTGACAAGAATTAAATCATCTTTCCATAGAAGAACAGTTTTATATATATATATATATATATATATATATATATATATATATATATATATATATATATATATATATATATATATATATATATTGTGAGTGCTGAAATTTTTGCCTTGAATAATCACATGTGATTTATAAAATTGAAGTTGATTTGTTATCTTAAAAACCACATGTGATTTTTAAAATAACAAATCACATGTGATTTTATAAATAATCACATATAATTTGGGAAATCACACATGAAACAAATCAAAGTGATTTTACAAATCATGTGTGATTTTTCAAGGTGAAAATTTCGACACTGCAAAAATTTTTGAAACAAAAGTTTGTCGAACGTATATCGAAGTGTCCGTCTACTGAAAGATAAAAAATTGCTCGTCGCAAAGACATATTTTCTTATCGCTTGATGATTTACCGAAATATTTTATTTTTAAAAAAGAGTGGAAAGTGAGTTGTTTTTTTTTTAATGATAAAATGAATGACCAAGATGTATATATTTGATCTTTAAAGAATGTGATCTATATTGATTTCACATATAGACTTGTTAGTTTAAATTTTATAAATAGGTTATATTTAAATAAAAGATGACTTAACACATATATCTTTAGTCTTACCATTATATTTTCATTTATCATTATCTGTTAGGTTATAAAAAAACAATTTTCTAAAAACAATTTTTTCTACATTAAATAATTTAAGTCAAATTCAAATACCATTTTACCTTTTTTAAACAATGCCTACCATCCTTAATAAAGATCATTTATGTGCATACCTTTTGACTTAAAGAATATCAATGCACCAATAAGCTATGAATGATATTTATATATAAAACCATATATGACCCATTAGGCTAATTCAGCATATCTTTTTGACTAAAATGTAGTATAATACATTGAACTCAGTTAATTGGAACTTTTAGTGGTTTAAACTTTAAAAACTGTAATATAAAGTATAAACCATAAATTTAACCAAGTGGAATTTCACTACTCCATAGTTTCATACTTTTTATTTTATTTTATTTTTAACTTACCATAGTTCATACCTACTTAATAGTTTATTCCACTAAAAGTTTAATGGATATTATTCTCAAAATTATACTGTTCATAGGATAGAAACAAGTCGGGTCGATATAGTTCGTGAAATTCCCAACGAGCTTAACTGCTAAGTAAGTTTAGGGTAGTAAAAATGTCACTTGGCCAAATTAACATTTTGTACAACTAAAAGATCAAGGTATTAAAATTACACTTAACCATAGTGTTAGTGCAAAAATTGTGATGAGTGGGGATTGGGCTTGACTATGCGTTGGGCCGTCCTTGATGGATGTTCGTTACGTAAATTCTGCACTAATCCAACTGATAGATTGATCTCATGTACAAATGAAAGTAAATCGTTAGCCTTACCTTGAGGACGGACCCACGATTAAGCTCCGGTGTGAGAGTAAGCATTCATGTTCTCAGAGGAATATGTCTGTATTGAGATTTGTGAGAAAGTCATACCTCGCGAATGTGTAATAAGGTTACCTTTTATAGGTGGTCGAAATACTAGAGTTCCCTAGTATTTCGCATATTATTGTAGTGGCCGGGGTGGGACCCTTGTCGGCCAAGGGTCCACAGCTTAATTATGACTGCGGACATAGATCATCTTCCGGACCGTGATATAAGTCATCACATAGCAAACTACGTAAGAGTTGTAATAGTAATATGTCACTAGTTTTTATGATGGCCATTATCATCACCTCCACATTAGCGTCACATCATCATTCGGCACATCACCATACTCACCACCTTTTACCTTTTATGGTCACCATAATTAAAATATCGACTTTATACAAACATACTCAACACACACTAAAATAATAATAATAATAATAATAATAATAATAATAATAATAATAATAATAATAATAAATGATGATGATGATCACCATTATATGCAAAAAAATGTAGGTGAGAGGGGTTGGTGTTATGGAGGGTGGCGTGTGATGAACGTGTGAGAGGCGATGGCTCATTCTTCATAAAAACCAGCCTTAAGGATTACCACAAGTGTAATATTACCATCAAAGTTGTCTAATAATCATAAACTTTAATATCTTCATATTAGATTTAACTCATTCAAGTTTCAAATTTCACAAGATACATATCTTAAATGTGGTTTAACTAATACTCCATCCGTTCCAAAATATAAGTCAATTTTACTATTTTTTGTTGTTCCAAAATTAATATCCATATTCAATTTCAACCAATCAAAATACTTTTAAGTGAGTGAGAATGAATTCTTATCAGTTAATATTGTAAGGGACCAACTTTTCTTAAACTTTTTGAAATATGAAAATAGACTTATAATTTGAGATGGAGGGAGTAGTCGGTAACAGTCACGACAATATCCAAATAACAAACCACTTAGGTTTGAGTAAAAAATTGGCTCACCTCTTTAAACAACCTAGTACCAATAGAAGATTTGCTCATCCATTTAATTAGGGAAATGATTTGCACACTTACACTTTTGATTTGGACACTCTACTATATGCTTTACATACATGTACAGTACTTACAGTGTGCTTTAACAATTTGTACAATTGAGTGTCACAATCAAAAGTGTGAGTGTGCCAATCACCTCCCATTTAATTAACTACAGTGATTTTTGCTAATTTTTAAGTCAAGCATATAAAAAAAATAAGGGTCCTACTAACAATATACGTAAGGGTCGTGGTTAACAAGATGTATTTTATTACATACTTAACAATTTTTTATTATTTTGTTTTTTGTTTTTTTTTTTGTTTTTCTTGTTTTATTTTTTTTAGAAATGCAACATATATTAAAAGAACCAAACCAAACAAGATATAAAAGAAATGACAACTCACCTTTTTAACAAAACATTTAAAAAGGATGAGCCCCAAGACGAAATAATACAAACGAAATTATGAATAATTAACAATTTCGAAAAAGATAGATATAAACCTGAAAAACGTGAAAACAAACAATTAATTATGATTGAATGATTAAGATCTTTACAATGATTATTAAGTAAACATCAACTTGTTAACCATTAACTTAAGGGAGGTGATTTGCACATTTCATAAAATGATTGAGGCACTCTAATTTATTGTGTTTAGACATTTATACCCTCATAATTACTCATACACTTTCACCTATGTGAATGTATAAATGTTCAAACATACTGTAATTAATTAGATTGTCCCAATCATTTAATGGAATGTGCAAATCATCTCCATAACTTAAACTCTTAAGCAAATTTTTATAAACAAATAATTTCTTAAAATATACTAATATTATGAAACACTTGAAAATGATATGTGTCACAACATAATTTATCGACATACACAATTTGATTGCATCTTCCCATCATTTTCTTTACATTACATTACGCTGTATTATTATTTACACACACTAAAAACACGCGCGCACACACACACAATCTGTATATATATATAAATACCTCAACACATTCTTCATTCTCCACTCCAACGCCTTCTTTCTTTCTTCTTCATTTTTATGTAAGCTCTCTCATCACTTTCTATTTAATAATGAGTTAAATTGTACATTTGTTAATTAGATCTGTTTTTTATGTTCCTAACTGATGCTTAATTTAGCCTAGATCTGAATTAAATTACGAAATTGCCGCTTCTGATCTCGTTTAATTTTAGGGTTTAATGACTACTTTATTTTTTTTAAGGCAGTTTCAAGTGTTTGGATCTTTTAAACTGCTTATTTTGGGCTAAAATAAGATGTTTTTTAATAAGCAGATGCGACATTATAGATAGATTTTATAAAGGGGGGGGGGGGGGGGGGGGGGGGGGGGGTTACGTTTAAAAACTTATTTTTGGACTTATGAGCTTATTTGGTTTCTGCTTATTTATCGCAGTAAGCTCATAAGTACAAAAAAGTGCTTATGAAATGTAAATCGAATAAAGAGCTTAACCAAATTCCCCCTAATTCTTGTAAAATGAAATTTGAAGAATTATTTATAGTAGTTTTATTGATTATATAATTATATGTTTCAGAGTGTTACAATATGACTAGTTATACGCCAAAGAATATCCTCATAACCGGGGCAGCTGGCTTTATCGCCTCTCATGTTGCTAATCGGCTTGTGAGAAGCTACCCTGATTACAAGATTGTCGTGCTCGACAAGCTTGATTATTGCTCGAATCTCAAGAATCTTAACCCGTCTAGATCGTCTCCTAATTTTAAGTTTGTTAAGGGGGATATTGGGAGTGCTGATCTCGTGAATTATCTTTTAATTACCGAGAATATTGATACGATTATGCACTTTGCTGCTCAGACTCATGTTGATAATTCTTTCGGGAATAGTTTTGAGTTCACTAAGAATAACATTTATGGGACGCATGTGTTGTTGGAGGCGTGTAAAGTGACTCGTGGTCAGATTAGAAGGTTTATTCATGTTAGTACGGATGAGGTGTATGGTGAAACGGAGGAGGATGCTGTTGTGGGGAACCATGAAGCGTCACAGCTTCTTCCTACGAATCCGTATTCTGCCACGAAAGCTGGGGCGGAAATGCTTGTTATGGCTTATGGTAGGTCATATGGGTTACCTGTGATCACCACTAGAGGTAACAATGTGTATGGCCCAAATCAGTTTCCTGAAAAGTTGATCCCGAAGTTCATTCTTTTGGCTATGAGAGGGCAGCCACTTCCGATTCATGGTGATGGGTCGAATGTGAGGAGTTATCTTTACTGTGAAGATGTTGCTGAGGCTTTTGAAGTCGTTCTTCACAAGGGTGAAGTTGGTCATGTTTACAACATTGGAACCAAGAAGGAAAGGAGAGTTAATGATGTTGCTCGTGATGTCTGTAATCTGTTTAATATCGATCCTGAATCAAGCATCAAGTTTGTGGAGAACAGGCCGTTTAATGATCAGAGGTACTTCTTGGATGATGAGAAGCTTAAGTGTTTGGGTTGGTCCGAAAGGACCACATGGCAAGAGGGTCTAAAAAAGACTATGGAGTGGTACACCAGCAATCCCGATTGGTGGGGTGATGTCTCTGGTGCACTGCTTCCTCATCCACGAATGCTGATGATGCCTGGTGGAGTCGAGAAAGTCATTGATGTCCCTGAAAACGTTCAATCTGATTCACCTCATGCAGCTGTTAACTCTTCTCAGTTTCAAAAAGTGGTTCCTGCTGCAAAAACCAGTACCAACTCTGCTACTAAACCATCTTTCAAGTTCCTTATCTATGGTAAAACAGGGTGGATTGGTGGTTTACTTGGGAAAATATGTGAGAAACAAGGGATTCAGTACGAGTATGGAAAGGGTCGTTTGGAGGACCGGTCATCGATTGTTGCTGATATTAAGAATGTTAAGCCAACCCATGTTTTCAATGCTGCTGGTGTCACTGGCAGACCCAATGTTGATTGGTGTGAATCTCACAAGACCGAAACCATCCGTACAAACGTCTCGGGTACACTCACTTTAGCAGATGTTTGCAGAGATCAAGGGATTTTGGTGATGAACTTTGCCACTGGATGCATATTTGAGTATGATGCTGCACATCCAGAAGGTTCAGGGATCGGTTTTCTGGAAGAAGACACGCCCAATTTCACCGGTTCATTCTACTCCAAAACCAAGGCTATGGTAATTCCATTGATTACTAATTTCACATCTGAGATTTAACTGTGTGAAATCAAAGTTTTGTAACATAATTTTCTTATTTTTACAGGTTGAGGAGCTATTGAAAGAATACGACAATGTATGCACCCTGAGGGTCCGAATGCCAATATCATCAGACCTCAACAACCCACGTAACTTTGTCACCAAGATTGCTCGTTACGATAAGGTGGTCAACATTCCCAACAGCATGACCATCTTGGACGAGCTTTTGCCTATTTCCATCGAAATGGCAAAGAGAAACCTCAAGGGAATCTGGAACTTTACCAACCCAGGTGTCGTGAGCCATAACGAGGTCCTGGAGTTGTACAAACAATACATCAACCCAGAATTCAAATGGAAAAACTTCACACTCGAAGAACAAGCCCAAGTGATAGTTGCCCCACGAAGCAACAACGAGTTGGATACATCCAAGTTGAAGAAAGAGTTCCCTGAATTGCTATCGATTAAAGAATCATTGGTTAAGTACGTATTTGCCCCCAACAAAAAAGCTTAGTGAGTGTCGAAATCCCCATTGGCGTGTTATATAGGTATGGATATTATTACGCGTGCGATATGTTTAAACACGAAATTTACTTGTGATGTTTGTTCCTAGTGGTAAGTAAGATGAATACCGAGAGAGATTATAGAAAAGGCCGAGAGTTCTCCATTACATTTGTTAAAACTATAGCATATTGCTATTCTTGATTTTATTACAGAAAATTTGTTATCAATTACATAAAATCTTTGTTTCTTTACATGGCATTTTTGTTCCCATTCCAGTTATATCATTCTGTCCTGTCATACTCGAAAACTATCCAAAACCAGCAATTTTTGGCACATTATATTCCTCTACTTGGTATGAAACAAGATCTGAGTTATGGTCAATCACGTTGTAATATGAAATTGTTGGATGATATAGATCTGAAGATGTAACATAGCTTATTGTTTTTATATAATTTCATTGACTGTAGAAAGTGTTATGGACAAAAATGGTGTGAATTTGGAATATTAAAAGATGACAGTTGTGACCAGTAGTTAAGGGAGGGAGTTGGCCATGTGGTCCACTCACTCACCGCGTTCATCATCTTTATGCTTCACCGACTCTTTCTCACACGCACTCTTTTAATGCAACTTCTAAATTCTCACTTATTTTGCTAAATAGTCAACCATTGAAGTTAAAACATAAAATCAGAGAACATTGCATCACCTGTTCTGTTGTTAAAACGAACGTGATTTCTATGGCTTTTCGGGCTGCGGTTATCCTCATGACTGTTATCGAATCTTTTGGATATCGAGTTGAAATCAATGAAAAACCTATACATACCATATAACTTATCAACCAACTATAGTCACTCGTTTATATTTTCACATTTTTATTTATTTATTTATTTTTTAAAACAAGATATCTTGCAAACGGTAAATCCTCAAACTATAAAAAAAATACCATCGCGACGAGAATTAAATCATCTTTCTATAGATATGCATTTTTATATACTTTCGACGAACATTTTTTTTCGATGAACTATTTTTTTTTTTTTTTAATTTTCGCCCAGAAAATCATATATGATTCGTAAAAATCAATATGATTTAATTTTTACAAATCACATATGATTCTTACAAATCACATATGATTCTTACAAATCACATATGATGCTTACGAATCATATATGATTTTGTAAAAATCATATATGATTCGTAAAAATCACATATGATTTGATTTTAACGAATCACATATGATTTTTACAAATCATATATGATTTTTCTGGGCGGAAATTTTGCGAAAAAATAAGTTCGTCGAAAAAAAAATTCGTCGAAAGTATATAACAATACATATCTATAGAAAGATAATTTAACTCTCGTCGCGATGGTATTTTTTTTCGTGTAACGATTTACGGTTTGCGAGATATTTAATTTTTAAAAAAAAAATGAAAGTTTATTTTTTTATTTTGATAAAAAAAAAGTTAGTAGCTAAAATTGATTGATTGGTTCTATAAAATAAACTTGGTTCTACAAGAATTTTTTGGCGTGCTATCTAATGGTCTAAAATCTTTCTTTTTGAACGACAACAAATCAGTCTCACAATATTTTAAATAGAATTTGAATCCATAAACATTTGATTCTCACACATAAACATTTGGTTAGAACTAACACAACCACATTTTGGTTACGTCTACTAGTCTGGAACTAAAAACCAATACTTTCACAAAGACGTACAATAATAGGGTCAAAACATGATATATTTTAAACTAGGGGCATTTACATCTATGTCCTTACATAAATTGAATATTACATCAATATCCTTCTCAATTTTGTAATTACGTTATTATCCTTTATAAACTTTTATAATTACATTAATATCCTTTCCCAACTTTTTTAATTACATTAATATCATTCTCACACTTTTAAAATAACATCAATATCCTTTCGAACATTTAAATAGTCATATATATAAACAAAAATCAACATGTTCTCTTTTCAATTGAGGTCAAAAATGCATATGAACAAATAAATATATGAGCAATATTTCTTTCATATTTATATCCAAACTTTTGTAATTGCATCATCATGTTCTTTTGTCGTTCGAAACCAAAAAGTATGTATGAATAATATGATCATTATCAATATAAAAGATAAATAAAAGTTTCATAATCTAAAATCAATATAATCATGATTTAATTGATTTTTGAACATATATATCCTTCTAAAAGTGTGAAAAAGATATTTATGTAATTACAAAAGTTTAAGAAGGATGTTGATGTAATTACAAAATTAAGAATGATATTTATGTAATATCAACTTTCAGGAAGGATATACATGTAAATCTAGGTTCTCATCAATATAAAAAGATTAGAAACTTAAAAAATACGGATCTTTGTAACATGGACCAAAAAGGGCATATCATTTACTAATTAAGAAGTGGACACGCAGGTCAAAAAATATACACACAAACACAGCTACTACCCACGTCTTGTTTACTTCGCTAATCATGCCACCATTACATTCCCATTCAATCTAAGCTACTTTTAAATACCAAAAATGTCGCCACATGCTACCAACATCTTCCATGTGATCTCGAGCTTGAATTATTTGAAATGTGAACTTTGTTATAAGACGGTTTTGACGCTAGATAGATGCATGTGCAAGCCACCACATATATATCACCTAGCTAGAATGTAAACGACATCGAGACCTATTTTAGCAAATGATAGATAGTATCGGAATCAAGACTAAAAGTTATTATGTCTATACTAATTATAAAGGAAAAACAATCAAAGTAAAAAGTTGAATTTTCAACATTTGGTCATATAAGAGAGAAAAATAATGTAATTAATACTATTATTTAAAAACTCCATTATTTAAAAGTATAACGATTTATTCTCATTGTATAACTAATTAAAAACATATCTACCAAATTAAATACAACAAATTAAAATAATTAATACAAATCACAAACCGAGTTGACCCGGGATGCTTCAAACCCGTCGGGTTGACCCGGTTTAATTTGACCCGTTTCCGACTCAGCCTAGCAAGTTGACCCGGTTTAAATCGACCCATTTTAAAATATTATGTTTAATTCCCAAATCTTCAAACTTTTATTATTTTTCGTTTATAACTTATAAACTTTTTTTATCAATAACTATCTGTCGTTATAAAATCCCATTGCTATGCACGGGTACTCGTCTAGTTTCTTTAAAAGTAAAAAAGAGTCATGATGTTTATTTCATTAAAAAAAGTTTGGTATTACGCAGAAAATTGAACGCACGGGCACCCAGGAACCCCATCGATCCGCTCTTGACGATAGCCGAGAACTTAAAGCATGCGGAATAACTGAAGTTCTAGAGATAAATTAAATATAGACCGAATATCTATACTACATATAATGTAAAAATGGTTAATGTGGAATGTTAAGTTTTCAACAATAGTCAAATGAGAGAGAAAGTGGATGTAATTAATACTTTTATTAAAACACCCCAATACTTAAAATTACAATTATTTATTCACATTGTACAACCAAATTAAAGCATATCTACCAAATTAAATACAACCAATTCATACACAAATCGGGTTGACCCGGGACGCTTCAAACCCGGCGGGTTGACCCAGCTTAATTTGACCCGTTTTCGACCCAACATAGCAAGTTGACCCAGTTTAAATACAACCAATTCAAAGACAAATCGGGTTGACCCGGGACGCTTCAAACCCGACGGGTTGACCCAATTTAATTTGACCCGTTTTCGACCCAACCTAGCAAGTTGACCCGGTTTAAATCGACCAACTTTTCGGCCGGAACGGTTCAACCGGTTGAACCACCCGGGTCGAACCGGGTTTCAAAACATTATCCATTACTTAAAAGCACAATGATTTATTCACATTGTACAACCAATTAAAAACATATCTACCAAATTAAATACAACCAATTAAAACACAAACCGGGTTGACCCGGGACGCTTCAAACCCGTTTTTCGACCGGAACGGTTCAACCAGTTGAACCACCCGGGTCGAACCAGGTTTCAAAACATTATGTTTAATTCCCAAATCTTCAAACTTTTATTATTTTTCGTATAACCTATAAAAATTATCAATAAACTATATGTCGCTATAAAATCTCGTTGCTTGCGGGTTGCCCCCTCATTGCTTGCGTTTGAAAATTGGATGCCCGATTATTCTTTTAAGGAATCTTGATCCGGAAAATGGATTATGTAATGACACGAGGTTGATATGTAAACGTTTTGACCCTAATGTCATCAACGTCGAGATTGCTGTCGGGCAACACGCTGGAGTTAGAGTGCTCTTGCCAAAAATTCCTCTTGCTCCATCTGAAGAAGACATGTTCCCTTTCAAACTAAAGAGAACACAATTCCTTATTCGCCTTAGCTTTGCGATGACTATTAATAAAGCTTAAGGCCAAACAATTTCAAATGTGGATGTCTATTTGTCTGACTCTGTTTTCTCTCATGACCAGCTTTATGTGGCATTATCTAAAGGGATTTCCCGTAGAACAACAAAGGTATTTGTTAATACAGTCAAAGAGTTCCGTCAAGCAGGAATCTACACCTCGAATGTCATTTATCAAGAAGTTTTACGCGAAGAATAACGTGTATTGTTAGTTTTTATTTCATAACTGATGTAATGTTTTACTTTCAATTTCATTAAATGTTTTTATATGTTGTTTGATAGATGTTAATATATATATATATTTTTTTTATATTTTAGTTATCATGTAGTACAACCGTTTGCAATTACATTCTGATTGGTTCACGTTCTATTTTGAACTCTACACAAAACACTCACCACAATATCACAAATCGTTAATTATCTGCCGCTAGATATTCCGTTGCTATGCACGGGTACTCGCCTAGTTTAAGATAAAATCGACTCTATAAAATCTTTTATATAATAAAAGAATTACATCATTTCGGAGTATTTTGGCAAATCCCTTCTCATTGAAAAAAAAAATTGGACCAATAGTAGAGCTCGATTTTGCCACGTAGGAGAAATCAAGAAACATGATTAGTCAATAGAAAGTCAAAATTAAATTGATTTTGGTCAAACTTAATAAATTTAGTAGAGAAATTTGGATAAGAAAAAAAAATGCATAAAAATATTGGTGTCAAATTTATGAAAACAAAAACTTAAAAAAAGATGAAGTAATTAATAAAAATTTAGTGATTGAATTTTAAATAATTTATATAGAGTAAAGTGTAAAATTACAAGTTTTCATGTTTTTTAATAACTTTATAAAAAACACAAATAACCCCTTACACTTTATACCCCTTATACTTTATAATATTAACTTTGTTTAAAATTACATGAGTATTAGTATTAGTTTTTAGACTTTCATCCATTAAAATCACAAAATTTGATAAATCTACGAATTAGTTTTAGTATACGTCAAATATTTTTTAAACTAATATTAGTTTTAAACTTTCATCTATTAGATTTTTTTTTTAAATAAGGACTCATGTTACTATTTAAAAGTTTAATTTATGCGTACACAGGTTTGAAATACGGGTAAATTATTAGTAACGGGAATATAAATATTAAATGATAAGCACGATATTGTGATATGAAAATAAGTATACGCAATTCTACTTATAACAACGACTCATGAAATTGTTATTTAAAATTTGTATATAGATATCCATAAAAACATTTTAAAAACTTTACGGAGCATATTTTAACTTTATCAACGCTCATTATGTGCTACTAAATTTACACATTTTATAC
The DNA here is from genome assembly GCA_030686995.1 of Artemisia argyi. Classification (NCBI taxonomy): domain Eukaryota; kingdom Viridiplantae; phylum Streptophyta; class Magnoliopsida; order Asterales; family Asteraceae; genus Artemisia; species Artemisia argyi. The sequence goes on from CM060679.1 coordinate 27,366,380, forward strand.
AACATAATATCAATAGTTAAAGTTAAACAACAAAATCAACCTCAACCTCAACATGTCTGTCAGTTAAAAACGTTATACAAAGCTAATTATTAAAAAAAATAAAAAATAATAAAAATAAATAAAAAATTGGTTAGATAGTCATTGTTTAATATAGAAGGTGTTTCCTTAAATTATATAAAAAAAATACACGCATCACAATCCTTATTTGATAACAAAAAAAAAAAATAATAATAAAAAAAAATAATAAACGTAATAGTTAGCTGTTGTTAACAAATTATATGCAAGAATATTCAAAAAATTAAAACACATAAACCACAATTACAAAAAATTTACAAAATTTATAGTGAACTTTTTACATCATAAACCACATGAGAATTATTCAGAAATAATATATAAGTAAAAAAAATACCACAATTACAAAACACATCGTATATTAATAGCACGGGTTTGCGAAACTAAAAACATATATCACTAACATCTCACACAAGTCAAGTATCATCATATAATTTTGCTTGAATAATAAAATATAATTTTTAATTCAAAAGCACCTCCTAAAATAATAGGCAGGTTATAACATATACATATGATTTTTTATTTTTTGTCCACCAAGTAAAACCATTTAAAACATGTTAAGTGGTTCATTTCTTAATCGATAATAATAAATAATTAAAACAAAATTTTAAAAACCCTAAGCTTGACTAAGAGAAAGTGGAAAGAAAAGGGGCGTGCTAGCTGCTGTGCACGCACATGTATTATAACTAGTCAAGTAAAGTGTGATTTCAAATCAAAACTAAGTTATTGCAATTTAAATTTTACCAGTTCTTGTCGCGTTTTCTAAGTTGATATTGATCCATACCAGAGTCGACCACGTTGAGTTATTGCCGCCCCTGCGCCGGATAACCAAGTCATTTGTGATTGACTGATTGGTTTACTTATTGCATATTGATTCGAATGTAAATACTGCTTTTTTGGAATCGCTTATCCAAACTGCTTTTTTTGTGTCTGGGATCGACTATTCAAACCAACTTATTTAAGAAGCGCCTAGCATATAAAGAGTTTTAATACGCAAACACCTTAATTAAACAAAACCCAAGAAGTCTGACACTAATATCTTAAGTTGTATCCTGAAACCAAACTACATTATGTTGTTATTCCATAGACCTACTTATTAACAAAACTACTCCCTGATTATTCATATCAGTTTCAGGACGCTCTGGAAAGATCTCTTAGAAATGAGACAACGTCATCCGATGTCGGGAGTAAGTACCGAGCATTTGTACGTGTTCTCCCAACCGCACACGAGAAATAATTATCCCCTTTAAGATCAAGTACATTCCATGTTATCGTGTCCGGGGAAGGTGATGATCGTCTCCCACCATTTCCAGCTACATTGTTAGAGTTATTATTATTATAAATGTTACCAATTTGCTTATTTTCTGGGTGTCGTTGGTGAGTCTGCTTTTGAGATGATTTCGACCCATTTTTCTCTGACCTTTTATCTCCGGATGGCTTTGTCATGTCGCTTGGCTTTGGTCTTGGGATGCCAATGCCGTCTGATGGAAGCTCTGGCTCAAAAAATGTGTATATATCTTCGTCCTGTAAACATTGTTTTCAATTCGTAATGCAAAAAAACAAATTCCACATTAAAAAAATATTATGCAACAAAGTAACAAGCATTGTAAATCAAATACCTACATACCTTTCCTAGAGAATGACCAACACATAGGACATAATCGATTGGTGCTGAAATCGATTTGCTATGAACGATCTCTCCTAATATACGCACAATGGTAACACCCTATTTGGACGAAATAATAGATTAGGATTTTGGCAAATCATTATAACTGAATTTTTCTTGCATGGTTGTAGATAACATGAAAGACGCACCTTTGTGACACCAACGGGTCGAACCTCGACAGAACGGCTACCTTGGACAACGTCCACCGATGCATTAGATATCGGGCCTGTCCAGAGATGCTGCAACATGTCTCTAGCTTGCAGCCTCCCGAACTCCATGTCTTTATTAACAAACAGTAAGTTATTGCAAGGAGTTTGTGTTAGGATCAATAATCTCGCACTCCATGACAATTTTTGGGAAGCTAAAATAACACATCTACAACATATAAAAAACTATACTTATTTGGTTCTTTTGTATCAAATATCGACATCTTTTTTCATTTGTCCCCTTGTAGCCATTGCAATATCTTCGGACACCAAGTCATTAAAAGATGGTTTTGTGTCGCATCTGGGTCATTTATAACCCGAACACTTAGTATTGTTATATAAAACTCAACATTATATGTAATTCTTTCATTTTTTATGCATAAACTCAACATTCTGTCACATCTGGGTTATTTACATTGGCATAATTTTTTAACAGGAAAAGAAATTAAATATCATTAAACTTCAACATAGTAAAGGGGCGGAGCCAGAACTTTATTGTCGAGGGGGCAAAATATGATAATTTTTAGAAACTACAGTAAAAATTGGTCCGTTGAGGGGGCAAATTACAAAAATAGCCAAAAAATTTCGAAAATCTACACTACAATTTTTTTCGCCGCGGGGTCACGTGACCCCCCGGACCCCCCTTTATCTCCGCCCCTGATAGTAACCCTTAAATATTAATCGAACTTCATATGGATCTAGGAAGTATACCTGCATACTTGTAGTTCCATACTAGTGATGTTTCACGAAGCTCGAGATGAGAACGAGGTGTTCTTTCAGTGAAATACTCAAACACATGCTGTGAAAAGCTTATCGGGTTTAAGAATAAGAAACCAGAAGACAACATGGGACGGGCATAAACCTTTAAAAGCGTGTATACCACATACCTTTACACTATCAACCCATTCCATATTAGAATGTTCAGGCATTGTTGTCATCCAGTCTCCTCTAGTGGAGCGTAAGAACATTCCATTTTCGGCTGCCAACCACATGTTGAACTCACCAAAATTCTGGAAAAGTTGTACAAATTAAGAAAACGATGAGATGTCACAAAACTAAACATATATAATTTACCTCGTCTAATACAGCTCTGTCACTTCCACTTAAGACAACAATGGTTGTTTTTGGATCACTGCAAAGTCTTTTTAGTGGTTCTTTCAAATCGGGGTGTAATTTAAGATCCATTTCTCTTATCTGATCCCCTCCACGTCTATCAGGCGTATCAACTTGTTCAGTTAACGTAGCATTGAATCCCTGTTGTTTTCTATTTTATTTTATGTATGAAAATATAATAATCGAATGTCAAATTTACACAATAGTCAACTTGCCAGTATAAGCAGCCGGTTACTTGACTGCAAATAACGCTCAATAGCCTCTTCAACTGGAAGTGGTGGTGGAACTTGTCTAGTCCTTTGTTGTGCTTCAACTACCGTATCATTCAATTCACTAAAACAAATTCAAAAAAATTACACTTGTAAATATTGATGTCACATGGGCGTTTTTTCATTTTCTTATTGAATTCCTTTTAAGAAATAAATTTCCAAAAATACCTTACGAAAGTTTCTGCCCAATTTTGAGCAGTGTGGGTTGTGACGTGTAAGAAATTATGCAGATGACGTTTCTCTCTTTCTTCAACTGACATATTTAAAGCTTGGCCTATTGAAGCTGCAACTTCTGTTATGTTCCAAGGATTAACAAGTATCGCTCCAGCTCCAAGGGACTGTGCAGCGCCAGCAAACTACGCGTGTGCAGAAGACATTGACATGACAAAGTAGACGTTTTATAATCTGAAATGAATTCTTAGAAATATTATTATTAACAAAGTTGGTGGCAATTACTTCACTTAAAATGAGTACTCCTCTTTTGTCATCCTGGCATGCAACAAACTCGTAGCTGACGAGATTCATTCCATCCCGCAAAGATGTGACAAGTGCTATATCTAGAAACGTGATGATGGAAATATCATTAGTTGCAGAATACTAATGTGGGTCCACAAGATAACGATGTCGTCTGGATTGAAAGGCATTTTCAATTATTTGATAAAAACACACTTAAGACATGTTCTAAATCAAATATTAAAAATTTTAAGTAGGAACTATAGAGGTAAAGGATCAGTAGTCAGTACCAGTGACTGCATATAATGCACATAAAGCATAAAAATCAAGTGAGCGGTCCTGCAAACATCCAAGATGGTTTTTAGAACTCGATAAACATCCCACCTATCATATCATAACACTACTCCAATTCTCATTTAGCCCACAATTCTAAAATATTAAGTTTAGAAATTGAAGGCTAACCAGATGGTGAATTGGAACAGTTGTCAATGTACCAAATCTTCCATTTATCCGTCCCACAATTTCATGAACTTGACTCGTGAGCTTTTGATCTGCAAAAGAAACATAACAAAATAAGAGCTAAAACATGATGTAAGCACACATATATTTGGTCAAAAAGGTAATTAAGAGATACGATATTATGAAAATATACATTCAGGAACATCAGTTCTTGTTGGTACCGCAATCTGTAGCAAAACCACTTTATCATGCCAATACGGATTTTCTTCAAGGAATTTCTCAAATGCAAGTATCTTTTGAGGGATCCCTTTAATCGTATCTAGACGATCAACACCTAACATCACCTGTAACGACAAGCAAGTACAGGTCAAAGGGGTCAAACAAAAAATGTCAAAGAGGTCAAACATACCTTTCTCCCCGAAAACCTCTCCTTCAATTCTTTTATGTGTTTTTGAACTTCAGTAGACTCGAGTGCATGAATGAACCGCTCTGAATCTATACCGATCGGGAACTGTGATTTCAACAATTAAATAACCAACATCAGAAATAAGATCAAGTCAAAAGTTGACTATATAAGTCAGCTTTGACTTACCGCAGCAACACGGGTAAGCCTCCCCTGATCCTCTACACCTTCAGGGGTACCCTCGAGTCCCAAAATACGAGTACAAGCACTCACAAAGTGTCTTGCATAATCATATGTATGAAATCTGCATAACATATTATGGGGTCACATTTATTAAAGTAAACAAAGTAGATTGACCAAACTACGAACATACCCCACTAAATCAGCAGCAAGAACTGCACGTAAAATCTCAGAACGAGAAGGCAATGTTCTATGAATTTCAGAAGACGGGAACGGTGTATGAAGGAACCAGCCAACTTTCATGTTGCTGTTGTGATCTTTTAGACACTTTGGAAGGAACATAAGATGGTAGTCATGGCACCAAACAACATCACCTTCTTCATAATGCTCGTTTACAACATCAGCAAACATTTGATTGGCTTTTTTGTATGCAGCGAACTGGGACTGGAAGCTTCTGGTTGTAGCTAAACGGTCTTCTTGTGGAAGACCAAGATAATGGAAAAGTGGCCATAATATGTTGTTGCAATAACCGTTATAATATTGATGGACTATTTCTTCATCAAGAAAAACCGGTATGCACCTCTGCATCATAATACACAATTATACATCATAAATCCGCATAACATGCAATTTTCTTGTTCACGACACTTGAAAAAGGTTTGAACTTTACCTTCTCTGCAAGTGCTTTCGTTAGTGCCCGCTGCCCAGGCTCATCAGGCACATTTACACCTGCCCAGCCTATCCATTTTGCCTCAACTTCCTTCACACCTTCAATAAAGTTGAAACAAATTTATATTCTAATAGAAAATATGTGTTAAAGGGTGCCTTGCATTGTGATTAGAAAGTTCTTATGGGATATGAAATCATCAGAAACAGATAATCTGTTGGTGACAAAGCCACTACCCGAAGTTTCGATAATCTTATACTCAGATGTACAAGTGTTTGGTAAATCACCCCAATTAATAGGATAAATAGAATCATTTTTGTTACAGCTATTTCTCAACAGGATACATAAATGCCAGTTGACCTCTAGTCAAATTATATGATATGGACTTCCCTTTTTTTTTTTTTTTTTTTTTTTTTTTTTTTTTTTTGGTAAAGGGTTTTACCCGGTGAATAATGATATGGATTTCACTATGGGTAGAAGACTAGAAACTGCTTATCTACGACTTGAAAATACAATAATCAAAGGATGCTCCGTGAGATGCAATTAAGTAAATTGTGACTTACCCAAAAGAGCACTAACCAGCCCGCCACCACTAACCTCCAATGACCAACTCTCTTCTCCTCTCCTAATAGCAGAAACCGGCAATCTATTAGCAACGACTAATAACCGTTGTGTAACCAATCCTCCATCAGGCTTTTCCCATCCATCACGTGCAGCCGAGGCCCCTTCAAGATATTGTTCCACAAAGTCACCCCCTTCCATAAACCGCGGTTCAAGATCAATAGCTTCATTGCCATTAGCCTCATTGGAATATGAAGCTTTAATGTTTTTTCTTAACTCTCTTTCTCTCAAAAGCCTACCTGTTCGACTCGTTCGACCCGATGAGTTCCCGTTGTAGTTATTCCTAGGCATAACCTCTGTCTACCAATCAATTGTTATGCATCACAATAAAACCATATTAAGAACTATGTGATGGTTTAAAAAAATAAAAAGAACTATGTGATGGAAAGATCAGTGACAATCATAGTACAGATGGGGTCTACCAATTTGCATGTTGTTTTTAGTGCTAGATTCCAAAATCATAATATCTAAGTCGTAAAACATTAAAAGATTTTTTCAGTGTTTTAATTCCAATACTACTATCCTTTTTAGCATCAATTTCTTATACATTACAATATAATCTTAGAATACAAACGTCAAATACCATATTGCTTCTGATACATATACATTTTATCTAGACAGTCCAATGTTATTGATCATGATCATCAGATTACAATACAGAAAGTCAATTAAACCCACATTTCTAGTTTAGCTATGTTTGGAAAAACTAGCGGCGACATTAAGCAGTAGCAAAGTAGCGGAAAGCATCAAGTGAAAGAAGTAGTAGAAGCAAGAAGCAGTTTGTTTTTTATAAAACTGTTTGGTAACATAGCCGTGTAAATGAAATTATTAAGTGTACGTAAACGCTAGTTGATTGTAGATGCAACTAAAAATAGTGTTTTAGTTTGGCTCTTTTTAGAAAAATTGTGGGCGCTATTTGCTTGTTGCCGAACAAGCTTTGCATAAAAAACACTAAACGCTATATGCTAGTTTAAAAATATTGTTCTATTTTTTTTAAATGCTCTAAGAAAAACCGTTTTAACCTAGCTAGGTTGTCCAATACTATCTTTTTAAGCCGGGGTTTAATGGTAAGCATATATGACCGCGGTCACCACTGTTACATCAGCGCCAACTCAGCACAACCTTATTCATGACCAAGTTAGTATAATAGGGCGACCTCGGTCAGTACAAAAAAACATACCCCACTTTTTTTTTTTTTTTTGAACGAAAATATACCCCACTTAAACACACGTATATTCCACAAAAACAATTTAATAAACACACACTCACACACAACAAATGGGATAGAAGTCGAGATATGCATTTTGATCCATGACTACGAAAATGATCGAGTAGGCGTAATAGAGGGACGCGTCCCTTTAGTTGGGTGACCTAGTGCATGACCCCTTGCCATTACGGCCGGTCTTAACACCAATTGCATTCCATTATAACACCAATTTATTTTTTCAAGTATCACAATTTGTAGAAATCAAGATAACCCCAATTCAAACACCATAATTAAAGGGTGTAACCCAACGCTATCGTAAGAGAATGTGAGAATGTCTCCAAACAAGATGTTCAGTTTAAGTCGTGTCAGGGATAAGTGTGAATCATTATATAATAAGATTGTAATGTAATACGTTGCCTTTAAAAAAATAAATAATAACATCAAGCTTAAACAGACACTCACCAAAATTAGTTAAATTGTGAAGATTCTTGCAGAAAATTAATCTGGTGATGATGAGGTTTACCGTTTACATGTGTGCATGCAGGCAGGTGAAACACCAAAATTTATTGTGATGATCAAGTTTCCATTATTTACACTTTTATTTTTAAACAATATTGAGTTAAATAATGTCATTGATTGCTTACGTGAATAGATAAACACGTAACTGAAACGAATGATTCTTGTTGCATATAAATGCGGGAAAGATTTTGAAATTAAATGTGAGAATCTCTTAATTGTAGTATGGTTGAAAAAAATTTGTCTATTATTTTCCGGGTTATGTTTCTACTTTATATATAGTATACTCCGTAGTAGATAGATAAGTACCAAAATAAAACTTTGAATAAGTTTACACGGATAGTTCCTATGTTTTGCGTTTACTTGTACATATGGTCGTTTGACCTTTATTTTTTATTTTATTTTATTTATTTATTTATTTATTTTTTTTAATATGTAGATCATCAATAACTCGAAAACCCTTAACACTGACGGTTCCTACCTTTAACAGTCGTTTGTTTTGACCGTTTAAACCCCCATGTGCCAGGCACATGAGGGTAGATTTGTCATTTCCATTTCCAGCTCATACTTGTCCCACCACACCAAACCATTTTCACTATTTCATGTTTCTTGGGTAAATTACACGAATCCCATACTATACCCCGTTTTCGCATTTAGTCCTCCGTTTTGATTTTGTTGCACGTGTAGTCACGTTTTGGCCAAACGGTTACTCGTTTGGTCCCTGCTACCCTGTATAGATAACCCTAGTTAAGTTTTCTCGCTAGTTGACTTTTCAATGAGGGTATTTATGTCTTTTCAAGCCCAATAAATTGCGCCTTTGGTCCTTTCCCGTCTTCACCTAATAACTGACAAACATAAACACGCACACACATCCCCTCTTCATTCTACACACACAAACATAAAAAGACAAACATAAACCCTAACTTTTTCTACACACACAAACATAGACAAAAATTGCTTGATTAGACTGCACAAACCCTAATTGTTTTAACATAGATGATGGAAGTGGTAGCGGGAATGAGGTGGTTGTAAAGAAACAAAAGATGGAGGCCTAGAAAATACACTCCAATACATGCGCCTTCGGTTGCATCGCCTGACCCGAGTACACCCACACCACAAAAGAATTGAGGAAGGTCTCTTGGTAGTGGAAGGAAGCAACGGATTTCAGATGCTTGTTTCTTTATGTTTTTTAGTTCATTTATGTGTTTTAAATTGGCTTAATGATGTGGTTATATGATATCAATAACTTTTATTATGCAAACTGTTTAAATAGTTAATGCATTGGCTTAGTTTGATTTTACTAATTGTAGCATGTTGTACTAATGTTTTTTCTTTTTTATGCATTATGGTTTTGGGAGGGTGTCCCTCTATTTGCTTTGCTATGTTTTCTTATGTGTTAGGATGAAACTACATATGGGTAGCAGAATTTAGGAAGATTAAAGGGAAATGTAGTCATAAGTTGGAAGTGTTCATGGGTTACTAATGATTATAAGTGATGCCAATTATTGCTCAATGTGTGTACATGCTTGTGAGGAATGATACTCTATCTTTGTAGACATTAGTGATAATAAGATGGAAATGTGGTTGATTTTCTAACACCTCCTTGGTTATCTAGTGTGAAGTTGGGAGCTGCACTGATAACCTTGGTTATCTAGTGTAATGCCTTCAAGTATATGGTTTCTTCATGAGTATATCTAGTCTTGTTGAGCATTAGGTGATAAATGGTTGATAGCAGTATGTATGCAGTTGCTTGTGTTCTGTTTTATGTTTCATTTTGTATAAGAGCTCACATTTAGTAGTTCCTTCTAAATACTCTATTCACTATAAAACAATCTCTTATTTATTTCATTTTGGTTATCTTTACAGATGACAAAGGAAAGGGAAAACTTAATGGGGGATATAAGAACACGACGCATGAAAATATGAATATGATTTGTGATGATCTGGATAACAGGATCAAAATTCTTGAAGATGTGTTTTACAAGGCAAAATTCTTGATTAAATTATTCAAGCTCTTATGATGTAAATACGTTTTTGGAGTTTGTATTATAGTTTGACTATCTTGAATAATCTTTGCAGATATCAAATCCAAAGGAAAGCAAAAAGTGATTGAAAGTTTGGATGATTTAAAAGTATGGGATAACATGAAGGTGACTCATGAATTATTGGATGAGATAAAAACAAAATATGGGCCATACAAGACCATCATAGATGAAAATATAAATGAGTTTCTTGATGAGTTGTTTATCAGGACAAAAAAAGGAAATGCTAGGAGATAAAGGTAAAAGTATTCAAGCTCTTAATGGAGTGTTTGGAATGTCTTTCTCCCTTATAAATGCTTATGCTGTAAATACTGTTTTTGGAAGTGAATATTACAATTTGTATTACAGTTTGACTATCTTGTATAATCTTTGCAGCTATCAAATCCAAGGGCAAGTCAAGCCTTCCTGTAGTGATCCTTCTATCTGATGATGACAGTCTATCTATGTCATCATCATATGATGACCCTCTATCTCTGTCATCAACTGACAGTGAAGCCGATGAGGATGATTCCTATAAACGAAAGGGCACACAAACAACAAGGTTGCAAGTACAGGGTAACAGTATTTCTTCTAAGACATGGAGACCAAAGTTGGAAGCTGAGGGTATCAGCAGTGGTTTCAAAGTTGAAGAGGAACGGAAGGCCTCTGAGTGTAAGCAGAAGAAGGGAAGTCCGCTGAGTGTAACAGGTTGAGTTTTAGGCCTGAGAGCAAAGTTGAAAGAAGAGGATGCAAAAAGAGGTTCTAAGTGTTGTACATTGCATTCCAAAAAGATGTTCTAAATGTAGGATAATGGTCCATATTTTGTGTTGTCTTTTTGAATGTAATTGGATCTTCTAAGACATCTTTAGATTAGCATTTTAAGACATCTTTATGTAATGGGATATGTAATTTTGAATGTCTTCCTTTGAAGTGTATATTCTTAATTTAACTGGGCTATTTAACTAATCATTTGCAGTTTGCAGTTTGTGGTATTTGCGTTTACAATTTAGGCTTTTACATATGCAGTTTACGGGGTGTTTGGATATACCCATTTTGACTTTTAAAAGTTAACAGATACCAAAAAATGAATAACTGTCTTTGGAACTTTTAAAACATCTTTTGTTTGCATTTGTAGTTTGCACTAAAATTGCAGTTTATGCATTTGTATTTGCATATGCAGTTTAGGGGGTGTTTGGATTTACCCATTTTGACTTTTAAAAGTCAATGAATACCAAAAAAATGAGTAAGAAAACTGTCTTTGGAACTTTTGAAATATCTTTTGTTTTCATTTGCAGTTTGCACTGAAATTGCAGTTTAGCCATTTGCATTTGCATAGACAGTGAAGGGGGTGTTTGGATTTACCCATTTTGACTTTTAAAAGTCAACAGATATTAAAAAATGAGTAACTATTTTTGGAACTTTTAAAACATCTTTTGTTGGCATTTGCAGTTTGCACTGAAATTGTAGTTTAGGCATTTGCATTTGCATTCGTATATGTAGTTTATGGGGTGTTTGGATTTACCCATTTTCACTTTTAAAAGTCAATAACTACCAAAAAATGAGTAACCAAACTGTGATTGAGATGTAGCTAATTCTTGTTAGTAAATCACTTAACTCACTTCTAACAACCAACCAACTTATTTACTTCTCACACTTACACACAAACCTACCCATTCAAACACTAGTCAAAGGTCTCTCTATTTTTACACTTTATATTTACCACACTAAACTTACATCCTTAACTCTCATCTCATTAACTCATATACCATGGATGCACATTCCACAAACTTGAAAACAAAAAATCACAACCATGCGGTACCTTATGGTATCACAAGAACCGTAGAAGGCTCTTCTTTATGGTATCACACCGGTCACCCTGAACCACTAATTCAACCAATGCTAGAACCACATTTCTCCCATTGTTAGTGTTGCCAAAATACATTTTAGCTTTGTGAGAAATTACGTGTGTTTAAGGAAGAGGCGCACTTTATGTGAACAAACATTCACAAGTATCTCATGGATCTCTTGAAGGAACGGGTCAGAAAACAATGAAACCTTTCCTATATTTCAATATGGTTGTATTACGTTGTTTTTAATTATGTAAGGTCTTTTATGTTTTGGCATGACTCTCTATCTTATGTTATGTTGAACATTTGTCGTGATTATCTATCTCATTAGTAGTATTGCAGTTTATGTTATTAGCAAGATTTAGTTCGAATTTCATTAGTAATATGTGTGTCCAAAAACATACTAGTTTGACTTTCATTAGTCAAACATAGTTTGGTTTTGATATGAGTTGTGATATAACAATCTTAACATAGTCAGGTATGATATGAGTTTGACTTTCATTAGTCAAACATAGTCTGGTTTGACATGGTTTCACACTAGATAACCAAGGAGATCATTTTATGTCCCTCTATCTGGTTTGATATTGGTTAATATGAGCTTGACTTTCATGCTATGAGATAAAGGTGTATTTACTTCTCACACTAACACACAAACCTACCCATCTCATCTCATCAACTTATTTAATTATCACAACTTATTTACATCATCACACTACATTTACATCATTAACTCTCATCTCATCAATCTTGTTCATGAAACTCTTCACTATGGATGCACAATCTACAAACTCAAAAACAAACAATCACAACGATGCGGTCCGTTACCAAGAATAAAGGCTCTTTAGAATGGTATCACGCCAGTGATCTAGAACCACCACTTCGACCAATGCCAAAACCACATGCATCTAAGTGTCAATGTTGAAAAAAATACATTTCAGGGTCGTGAGGAACTAGGAGTGTTCAAGGAAGAGACGCTCCACATGTGGACAACGATTAACAACTTTATCGCGCAACTCATGGATAAGTGAGCCAAAAAACCATGAAAGCTTTCGTCTCTGTCTTTCAAGATATGGTTGTATTATGTTGTTTTTAATTATGTAAGGTCTAGATGTTTATCTTTTATGTTTAGTCAGGACTCTCTATCTTATCTTATATTGAACCTTTGTCGTGATTATGTATCTTATGTATGGATTTTACCATGTTTGACTTTTAGAAGTCAACATACACCAAAAAATGAGCAACCAAACTTTGTTTGGAGAACTTTTAAACATTTTTTGTTTGCATTTGCAGTTTAGGAGGTGTTTGGATTTACCCATTTTGACTTCTAGAAGTCAACAGAGACCAAACTAGCTTTCTGTGCACATAACCAAGAACCAAAAGAATAATAGTTTGAAGTTGTTGAGTCAAAACAAACATAAATATATTTCAACAAACATAAACATTTCCTTCTTGTTCCAAGTCTTTAGATTTCAACAAAACAAACACATATATTTTACAAAAAACATAAATATTTCCAAATGACTTCATGGACTGAACCTACATGCAATGTTCTTGGTTCTTTTGAATGCAGTTGCTTGGCTTCCACTTGCTTGAATTGGTCTTCACTTTCTTGACTTGGTCGTTGACTCCTTTCTTATTCACTACTGTCACTAGGTCGGGGAGATCTACAATTATCTACTTCGATAGACTATGCTCCCCAATCTTTAATAGACTCCACTCCAAATTCTTCAGGTGTTGTTCTTGTCCCACTTCCATCTACAGTACCCACCACACCATCTCCTCTAGTTATGTTTCCCCTTCTAAAACCTAAGCCACACCACCACCACATATAGCTTCCGCACCACCACCTACACCAGCTGCAACAACACCTTAGCCTCTATATCCATGCCTCCAACAGGAATATTACATAATTTCTCTATTATGTTTAGGTTGCATCAAAGGTTAAACCAACCTTATTTTGTTCTTGGAAAGAACATTCGATGCATGTCATTTTAGTAGATTCACTGATATCATCCAACACCTCGACCTCTGTATCATTACCAGTCATATTCTTTAGTTGACTTGAGTGAAAGTGATTTATGAAAATGTTGGGAAGACAAGTTGAAAGTTGTAAAAGTGATTACCAGCCATATTCTTTCTCTTCAACATTTATGCAAATGTTAGGAAGACAAGTTGGAAGTTGTGCCATATCTATGTATTAACTCATATTCTTAACACAATAAATGTATCATCTTCTCAGCACAGTAACACTTCACCTACCAAAGTTAACTCTAGGGATAAAACAAAAAAATTTAAACACTTCTGAATGTGCATTGTAAGTGTTGTACATTGCACTCCAAAAAAGAGGTCCTGAGTGCAGGATATTGGAGCATATTTTGTGTTATCTTTTATGTATTTGGATATTTTAAGCACTCTTTGGTTTAAATAATATTAGTTGAATGAGTTCATATGACAGAACTAAAAGTCTATGGACATTCCCAAACACCCTTTAAGAGTGTAAAACAAGAAATGTGCTAAACTTATGCAGTAACCAAAAGATGGTCACATTCTAGTACTCTTTGACATTTCCAAGTCAAGTAAGCAATAAACAAATATAATGTAAACCAAACTGTCTTTACATACAACCATCCCTTCTTTGCCTTGATCCTTCTTTACCTTTGACTGAAGCCACTTGTAAACCAAAGTATGCAATTTCTTATAGGAGAAGGCCTTTTGTCTTTCTTGCCTTTTCAAGGATTTGCAACTGTCCTCTTTGCTTGCTTATCTTTTGATGGCACAACAGTTTTTTGACTTAGTCCTTCACTTGGTAATAATGCTATAAGCAAATCTTCTAATTTTCATAAGTCAATTTAGAGAAATGGATTTCCTCACCATTATGAATGACCATATCATCTGCAAAGACTGTGTCATAACAAAATAAAACATATAACAACAATAATGAATGACCATTATGAATGACCAGATCATCTCCAAAGACGATAAAGATTTTTCTTTTAATAAAAAAAACCGCATGTATTTTTAGTGTCACAAAACTCAACATGATATCCCTTTTTCTTAGAGAAAAATTATTTTGAAATGAATAGAGTAAGTTCTTCACAATTTATTGCATACATTTACAATATTTTTTAAATTTAGCTAAAAAGAGAAGTAAAGGTGGAACGTTTTCTATGGGTGAGCACAAAACTGATAAATCAAATCGAAACTGAAAAATCCGAAAAGTTGAATTGAAAAATCCTCCCCAATTAACAAACCGGTAGTGGTGGTTTTTATTTTTCTTACTAAAAACATAATATTTGGGGTAGTTTTTGGTTTCATAGGAAAAACCGAACAAAGAATACCGCCCCGCCTCACCTTTACATATGTTTTTATATAAACAAGGTTGGCAACGGTGGCCGCGTTGCTGGCGTACCTATTTTTCAGCCAAGATGATTTGACATAAATAAAGTAGAAATTTATGTTCACTGATAGTCTCATGTAACAGATAGCAAAGCTAAAGTTGAAAGAACAATATGACAATATTTATTTTAAATTTCAAATTTGTTCAAGAATGGCGCTTTGAGAGGAAAAAGTAATGTAGCAACGTACGTTTCACAAATTAGATAGCAACTATCTTAGCAGTAGCTATGAATCATGAATGCAAGCAAAATATTATAAAGCAAAACAGTAATGGTGTTAAAATTTTCAAGAGTCCTTGTGCCAACTGATGCATAAGTGTGAAATTATCAATCTAAACACATTCCAATGGTTACAAATAGTGTCGGCTGCCGTGTTGCGGGCGGGCCTACTTTTTTCCGTTGTATTATAGATGGATTCGCAAATGCAAACACCACCTTATCAGTATATGAGCAATCAACATTATGAAATTTATAAGAAATGTATAAGAAATTCATACTATAAGCTGTTGGAGAATTCTTAAGTTGATGCCTTCATGTTATAAGCCCAACAATTACTAAATAATATTATACACAAATTGTCTAAGGGCAGTAATGCGATACCT
The DNA here is from genome assembly GCA_030686995.1 of Artemisia argyi. Lineage (NCBI taxonomy): Eukaryota > Viridiplantae > Streptophyta > Magnoliopsida > Asterales > Asteraceae > Artemisia > Artemisia argyi. The sequence goes on from CM060679.1 coordinate 27,382,077, forward strand.
TTGTCCACCCTTAAAGATTCATTGCCTTCGGCTGTTGGTTAGTTAGTCTACAACAGATGCATATGTTGTTCCATAACTTTTCTTGCGGTACATGTTGTTTGTTCTTAGCATGTTCAGCTTCTGCTCCACGGGCCAGCTAATAACTAAATCTTGCCAACTGCATTTTCCTAGATAACAAATGTGGCTAATACATGTCAAACATTTTGCTATTCATTTTAAAGCATCAAATAATGTGGCAAACATTTTGAAACTTACCCTTGCTGTTCTTCGTTCACCGAATTTGTAAATGTATGATTAAATGCATGTCATATATGAGGTGGCATAGCACCAACTCATTGATCAGCTAGAGGGTGAATATAAGCGGATTGCAAAATCAACTTGATCAGGCGAGTTTCTACATGAAAAGAATTAAAACACATTAATATATATGTATGTGCCCAACCTAAACCCAAAGTTTCATTTCTAAACTGGTTCAACCGTTCAAGTTTGCTTGGGCCAACTCGAGAGTGAATATAACTAATGACCTCAAGGCTCCTATTTGAATCAGACCAGAATGCCACCTTTAAGTAAAGCAAAGCTTACCTTTAAGAGGGTGCGACCATGGTTTTGAATCATGATGTTCCTTCACGATGCGGCCTACAACATGCAATTTTTGTTTCTTTAAAGCAATTTTCAAATATCTATGAGCTTCCACGATAACCTGACATTGTCACCCAGCCTACAATCATGAAAATAATGCATTACAATCATGATAGACTTTTAAACGATATATTCAAAAATCAACGTGACATGGAATTGAAAATATAGACTCGTATAAAATTCATTTTCAGTAAACTGAAGATAGTGCATTCGATAAAGGCAAAGCAGATGAACCTCCTATTCCACTACACGTCTACAGGGAAAACCAAAAATAGTATAGCATAACCTAATTATTTTCGTAAACAAATATTGAACATATTTTTAGTAATAGCTTGTGCTTGGCATGCAAATGCGGTAAACAAAAGATACAAATGGAAATTTACCTAGAAACCGTATTTTTTCTGGTCGTATATCAAAGCGAAGATCTGTTTGAGCCTTTGAGTTGTCATTGGTCTTTAGCAGTGTGAAAACCTACAGTGTAACCCACGGTATTCCAATCACCGCCTTTGTCATGGTACTTGTCAAAATCCCCATAGTTTGGGGTAGGATTATTTGCAGGGGGAACAATACCTGCAAAATAGAGCAAATGTAGTTCGAGTTACATATTGGGTTTTTTTATACAAAAAGTACCAGGAAAAAAATCATGATGCTTAGAAGTGTTAACCTCGAGTCCTACTTTTGCAGCGAATTTCAGGCATGTTGCATCTTTCTCCTGCATGAATAGTTTGTCGGCACGCTTCCTGAAACAACACAACGCAACATAAACCTCAAATCTGTTAAATGTGATGATGCATTTTTTAATAGCAACAATTAAGTTCTAAATTTTAGAAGTTGTTGTGTACCTTGTGTTCCGTGCTGAATGTATTATTTTCTTTCATAAGCTCGCGATCACTTTCTTTTCCACCAACACCAACGAACCTAAATTTTACGACAACTTCCACATTACTATATATATAATATGTGGTCAAATCGCTGCCCTCTTCTTCGCTGCCCATTGATTACGTCAAATTGACATCACAAATCAGGAGGCCAATGCTTTAGCCCAACCCATCCACATGGTTAGCCCAGTTTCTTCCCTTTTTTTTTTAGCTCTTTTGTGTCTTAACCACAAGCAACAAAAGCCTGTAAATTAAAAGAGAGAGAGAGAGAGAGAGAGAGAGAGAGAGAGAGAGAGAGAGAGAGAGAGAGAGAGAGAGATCATTCACCTACTAAAAATCTTTCACATACTAATATAACATTACACATAAAAAAAAAGAAAAAAAAGATACATGTAATTCACAATACACATGTCGAATTATTCGCAGAGGAATCATTCACCATATTACATGCAGCTACAGTCGAACGATCGCTGCTCCGATGCAAGCCTGCAACGCGGCGACACGCAGCCATCCTCATTAATATAGAGAATGCTCTGGTAGTTACATCAAACAATTATAGCTGTATACAACATATGGAATATTGATAATGAAATACCGCAACATTACGTATGGAGACAAGAAGACATAAAATGGGTTGAAAGACAAAAAGGTACATGTCTTGGTCGTGTCCACCATGTGTCCATTGCTTTTGGAGAACTGTTCTATTTAAGAGTGTTGATAAACAAAGTCAGGGGTCCTAAAGATTGGGTTGATTTTAAGAAATTCGAAAACGTCACTTACGCAACGTATAAAGAAGCATGCCAGGCAAGAGGTCTATTAGAAGATGACAAGGAATATATAGACGGTTTATTGAAAGCGAGCCTGTGGGGTATGGGACATTATTTATGATCTTTTTTCGTAATGCTTATTGTGACCGACAGCATGTCAAGACCGGAGGTTGTTTATGAGAAAACATGGCAAGTAATGGCAGATGATGTATTGCGAATTGAACGACGAAAACGAAATGACCCAGGTATTCTCCTAAAAATACAAATTCACAAAAGACTATGATATGTTCATAAAACTAATTTACTTATATTTTATTTATCAAAAACATAATGTTGCTATAATAATTTTGCAGATTTGGAACTAACAGACGATGAAAGGAAGAATATATGTCTCACATATATTGAACACATGCTGCTTTGTAACAATAAAAGTTTGAGACAAATACCAAATATGCCATATCCTAATGAGATGTTGACAATGGATAATTTCAACAGATTAGTTTATGATGAGCAAAAATACAATCGAGATGAATTACGACACCAAGATGAACAATTGTATAGTACGCTAACAAGTGAGCAAAGAGATATATACGGTTCTATAATGGAAGCAGTTGTTGAAGACAGCGGTGGAATGTTTTTTGTTTATGGATACGGAGGCACAGGTAAGACGTATCTATACAAAACTCTATCTGCTAGATTAAGATCTGAAGGTCAAATAGTGTTAAATGTTGCATCGAGTGATATAGCAGCACTTTTGCTGGAAGGGGGAAGAACAACACACTCTAGGTTTGCAATACCAATAAATGTTGTTGATGATTCCATGTGTCATATACTCGGAGATAGTGACCTCGCTGAATTGATACGTATGTGCAGCCTTATTATTTGGGATGAGGCTCCGATGACACACAGACATTGCTATGAAGCATTCGATAGAACATTACGAGATATATGTAGACCAACACCCTACGAACCTTCAGACCAAGTTTTTGGGGGAAAGGTTGTTTTGTTTGGAGGAGATTTTAGACAAATACTACCAGTCATTACAAATGGATCAAGGCATGATGTAGTACACTCATCTATTAACTCCTCATACTTACGGCAACATTGCAAAGTCATGAAGTTGACTGTTAACTTGAGGTTGGAAGGTGGCACAAATGATTGTGAAAAGAAAGAAATACAAGATTTTGCAGATTGGATTTTAGACATTGGCAACGGTACAATCGGAGGGAAAAATGACGGAGAATCAACAGTGCATTTTGAAGATGACATGTTAATTCCAGATTCAGATGATCATATACGATCAATCATTCAACAAACATATCCAGAATTGGAAAAAAAACCTTTACACCTCCTCATATTTCCAAGAAAGAGCAATTCTGGCACCCACACATGAGCTTGTGGATATGGTCAACAATAAAATGCTTGATCTACTAAAAGGGGAAGAAAAAACTTATGCAAGTTCAAATTCTGTTGGAGTGATTGATATTGATTCAAATTTCAACGAGGCACTTTACACTCCAGATTTCTTAAATAGTATTAAAATACCAGGCCTTCCAAACCATAACTTAAGATTAAGAATCGGTGCTCCAGTTATGTGCATGAGGAACATTGACCAAAGAGCAGGGTTATGCAACGGAACAAGGTTACAAGTTCAAAGGATGGGAGTAAATGTAATAAAAGCTAAGATTATAGCAGGAGGAAATCTCGGAAATCTTTGTGCAATACCAAGAATGGTGTTAAGTCCATCTGATAACAAGATGCCATTCAAATTTAATCTCAGACAATTTCCTTTGGCACTATGTTTTGCTATGACCATCAACAAGAGTCAGGGACAGACATTAAGAAATGTGGGTTTGTTTTTACAAAGACCCATTTTTTCACATGGCCAACTATATGTAGAGGTATCAAAAGTCAAGAGCAAGAAAGGATTGAAGATTTTATGTTGTGACGATGATGGGAATTACGCAAAATCAACAAAAAACGTAGTGTATAAAGAAGCTTTATTCATAATTTAATAAACAATTTAGTATTACATAGAAAATATGGACATTTAAAACTTACCTTTGAAGCAATTCATTCATATTTTCATTGCATATGTTGTTGTAACTCGAGGCTAAGCCTTCACTATTGCAAGACAAAAATCAAATATGTTATATTACCTGAAAACATACGCTCAAGCGATGGCCGTTAGTAGCATCTGTATATATCAACACTGCATCAGATAAGATCCATCAAGCACAACCACTTTCAATATAACTTCAACACTCCATCAGCGAAGATCCATCAGGTACAACCAATTTCAATATAACTTTATATCTATCAAATGTTGTCATTCAGATAACATTTACTTACCTTTGATCTTTAAAATCATTCAACACATACAAAACATGTCATAACGATCCATGTTGTTCCCAAAAGTGTCACGACAAACAAAGGTCGGTCACATATGCGAATGGGTCATTATTCAGAAACATAAGTTAATAACATTGATGATGCTCAGCTTACTCAACCCATACATACCATTTTGACCAAAATTTTCTACAACTCCAATCTAAAACAAATGCCACATTCAATTTACAGTGAAAATGCGAAAGATTTAAGTCAAAACAACAATGGATTCAGATAACTTTGACAAATAACTTCATTAGTCAACTATACTAGTCTGACCCATTTTAAAGAAACATACACAGTACACTAGAAAAAAAAATTACCATCTGCAAGTAATTTTAAAGAAACAACCATAATTCACATTAACCAACTTAATAATTCAAGTACACATCAGTACACAGTCATATTCTAATAACACTAATACAAACCATCCATAATACTAATTAGACATAACATAACCTAAGTTAAACACATTTCTAAACAGTTTTTTGGTTACTACAGAACCATCAAAATAAGAAGACACAAACCACATAACATAATGTGCATTCAACACACATGAAAAACCGGATAACGTGCTTCTTCGCCACCTTCCAAATCATTAACAGAGTACATTAATCTAAACCTTAACATCTTCGTATATTCAAAACCACATTGTTCACCAAACCAAGCCCATTCACCATACATGTTCACATGATTGGTCCTCGAAGGATTCTCATGGTGATGATCCATCCTGACAGTGAATTCAACCTCAACATCATTGTGTTTTAGCAAAGCCTTCCTGTAGATGTGCATTGGATGTTCACGATGATAAGGCCACATGCATATATGGTACATTCGATCATCCTCTGCAAAACAAAATAACAACCAATACACAAAACTCTTAACTACAATTACACAAACATATCAACCGTCCATAAAATTCATTGAAACAACTAAACATAAATGAAACTAAATTTATACTATAAACTTACTCTGATCAACATATGCTACAGCTGGTTGTACTGCATTCAGGCGAGAAGCACCAAGAAATTGAACATCTGTGTTACTGCTTCCATCAACGTTGAAACACATTACATTAATCACATTGTTACTTATTTTTGTGAACACTACAACATCACCAAACTCCAAATCCTTTTCCTCACACAAAGCAGCCCAGTTATGTGAGTTCAACACGTATTCGTTAAGAACACCACCACCATTTGGATTCACACGACTAACATGGATATTAAATTCATTACCTTCACATCTAAACATTATCACACCAACATTCATCATACCAGCTAAAAAATCAGCAGGAATAGTCTGAAAAAAAAACCGTTTGTCAAAACTCAAACACAACAAACAATACTCTGCTCAAATAAGAAAAAAATGTTTCGTTCCTCACTAAAACATGCGACAACCACAACCACAATTACATACAATATATTCACTTTATAAAAAATTTTATTCAAAACATAAAATTCTTACCTGATGTATTCCTAATTCTTCATAAGGCGTCTGAAACCGATAAAACTGTTGATTTTCTTCTCCATAACCTCCAATTTCTTTCCTATCATTGTCAAATCCTGTCACGTAAAACGAGTCATCACCTTCCTCTATAAAGTGCAGCACATTCACATTCTCATTCAGATTCTCAACAACAAACTCATTCCATCTCTTGCCTCTTATCTCATAAACCCCAAATCTTGATCTGAATACATCAACTTTTTTACGGTTTCTTGCTACACCTGACAAGTACAAACAGCTGTTTCCAGTGTATGCTTCCTCTTCAAATACTTCAGGAAGTTGAAGCTCTTTAGGATATTCATTATGGTAAATGAGTTGCACAACAAATTCAATCGGCATCTTTATACAAAAAACAAAAAAATAAAATATTAAAAAACTTTTTAATCAAAATATATATTATAATGTACCTTTATTAAATACCAACATTCACATTCATCTTTTGACTAATATATTGTATAAAACAGGACACAAATATTTTATACATTTAATAACATCATTAAATCCTAACCAATTACCTTACAACAAATTATATATAACAACATCATTCTTCCTCTCAATTAATACCATATACTAAAATTTAATAAAAAAATAACCTGTTTTATATTATGAAGATTCATTTTCACACTTAATATTAATACATACCAAACCATAAAAAAACAATTAATAAACTACTTGACCCTTAATCAAATAACAGGGGACAATGTCGTTTGCTCATTGCCAGCATTAACACAAAATTAGCCGTTAAGTTTGTAATTTATTTTAGAATTGACTCAATCATACACTACCCAAAAAACAACTCATAAACTACTTGACTATTAATCAAAAAACAGGGAAGATTGTGCTTTACTCCTTGCCGTCAAAGTGTTTAACTTACTTACTACTTGTCCTAATTGGTACCAATCCAAATGAGCCAAGTGAATATGGAATTATTCAACCACAACCAGAATAGAATAACTATTTTTTCATAATTAACAAATCAAATATATTTCATAAACTAACAATGGTCCAAATGAAACACATTAAACCCGTTTCAAATAGGTTACTGCATTCCGTTAAAAATAACCTATCAAATCTAACCAAACCCAACATAACCACTTTCAAATATATTATTTGTTATATCTTTTAAAAAGACTAAAATCATACACTACCCGTAATCATAAAACCAAAATCACATCTTAGGCTTTATATAACAAGTTACATGTATCAAATCATCATACACTACCCATACTCTTAAAACAAAAATCACATCTTACAGTTCATATAATAACATACATGCATCACATATTTACAAACAATATTACTCAATAATGATCAACAAAAAACTACAATTAAATTAATAGTAAAGAAAAACATGCATCGGCAGATTACAATGAAATTATTAAAAGGTAAACAAAACTAATAATCGAATACACTAGATAACATTTACTTATAATCAAATGTTATAATGTAAATGGATTGTACAAAATCAAGATAACTAATAATCAAATGTAAAGAAACAAAAGATACTTACTGTTCCGATTAGGCGACACACAAGTTGAAGTGGCTGAAAAAAGATATGTTTGTAATTACCAATGACATGAATATATATATATATATATATATATATATATATATATATATATATATATATATATATATATATATATATATATATATATATATATATATATCTATTATAAACACAAATTTAATACATTTAGATAGTAGCTATTGTAGGTGTGAGGCTACTTTAAACCATGTAATGATTATACTGCATGGAAAAATATTTCTAATTAATATACAATAAAAAAAAATAAAACAAAAAATTATACCAATGCTTATATATTCTTACTTATTTAATTTACACACTTAAGTAAAGAACCTTCATTCCAATATTGATATATAACATCATAATTTCAGGTACCTAATAATCTTAAGGAGTTTACGTAACATCATCTCAAAAATATCGCAACAAATATCATAACGGATAGTATGATTGTTGAAGGTCATTTTGGTCGCGTTTAAAAAGCATTGAAAGTTTAAACTATGCATTCTCCCCCGAACCAAAATTCTAAAAAACTTTTTAACTTAAATTATTGAAATCGCAAAGTAACAAATATCATATATAATCACTTACAAGTAACCTTTTAAGTTAATGGTTTATTACTTTGATGTATCAATATATATCAGCAAAACATAATATAAAATCGAATAAAATTTTTAGTAAAGTGCTAATTTCAATAAACTATTAGATGTATTCATATATATTAATTTATTTTTACGTTAAATGAAATTACACTAGCTTTTCATTAGTTCCCCCATTACCCCGCATTCATAATAAATAATAGTAAGTCATATTCTATAATAACAAATTATAAAAAAACATGTTATTTGAAATTATAAACAAAATATATATATTTAAAAAAAAAGTCAATGAAAGTGCGGTTTGGTAACAATATAAGTTATACAAACATAGTTTAACCTCTTTACAAATTTATCAACACAAAAACCCTCCTCAAACCAATCACCTTGCATTAACTCAAGAATCAGCAAACAATCACACAAAATGATTAAGGTAAAGTAATAATTTAATGTGTTTTCATTATATACTTATGTGAATTATGGAAGAAATTGCATGATAACATTGCATTGTCTTACCGATTATCAGCTTTAGCAACTTCTAATTAGACAAAACTTATATTTAGCTTGGCAATACAATTATAAGCATGTTTAACTCTTATATGGAACAAATCGAATACCCACACAATACCATTCCCCTGTATTTGCAGAAGGATAGATTATCTTCCTTAAAATTAGGCAAAAGTTACTTTTATGTTAAGTATAGAATTATAAACATTCTTAAGTACCCTATGTTAGAGACACCAATTGTTTGATGTTATGTCCAAAATTATTACCATTATAAGCATACTTATGTATTTTATAAGCAGGACGCACACAAAATGCGGCCGAACGAAAAATATGATTCATAAAACACTGTACAAACTGAACATAAAAGGTGTATCATCAGGATGTTACTTATTAAATAAACTACCATGCAACATACAACTTGGTAGATGTTACTTATTTAGTAGCTTATTTAGTTGTAAGCACCAATTACATGTGTTTTTGGTTAATGATATTCTTGATGTTACTTATTTAGTATCAGGATGGCACAACAATTTCTATTCCAATATGTCCATCAAACAGAACAAACTCATCAGGTACTAATAGAATTTTCGCTACAAGTAGTACAAACAAAATTTAGTAAGATAATAGCATACTTATAATGAATACATAAACCTTACATATACATTACAATTTCAATAACAGATGTTACCTGATGTTTTTACCGAGTATTTCAAAGAACAGAGCAACATGCTTTATCTCAATGGCACCGATAGGTACCGTTACAAAACAAAATTAAAAAACATAAACGGCAAATGGGTCTTAAGTGACAGTCAGTGGAAAGCCTTTGTTGAGTCAAATATACCACCAAGAGCCACAACAATCCACTTTATAAAGATAGGAATAGACGACTACTATGTCACATTATATGACAATACTGGCTCAGAATGTGCTGGATATGATAGAAAGACGATAGGTCCAAGAATGATAAGGTGTTTGGCAACTTATACTCCAGGAATAACAGTATGTAAAAACTATAATACAAATACATTATTGCTGATTAAATAGACATTATATTAGTTTCCCTATTTTCACTCTACATATTTATGCATGCAGTTGTTACCGGGAGATTTCTTACAAGATATATGGCAGAATACATTCACAGTCATTTACGCAGGAATGATGTTTCCCGTTCATCATAAAAGGGTTAAACCATGGGAAGATAAGATAGTAAGAATGAATGGACTGACCGGTTATGGATGGGACGATTTTGTTGTAACAGCGGGAATACAATGGGGCCAACAACTTGTGTTTACAAATCTGCCAAATTATACATTGTCGGTTGTAGTTATAAGTGGCTACGATGGTCTTGGTCTCAGCAAAGAAGATATACGAAAAACATTCCTCAAAAAGCCACCCAGACCAATACTTAATCGTGATATCAATGGTAATTACAACAACAATTTATAACCTATAATTTGTGTCATAATATCATTAACTATACTTAATTCATATTGCAGATCCAAGAATGCATCATATATGCAGATGGTACCACCACTCGGCTCATGTCAATGAAGATAGCGTAGTCTACACAAAGTTCAAAGTAGACGCTGGGAATCACTATCCATTGGTAAGTCATCTAAACTAATTGGCCCAAAATAACCAACAAAATATTATAATTACCATGTCATACTTAATAAATTATGCATTACACAAACAGATAATCGAATCAGATATATGGGATAACTTACATATGGGAACTTACAAAAAAGGAAAGATTGTTCACATGGATTTGACCTATTCAGTAGAGTTGAAGGTAATTACTGACACAAGAAACACTTTAAAGATCAAGTCGTTAGTGATGGAAGGCAATTGGAATCAATTTGGACTAGAATGTGGATTTGAAGAAGGAAAAATGATGCGCATCAAACTGTGTCATTACGAAGTCCATAATGAAGATGCAGACAACAAGACAATACCAATATTTCATGTTTGTTAGAATTACAATCTTTTTGATGGTTGTCAATCAACTGAAATATGCAGGATTCTGAATTATCACTTTTAAATTAATTAATCACCAATATATTATGTATGTATTTGCAATTTCTCATCATTCAAAACCAATGCATCAGCAAATCACAACTATTATTGCACTGAACATATGAATTTTTCGTATGCCAAATGCATTAAACTTCTTTATACTATGCTACTATGCATTACACTTATTTTCAATCTATATAATTGTTGTGTGTAGTATATCAGCATTGTGGTTTAAAAATCACTTTCACAATCAAAGGCCTATGGAGTTAAATGAAATTCAGGTAATTCTTTGAATAACTTCACATGACTAAACGCATATCCATCCGTACACAAGCAGGAACATGTTCTCATTGATCGTGTACAAATAACAAACACGACCAGTCAACAACACAAGTTTATTTAATTATTATTTTTAAAATTTTGATTACTAAGTGTTAATAGAGACTTTTAAATCAACAATTATGGAGCCTTTTCTTGAAGAGTTTACAATAACAATACTTCAAGAGGGGTTGGATGAAGCTATACGATAACATTCATCATGTGTTGTTAACATTCATCAATTAACATTCATCACGTATACTTAACATTCATCAAGTATAGATAATATTCATTAATTAACATTCATCAAGTAAGCATTCGTATGTGCCCTCTCAACAATGCCATTGAAATGTATGTCATTGATATAGGTACTAAGATTTGATAATGAATGGGAGGTTGGTTCGATCACCTCAAACATGAGTCATGGTTAACATTCATCCATTCATCAATTAACATTTAAATGTTTCCTCTCAACAATATGAATGAAATGAAAGTAATTCATACGATTACTATGCTTTCATAATCAGAGGAAGATTGCTATGGGTACATGGATCATTGTTCCTGGTTAACATTCATCAGGCCTATGTAACATTCATAAAGTAAAACTTTATATATGCAACATCATAATTAACCATAATTTCACAATAACTAAAACATACAAATTATCATTATATGGTTTTAAACACAATGATGGTTCTCGCATATATGTCTTTTTTCAAACATGTATGTTGTTTTTAGAACATATGTGCAAAAATACAATTATTGAAGCCGTGCATATATGTTTTCGGTAGTGATCATATATGTTTTTGTTTGGTATTTCATATATGTTTTTACTATTAATTATAAGTGTTTTTGGTAGCTTTTAAAGCCCGCCCGATGGGCGGGCATGACTTGTAATTATTTGTCGCTTAATATAAGTTGGTCGTTAATTAATTGTAATAATTGATTAGGTGTGATTAAGTATTATTTTTTTTTATAAGCCAACCATCCATCCTGAACTGACAGGTAATTTGGTCACAACCTTTTTTTTGTGTCCATAAATATCAAAATTCAATGAATGGATACTCATAAAGAACAACACCAAGCCCATCCACAATTGTTTTAAGTCAGCTACTCATCCCAACTCAACCTTTTCCCCCTACTGAAAATCTATCTTTTAACCATTAACCCATATACATGTAAGTAATTCTTATCAACCATAGAGTCAAAATCACGAGCAAGAAACCTTTGAGAAAGGACGTAGCCCTATCACAGATCTGGTAGAAGATATAATAAGACTGTTCTCTACAACAAATCTGAGATACTCTGGACTGCATAATACAAAGTAAATTTCACAAATGAACCTTAAGTAAACATCAAGTTCATAAATAAAAATCAAATAACAAAAGTAAATACCTTTTCTAGAGGAACTGTTGGTTATATAAGGATGTTGACGTCCACATGAATATAGCAAATCAGTAGCCAAGTCAGCAAGTCAAAGAAAACTACTTAATCAACAATATTTACAAAAAAAATACACCTATGGATGCATCACTGCTGATTTTCACTTCCAAACTATAATGCATATCAATTAATTTCTCATGCACCTCAGAAAACTCAGGGTTAGAAAAGTTAGGGGAATACCATTGCAGAGCAATTTAACAATCCGCTGATGATGTTCTCGCAAACCCAACTATAGTTCTACATGTCAAGAAAAAAACAAACCAAAACTTAGTTGCTTTTTAATCGACTTAAGGCGATTTCTAAACATTCCCAAACGATGAACTTGTTTGTCCAAGAGCGGGTGAACTCGAATGAAATAAATTTGCCAATTGAGTACCAGGGTTTATTCCATTAGCAAACGATGAAGTTCTTCCTTGAGCTTGAGTTGTCCCTTCTACAATCCTCACCAAGAGGGTTCATATTACCCCACTTGGAAACACAGTGAACTTCATAAATTGCAAATAAAGCAATTCCACAACTTTCTGCAAGGCTTTGAAGTGGTTTTATCAACCCGAAGACAGATTTCTAAGACCATTAGTTGAATGAAATATTTGATATTAGAATATACACCAGTAATTAAACAAAAACATTAACCTCAAACATATATGATTTAATACATCCTTCTTAATTCTTTATGCTCAACACTTTGATCAACTTGTCCAGATCCGAGAAAACAGGCTGATACACCATGCCTTGCTAATTGCAAGCACTGATCATGAATCAAAATAATCAATGGAGAAATCACCACCACAATTTTCCCCGTTAATTTTACATTTTAATTTAATTATAATATTTTTTTAATTTTAATTGTAAGTAGCAATAATGTTGAAAGTTGTCAAATTACAAATACAACTTAACTTAATGTTTCATCTCACTTTTACAATTAGCTCCACGTACTATTATTTAGATTGAAAAATAACATGCATTCTTTTGTTTACTTGTGACTGCAAATCTCATATGCTGGTTGCTAGATTTGAGTTTTAGTATAGTCTAATAAATTAAAGCAATATTTGACCTTCATTGTAGTCTAATAAATTAAAGTCTAATAAATTAAAAGCATTTGTTTATCGATTAAATGTCTAAAACTCCTTATAGCATGCAATACCAATAGAAATTAATAAGTTATAACGATTACGACCGGATAGAAAGGCCTAAAAGAACAAATATTGCAACCTTCAAGGGACAAAGAAGGATTTTGCACATACATAATGGATAATGTTCAGCATATTTAAATTTAAAAGAAGAAAAGAGAAAGGAGCATAATTTGTTCAACATTCATACCTTCAACTTTCGCCGTGTTTGAGTTCGACTGCAAGAAAAGTAACGTTCCATGTAGTGAAGAATGCTTCTGCCTTGCTAGTGTTGAGGCGTGGGAATTGCACCAGGCTTTACCTCTCTAGGGATCTCGAGAATCTTACAACCCCCACCAGGCAGTGTACCTGATCGTTGTAGTATAGTATAGTGACAAGTACCGGGGGATTGATCGTTCAGCTAGGAATAGTGTCGTTAGGATTGAAATTAATCTAACTAGGTCTAAAGGTGAAGGATGATTCTTTTTGTATTTTTATATTTTATGAAAAGCAAGTAAAAATCTCGGGTATTGGGAGAGTGGGCGGAATTAGTTGCTAATCAACTAACCCAAAAGCTATTAATTAAACTAATTAACAAGAAAAGTAAACTAGGGTTCTACAAGATAAGTGAAGCATGTCTACCCATGATATGTTACTCCTTGCTAACTATCCAATCCTACCTATTGAATTATAACCTTGTTTTAATTGACGGGTTGTATTCCTTAATACCATTCATGGGGTGGCGTACTTACTTCCCCAATCCTATAAGCTCCTACTTCACTCCTATGTCGAGCCGGCTAAGAAGCTCCTAACATGGGATCACTAGAATTCGCTCATGCATTAAATACAACCATAAAAACCTAGTACACATCGGTTCATGTTTTTAAGACGTTCAAGCATGTTACCTGTAACACCCCCAAAATACCGCAGCGGAAGACTGTGTCATAGGGGTGCTACTTCATAATACAAAGTACAAGGTATAGAAAACGAACTCTAAATGAGACGTTTTGAAAAGTTACCATTCGATTAATAAATTCCGAGTTACAAACTTGAGATTCCAAAGTATGATACATAAATGTATACAAAGTTTTGAATGGTAAATGATAAAAGCGTAAGTCTTCAGAATATGCAGCTTGACTCTAAGTTCCACGCACTAGCTATCGCCTTACTAACCTGAGATAAACATGCTAAAGTGTCAACACAAAGGTTGGTGAGTTCATAGAGTTTGTCTTAAAACAGTTAAAAAGTCTTAAAGAATGTTCACACAGCAAAGGCATTGAGAATCCACTCAGTTGCAAGTCCCGCCATAAGAGACTTGTAACCTGTGTGTCCACAACCCACTGCTAAAAGATAGTTTATACAATGCACCGGATTATATTCACCCAAGGTCAAGAATAGACACAAGGGCGGGGGCCTCTCCCCAAATAGTACTACGACATCCAAGGTCGAGTATAGACACAAGGGTAGGGGGCATCTTCCCATGAGTACTACCAATACCTCTCCGACAGAATAGAGTATTATGTATGCACGTAAATACGAATCTTGTATTTAAATTAAGCAAGTATAGTGTAACAAGTATGTATAACGCAATCAAGTATAATGTCAATCAAGTATAACACAATCAAGTATAAAGCAATCAAGTATAAATGTTTTGAGTATTTGTACAAGTAAGAAAGTAGTTGAGCATGTATCCCCCCCAAGAGTTAAAACAAGTATGAAAAGAGTAGGGGCTATGACTCACCTTAAGTCTATGTAATGAGAAATGATAGTGGTAGTAGAATCGCGAAAGTCTCTAAGAGCAGCCTATAATAGAACGTTGCGACTTAGGTTTGGAGTAACGTCTAAGAATACGAAGAATTGCCAATATATGTCTTGCATAATGTTCATGATGTAGTACTTTAGTATAATGTGTAAGTCTTTGAATATAAGTGGTCTATGAAACATGTTTAGGTTGTATATCTCTTACTACCGTTCGGGCCGACATAATTCAGAAGTCATGGAGTAAACGTTCGAGGAGCCAGGACACTTTAACTCGTAAATCCACAACTCGTCTCGACGGCTTACTCAATGAACTCCTCACATGAGGCTCCCTACTATTGTAGTATTTGATAACATATATATATAAGCTTTTGATCTTTAAAAGTTATATGGTCTTTAGCCGTGGCTTTGCCGTGACCTTGGTCATGTTACCATGGTCTTGAGACTCAACCTTGGCTTTAGCCATGGTTGTGGTCTTGGCTTTAGGTCATTAGACCTCTTGGTCTCATCTAATTATAACAATTATATAGTTACTTTGGTCTAAAATGGGCTGTTAAGAATTTGAAGAAAATTATCACTCAGAAAGCATTTTCAGGTCTCGAGCTTCTTTTTTCCTGAACGAAAACGTCGTTCCGGACAACTTTCGTGTTTTAACTTTTTGATGAATCGGACCAGAAGTGGGACTTTCAAAATCAAAATTTGATCAGAATGCTATTTAGGCAGTTTTGCCGTTTTGGTTTCGCTAACTTCAAATGGTCATAACTTTTGACTCGTGTACTCGTTTTGGGTGATTCAAATTGCTATGTTTTCCTTGTTAAGTCCTTTATAACAGTAAGTAAATGTCAAATATCATAGTTATACTATTTTGGTCGTGGTTCTCCATAAAAATCACTAGTTTGCTTGTTTACTTGTCATAAGTTAACATATGTATACCAATACTTGTTTTATCCATTTTTAAACATCATGAACACAATACAAAGACCATATATAGCATGAAAGAAACATAATAAGCATGAAATGATATTGAGCAAGAAAGTGTATAAGGGTTTGCTTACAACTTTTGGCTTTCTAAAGAAAGGAAGTCAAGTATAGAACTAGGACACTAAACCTAAGCTTGTAAACCCTTCACCATAACTCTTGTAACCCTTGCTAGCCTTGATCTAACCCTTGTGAAAACCATTTAACTTCAGCCCTAGTAACCTTGTGTAGCTCCTAATTCAACCATGGAATCACCAAACAAACTTAAGAACTAGGTAGAGAATACTAAGACCTTGAACTTTGTAGTGTAACTTGTATATTGAAGATCAAAGAATCATGGTGCTAGGTATAACAGATGTGGCGTTTTTATTGATGAGAAAGGAAGAAGAATGAGCTTGTATTTATACTAAGAATGAGGAGGTTAGGAAGGTGACTAGGAAAGTGCTAAAACTTGGAGACAAAGTTGTAAATAAATATTGATCTAATGGCTAAAGTCATGAGATCATGCCACAAGTGTGAATGCCTCCCCCTAGTGGCGGTTCAAGAACTTGGAGAACAAGGTGTGGACTTTTAATGATATTATCCTAAGTATGTAGCTAGTTTTGACTCCGTAAGTTGCTAACCGTAAGTTGTTAAGTCACGAAACGTAAAACCGGGTATCCTAAAAATATGAAACTTATAAATATGCTAGAACTTATCAATATACTCCATAATAAAATATAAAATGAGTGGTAGGTTCTATCGGGTGCTAAAACCCTGCTAAAAACTGGAAACACGGGTCTAAAACGCGCAATTCGCGTAAAACGCTGAACTGGAAAACGTAAAATTCCGAAACTTTTGGAATTGTCCTAAAATGAGAGAAAATCATATTTCTATTGTTTATAATGTTTTATGGACATATCGGGATGCTAGAATGACGTTTAAACCTAAAAGTAAATCTCGGACACGGCTTTGTGATTTTTGCAGAAATGATCCGACGAGCGTCAAACTCTCGGATTATCGTTAAAATAGTTTAACTTACGAGAATATGAAATAAAAATTTCTGAGATGAATAGTGAAAAGTGAATAGTAAAAGTGAATAGTAAAATTTTCGGGAATAAAAGTTAACCTGAAATTGCGAATTGTTACAGTCTCTACCCCTTAAGGAGAACTTCGTCCCGAAGTTCAGTTGATGTTAACTACTTATGATGTGTCTAAGAGAATTCGGGATTTCAGGATCTCTAAAATAGTGGTGTTTACTCTGATTCGTCTAAGGTTCTGGTTAAGGAGTTGTATCGGCTACAATTAAGCCCACTTATTTATAACACATTACTTACATAAAGAAGCGTCCAAATTTATGTAAGTAAGGGATCATAAACTCATGGTTCGGTGATTTACAATTTCTTTATTTAACTGAAGAGGCGTCCCAATCCATTTAAATAAGGAGATTCTAAATCATCCTACTTAAGAATTTCCGACACAAAATCCGCCTTCTGAGGCAGATGGTAAGATAATCCAGTCATCAAATCCCTAAAGCTAAGTAATAATATTATTTAACTCAAATCTTGTGTCTAATCAAACAAGAACTGTCACAAGATCAAGTTAACTAATTAGTTATTACTGAGCTCCATGTTTCTATTGACTCGACTAATCTCTGGGGCTCCTTATAATACTAAAGTCACATCATCTAACAGCGTGGAACTAAGCAAACCTCTAACCAAAAAGCATATGTGTATGTATTGTGTGTAAGGCAAATAAAGAGGAAGGTCCCAACGTATATAGCAGTTATATTCTAGGCACTAAATGCAACCTAGTTCTCTATAACCAAGGCTCTGATACCAATCTGTAACACCCCCAAAATACCGCAGCGGAAGACTGTGTCATAGGGGTGCTACTTCATAATACAAAGTACAAGGTATAGAAAACGAACTCTAAATGAGACGTTTTGAAAAGTTACCATTCGATTAATAAATTCCGAGTTACAAACTTGAGATTCCAAAGTATGATACATAAATGTATATAAAGTTTTGAATGGTAAATGATAAAAGCGTAAGTCTTCAGAATATGCAGCTTGACTCTAAGTTCCACGCACTAGCTATCGCCTTACTAACCTGAGATAAACATGCTAAAGTGTCAACACAAAGGTTGGTGAGTTCATAGAGTTTGTCTTAAAACAGTTAAAAAGTCTTAAAGAATGTTCACACAGCAAAGGCATTGAGAATCCACTCAGTTGCAAGTCCCGCCATAAGAGACTTGTAACCTGTGTGTCCACAACCCACTGCTAAAAGATAGTTTATACAATGCACCAGATTATATTCACCCAAGGTCAAGAATAGACACAAGGGCGGGGGCCTCTCCCCAAATAGTACTACGACATCCAAGGTCAAGTATAGACACAAGGGTAGGGGGCATCTTCCCATGAGTACTACCAATACCTCTCCGACAGAATAGAGTATTATGTATGCACGTAAATACGAATCTTGTATTTAAATTAAGCAAGTATAGTGTAACAAGTATGTATAACGCAATCAAGTATAATGTCAATAAAGTATAACACAATCAAGTATAAAGCAATCAAGTATAAATGTTTTGAGTATTTGTACAAGTAAGCAAGTAGTTGAGCATGTATCCCCCCCAAGAGTTAAAACAAGTATGAAAAGAGTAGGGGCTATGACTCACCTTAAGTCTATGTAATGAGAAATGATAGTGGTAGTAGAATCGCGAAAGTCTCTAAGAGCAGCCTATAATAGAACGTTGCGACTTAGGTTTGGAGTAACGTCTAAGAATACGAAGAATTGCCAATATATGTCTTGCATAATGTTCATGATGTAGTACTTTAGTATAATGTGTAAGTCTTTGAATATAAGTGGTCTATGAAACATGTTTAGGTTGTATATCTCTTACTACCGTTCGGGCCGACATAATTCAAAAGTCATGGAGTAAACGTTCGAGGAGCCAGGACACTTTAACTCGTAAATCCACAACTCGTCTCGACGGCTTACTCAATGAACTCCTCACATGAGGCTCCCTACTATTGTAGTATTTGATAACATATATATATATAAGCTTTTGATCTTTAAAAGTTATATGGTCTTTAGCCGTGGCTTTGCCGTGACCTTGGTCATGTTACCATGGTCTTGAGACTCAACCTTGGCTTTAGCCATGGTTGTGGTCTTGGCTTTAGGTCATTAGACCTCTTGGTCTCATCTAATTATAACAATTATATAGTTACTTTGGTCTAAAATGGGCTGTTAAGAATTTGAAGAAAATTATCACTCAGAAAGCATTTTCAGGTCTCGAGCTTCTTTGTACCTGAACGAAAACGTCGTTCCGGACAACTTTCGTGTTTTAACTTTTTGATGAATCGGACCAGAAGTGGGACTTTAAAAATCAAAATTTGATCAGAATGCTATTTAGGTAGTTTTGCCGTTTTGGTTTCGCTAACTTCAAATGGTCATAACTTTTGACTCGTGTACTCGTTTTGGGTGATTCAAATTGCTATGTTTTCCTTGGTAAGTCCTTTATAACAGTAAGTAAATGTCAAATATCATAGTTATACTATTTTGGTCGTGGTTCTCCATAAAAATCACTAGTTTGCTTGTTTACTTGTCATAAGTTAACATATGTATACCAATACTTGTTTTATCCATTTTTAAACATCATGAACACAATACAAAGACCATATATAGCATGAAAGAAACATAATAAGCATGAAATGATATTGAGCAAGAAAGTGTATAAGGGTTTGCTTACAACTTTTGGCTTTCTAAAGAAAGGAAGTCAAGTATAGAACTAGGACACTAAACCTAAGCTTGTAAACCCTTCACCATAACTCTTGTAACCCTTGCTAGCCTTGATCTAACCCTTGTGAAAACCATTTAACTTCAGCCCTAGTAACCTTGTGTAGCTCCTAATTCAACCATGGAATCACCAAACAAACTTAAGAACTAGGTAGAGAATACTAAGACCTTGAACTTTGTAGTGTAACTTGTATATTGAAGATCAAAGAATCATGGTGCTAGGTATAATAGATGTGGCGTTTTTATTGATGAGAAAGGAAGAAGAATGAGCTTGTATTTATACTAAGAATGAGGAGGTTAGGAAGGTGACTAGGAAAGTGCTAAAACTTGGAGACAAAGTTGTAAATAAATATTGATCTAATGGCTAAAGTCATGAGATCATGCCACAAGTGTGAATGCCCCCCCCTAGTGGCGGTTCAAGAACTTGGAGAACAAGGTGTGGACTTTTGATGATATTATCCTAAGTATGTAGCTAGTTTTGACTCCGTAAGTTGCTAACCGTAAGTTGTTAAGTCACGAAACGTAAAACCGGGTATCCTAAAAATATGAAACTTATAAATATACTAGAACTTATCAATATACTCCATAATAAAATATAAAATGAGTGGTAGGTTCTATCGGGTGCTAAAACCCTGCTAAAAACTGGAAACACGGGTCTAAAACGCGCAATTCGCGTAAAACGCTGAACTGGAAAACGTAAAATTCCGAAACTTTTGGAATTGTCCTAAAATGAGAGAAAATCATATTTCTATTGTTTATAATGTTTTATGGACATATCGGGATGCTAGAATGACGTTTAAACCTAAAAGTAAATCTCGGACACGGCTTTGTGATTTTTGCAGAAATGATCCGACGAGCGTCAAACTCTCGGATTATCGTTAAAATAGTTTAACTTACGAGAATATGAAATAAAAAATTTCTAAGATGAATAGTGAAAAGTGAATAGTAAAAAGTGAATAGTAAAAGTGAATAGTAAAATTTTCGGGAATAAAAGTTAACCTGAAATTGCGAATTGTTACATTACCCTATGGAAGTCTGCCAGGTTTCTTAAGCCTAACATCGAATTCATTCAATCAAAACAAGAATCAATAGGAAACAAGAATTATAAACTAAACCAACTAGATCTATTGAAGTTGTCACGCCTTAATTGATGAAGATAGACACACACATCAACAAGCCCCTCATTGATGGAGATAGACACAACATCAACAAGAAATCAATGAGATCTAATCAATTATATACACGTTTCACATAATCACAAGTAGACACAAGGTGAATTAGCAAATCATCATCAAAGAAGAGCAAACAACAATGATAATAGAAAACATAATTAAGATAGAATCATCAAACAAATACATGATGTTTATGGAGTGATTGAAACCCTCTAAGTTGCTGGAAAAACACCCACCTAAACCCAGGAATCGACCTTAGGGTTTAGGGCTTACAAAAAGTGAAGTTATGATGTTATATTTATAGGCATGTTTTCTGTCGGCCCATCTTGACGGCGTCAGCCTGTTACTCTTGACGCCGTCATAACCATTTTTCACCAAATTGTAGATCTCTTCGTCCTCTTCGCGTGGGCTTTTGAATCACCTAAATCCGAGTTTGTATGCAAAAGTTATGACCAAAACAATATCAGCTACTCCGCACGCAAGTTTTGACAAGTTAACACGTGACGGCCTTGGGTGACGCCTTCACGTTTCTTCTGGGCCGTCACCACTTTTACTCTTGACGCCGTCATGAAAAGCCTCTTGACTCCGTCAGGTACTGTTCCCAGCAAGGAAAATTAAGACTATGCCGTTTTCTTCACTTTTATGCTCCAAAAACGTCCGAATTGCTTCCTTTTTCAGATTTCTCTCCCAAAGTACCTAAAATCACAAAAGGAACGATTTAGGGCAATATTTGATCAATTAAATTCAATTCCGGGCTCAAATGACCCCCTAAAAGTGGTTCATTTTTCGCCTCATCATATACCCTTACACTTGAGATTTGCTTGTCCTCAAGCAAATGCGCTTTTATTCTACTCAAAATACAAGTTAGGGGTCATTTAACACTAATATAAAAGTAATTAGAACAAATAATCGTTCCACTAAAGACCAAAGACAAGCACGGAGGTCATATACTAGCACCTCACAAATAGTGTTTAGATACTCACATCTCTCGGGTGTAATAAAGTATAAATTACAATATGAAAACGGAAGATATCTCTCACTACCTGTCATAGCAAAATAGATTACCATAGGCTTGGGAAAGGATCAAACCTCCACCACATGGCGTAAGCACCTAGGATAAACTATCAAAGAGGTCTTTTAAAGGGTTGTAATGTTAGATGTAGGGATATGAAATACACGATTTTGTTGGATAAAGGAAGTTTTTACTGGTGGCGAGTTAACAATCTTGGTTAATTACATGTACAATTTGGCGTTGCTAAGCCAAGACTAGACTTGACTTAAGCTAATAAATCAAAAATAACCAAAACATAAAATGAACATAGAATGAAACGGGATGGTAGTCCGTATGTTTTTTCTCTTTTTCTTTTTCTATATTTTTTTTTCTTTTTCTTGATTTTTTTATTATTTTTTTTCTTTTTTATTTTTTTTGCATACACTCTTACCCCTACCATCCAAAATAATACATCATAGGGAATGAAAAATTCCCCTTACACTTGAATCTTTACATACTTTACAATAAACTAATCTAATGACTCGAATTAAGAAAATCAAAAAACTTGGAGTACTTTTAAGATTAACGTACATATGGGGGTAATAAATGATGTTCTTCCCCATTACCCACAAAATAAGTACTTTACCCATGAGTTCCAATCGTCCCAAAACAATATGTACAAGGATATGACTCGACTTAGCAACCATGTAATTAATTAGATAATTAACTTAGTGTTTAACAAATAACAATAATGCACTAAAAATGAGCGCATACACGGAAGGCTAAGGCGATTTGGGTGTACATTTAAGTGGGGTGTAACAAATTCTTCCTTTAAGTAAAATGCTTAAAGTTAGAAACGAAAAAATAGGCTCGGAGGGGTGTACTAGGGGTTTCGTGTACTAAAAATGAGTACAACGCTAAGAGTGTGGGAAAAATTAGTTGACTTTACTAGCCAAGTAATATAACTTAAGTGGTCAAGCAATTATGATACGGGTTTAACACAAGGGTGATCCTAATGCCTCTTATCATGTAGTAAATCCTACTACACGAATGTAGTCTCACTAGCGGTCTCGAGATGCATCACTAACGCAAGTTCTAGAATCTAAATGCTACCGGTACACTCATAAGCACTAATAATAAATGCTTTTCCTATCAAATCTAAAGGCGAACCCCACATATTTGGGTGGAAAATTTTTCTGAATAGTACAGTTATGTGCTAGTCATACAATCTCCTATCCATGAGACGCTTGCTATGGCTAAAGTTTCACTCCTAAATGTTGTAAAAAATTTTAAATTTGGCGCTAAAATTGCACTAACAAGTATTTCTCATAGTTTTATTACACATCTACCATTAAACAAAACAAACTCAAGCGAAAGTGTACATGTAAGGTATCATCATTTTACCCTCCCCTTACACTTAAGATGAACATTGTCCCCAATGTTCAAGTAAAGAATGTAAAAGTTAAATAAGTAAAACAAATGAAATCAAATACTCCCCTGATTCGCTCGGTATGGATAATAAGGTGGCCAGGTTAAATCTTCCTCCAAGAAAATGAACAATCAAAGCTTCCCTTCCAGAATAATAATCATCTTCTTGTCATACATAACCTGTTAAACCTGAGAAAACAAACACAAAAACCCAAAGCATCGATCCGAACAAAGAAAACTAACAACTAGATGTAATTCCAGACTTAGGAATAGAAACAAAACAATTAAAGATATAATGCTTGTGGAATGAATGTTTGCAGATTTCCTGGAGTTTATAAAACTAAAGAATTAACAAAAAATTTAAGACTCCGGTATAAACAAAAACTAGCAAAATTTCCAGAATTTTACACATGGCGCCGTCAAGAGTAAACTCATGACGCCGTCAGAAGTGACCTGCAGAAATCTTTACGTTAAGTTTCTGGAAAATTTCTGAAAAAACTTATGTCCTACTTCCTGGAAAATCCTGCAAAACATCATTACGACTCAATACAAGCATTTGACTCTAACAAGTACTAATACACATGTCCATTTAATATTGTTGTGGTTCATGCTCAATTTCGTTCTTATAAACAAATTTGGATCTCCCTTACACTTATCTTTTGTAAAATACCTTTATATGCAATTAAGACGAAGTTAAAAACAAAATAAAGCATTTTCACAATTTACTTTGAAACATGAGCCATAAACAATAAAAATAAAACATGCATATGGAAACAAATAAAATCAAACAAACAAACAAACAAATAAAAACACACAAAACATGGGTTGCCTCCCAAGAAGCGCTTGTTTTTGTTCGAGTCACGAGCCTGACTCTACCCTTATTTAACGGAAATAGGGGAGGTTTTCCCTACACTTAGGATTAAGTGTGGGTGAAAGTAGCGATACACACCCTTAGGGTGTGAATATGCCACGTGAGGGTGAAGGGGGTGAGTGAATGGCTTCCTTCATCCTAAAACTACCCGGATAATATTGGTTGATGGGTGGGTCGGTTCCTCTTTTGTCTCCTAGATGTATATCTAAGGATGGAAAGTTGTGTAAAGGTTGAGGTTCCGGTTCATCAACATTAGGAAATTCCCTAGAACTAGGAGTAAGGTTATCACTACAAGTATTCAAACCTATATCCTCAAGTGGTGCCTGGTCCAAGGGTTCTACCTCCATCGGAATTCCTAAAGTTTCTTCTACTTCTTCCGGGTAAGTCACGGGTGGTGTGTGTGCCTCAAATGATGGTTGAGTATTTTGTGGGCTTATGTTATTGACCTCATCATTCCATGTGTCAAGATCACCTATATCCTCAACATGTGTTTTATTATAATCTAACCCTAACATTTTCCCAAGTATCTCACGTGCTTCTCTA
The DNA here is from genome assembly GCA_030686995.1 of Artemisia argyi. Classification (NCBI taxonomy): domain Eukaryota; kingdom Viridiplantae; phylum Streptophyta; class Magnoliopsida; order Asterales; family Asteraceae; genus Artemisia; species Artemisia argyi. Next base: position 27,407,289 of record CM060679.1, read on the forward strand.
GGCATCTCAACTTCTATGTTCGAATCATAAGGATCATCTTCAATATTCTGACTGCTATATACAAATTGGCCAAGAGATTCATCATCTGTTTCTTGAGATTCATCATCATCGATCATAAAACCTAGGTCTTTTTGATCAATGTGATCATGCTCGGCTAAATCCTCCTCAATTGTTTTCTTAGGTAGTGATAATAGCAAACCTAGTGCTTCATCCAACTTATGATTTGTTGCAATGGCTCTCTCCATAATTCCTTGGTAAACTAGGTCGCTTTTCCTATTGGCCTCACTAAAACTAGATCTTAAACATGGAGGTTGTTCATAAGAATATATCCTAGGTGAAGGCTCATATGATTCATAGGTGTCTCTAAATGAGGTATTTTGAAATCTTTGGTGTTCTAGCCACTCAACCTTATCTTTCAATCTTAGAAGTCTAAGTGTAAAGTCCATTTGAAGCAAATTACAAACAAAATCACAAAGAAAAGATAGACTACGAGAAAGCTACAAAAGAAAAAATCTCACTTGATAGGAATTTAATGAGTAGACCTAATAAAAATCAAATTCAACCTAAACAATAACTATTCCCCGGGCTGCGGCGCCAAAAACTTGATGCGTGGGAATTGCACCAGGCTTTACCTCTCGAGGGATCTCGAGAAGCTTAAAACCCCCACCAGGCAGTGCACCTGATTGTTGTAATATAGTATAGTGACAAGTACCGGGGGATTGATCGTTCAACTAGGAATAGTGTCGTTAGGATTGAAATTAATCTAACTAGGTCTAAAGGTGAAGGATGATTCTTTTTGTATTTTTATATTTTATGAAAAGCAAGTAAAAATCTCGGGTATTGGGAGAGTGGGAGGAATTAGTTGCTAATCAACTAACCCAAAAGCTATTAATTAAACTAATTAACAAGAAAAGTAAACTAGGGTTCTACAAGATAAGTGAAGCATGTCTACCCATGATATGTTACTCCTTGCTAACTATCCAATCCTACCTATTGAATTATAACCTTGTTTTAATTGACGGGTTGTATTCCTTAATACCATTCATGGGGTGGCGTACTTACTTCCCCAATCCTATAAGCTCTTACTTCACTCCTATGTCGAGCCGGCTAAGAAGCTCCTAACATGGGATCACTAGAATTCGCTCATGCATTAAATACAACCATAAAAACCTAGTACACATCGGTTCATGTTTCTTAAGACGTTCAAGCATGTTACCCTATGGAAGTCTGCTAGTTTTCTTAAGCCTAACATCGAATTCATTCAATCAAAACAAGAATCAATAGGAAACAAGAATTATAAACTAAACCAACTAGATCTATTGAAGTTGTCACGCCTTAATTGATGGAGATAGACACAGACATCAACAAGCCCCTCATTGATGGAGATAGACACAACATCAACAAGAAATCAATGAGATCTAATCAATTATATACAAGTTTCACATAATCACAAGTAGACACAAGGTGAATTAGCAAATCATCATCAAAGAAGAGCAAACAACAATGATAATGGAAAACATAATTAAGATAGAATCATCAAACCAATACATGATGTTTATGGAGTGATTGAAACCCTCTAAGTTGCTGGAAAAACACCCACCTAAACCCAGGAATCGACCTTAGGGTTTAGGGCTTACAAAAAGTGAAGTTATGATGTTATATTTATAGGCATGTTTTCTGTCGGCCCATCTTGATGGCGTCAGCCCGTTACTCTTGATGCCGTCACGACCATTTTTTCACCAAATTGTAGATCTCTTCGTCCTCTTCGCATGGGCTTTTGAATCACCTAAATCCGAGTTCGTATGCAAAAGTTATGACCAAAACAATATCAGCTACTACGCGTGCAAGTTTTGACAAGTTAACACGTGACGGCCTTGGGTGACGCCTTCACGTTTCTTCTGGGCCGTCACCACTTTTACTCTTGACACCGTCATGAAAAGCCTCTTGACGCCGTCAGGTACTGTTCCCAGCAAGGAAAATTAAGACTGCCGTTTTCTTCACTTTTATGCTCCAAAAACGTCCGAATTGCTTCCTTTTCCAGATTTCTCTCCCAAAGTACCTAAAATCACAAAAGGAACGATTTAGGGCAATATTTGATCAAATAAATTCAATTTCGGGCTTAAATGACCCCCTAAAAGTGGTTCATTTTTCGCCTCATCAAGTGTTGATACCATAATTATCCAATATAAAGGCATATATGCTTCAAAGTCCAGATTGCAAAGTATGGTCAAGTGACAGGTTGTTAACAACAATAACAACACATATAGCCACCCACGATCCATGGGCTTTTTAAGGATCAAATCATGAGTTCCTTGCAGCACAAATCCTGGTAAAATTTCACTTCCAGCTCCAACTATTTCAAATATAGCTACTGTTGTCATCCAACATTTTGTTCGTAACTGCTTGATAAAATATCAACATAAGTTTTAGTTAGAAATGACATTTTGATCACGGGAGCGAAGGAGATACCTGAAGGTAGCTATGTAATATGTTTTCTGCTAGATAAAATCCACTTCCACTTTTGGCGAGATTAGGGCAATTCAAACATGATATTGTTGAATTAGTGTTGTTGCTTCCAGCATGAAAGTTTGACACATCCACCTATTCTCCTGAAATAATGTAATTCAATCTAATCAGAAGTCCAGATAGTGTGTCCACATTTACTACTAAAATTTTAACACATCCACCTCTTCACCCAAGCTTATTGAGAAAAAAGTTTACATGCTTAGCATTGTCCTTGAACTTATGGCATGAAGCATGCGATTAGCTTTGTCAGTCGCTTTCATAAGTATAGCTTTCAAGTTAGTCATAAGTGCATCATAATACTTTTGAAAGTGTTCCTGCGTGAGTGAAAACTGAAGTTAAAACCAAATAAGCAAGTTATGTGAAGCAAAAGAATATGTTTAATACCTGAGATGAGCTACTTTTGGTCTCAAGATCTTGGATCCTGCACTTGCTATCGAATCAACCCTTATATATGCTACTTTTGTTATGAAATTATATTCCTACAAAAAGCAACGTTAGCCACTCTCACTTAACCCATGCTAGTAGAATAGTTTAGGGCAACCACCTATACTTTATAAATTTAGATTATCCTCTGTTCAACAATAATAGTAGCATTAATTAGCTTATAATAATATAATTATCCCGATAATGAATAGGCATCTGATTTGGATCCGAAACAGCGGTGTTAACAGAAACACGACTTTCATACTCTCGCTGGCACCCTGGAGCCCAACTCTATTTTCCTTTCTTTATTATGTGAGAAAAAAATAAAGAATGTCCAAATGGCCAAGTTATCATGAGAAGAAGATCATTACTGTTGGTGAATTTAGAGGACTTGTTGGCCTTCTGATACTTGTTTGACCTTTATCATTTATAAATTAGGCTTTCAAACTTAGTGAGATGTTTACTGAACAACTTATTGAAAGAGGGGTGCTTGTGGAGCGTTTTTTCTATTGATGGAAAAGAACTTACTTTAGATTTTGATGAGAACGAAGATCTTTAGCAGTTTACGAATAAAAGAAGACGTCTTTGGCAGCTAATACTTGTCCTTACACCAGATTGGTCAGAGTATGTGCCTAAACTTATTGAAATAGCGCAAAATTTTATATAAAAAAGTAGATATGATTTGATATATTTTTTGTGTAGGGTTGGATGAGCAGAAGAAACTTGCTAATGTATCACCTGAATCTCCAGTGTAAGCTCTTTTATCTTTTACTTTCTGTTTATGACTTGTGTAGCCTCAACTTATATTTTGAATTGGGTTAGCAATGTATTTAAGTTGGTGGTGCATTTCGTGATTTAGTGGACATGCAACCAGAATAGACATGTTTCATATGATCAGATAAGTAGCTAATAACATCATTAAATTTGGCAAAGCTTCTATAATTATATAAATGCATACCTTACTTAGAGAGATATTACGTACTTGCACCAAAGATAATTTACACAGCAAGGTGTGCTAATCCTTTAATGGTTTTCATTTGACTTGTTCAAATCATATGAATAGCTGCTCTTTCAAGGATGCTGATGTTAGATAACAACAAATGCAGTAACATCAACGTTAATTTGAGTAATAATTAAAACTAATAATATAACTATTACTCCATGTAACTATTTAACTAATATCACATTCATGTAACCTGAATACAAATGATTGATCATTTTGTTTACGGTGTTCCCGGAATGGTACCAACATGTTAAAAAATGACACAACAGCAATTTATGATAAAAGAAATCATCCGTCCAGAAACTTGAAGCAACATACATTATGAAGCTGAAACATATACCTGTCCAAGAAAGGTATCATTTAGTTCACTCATTGATGGTGTTCTACTGTTCTCCCAATAGTGTGAATCTAAATTACATGGAGCAAGCAACCAAATAACATTAAATAAGATAAATAACAAAAATACAAATACGAAACATGAGATTACTCATTCGTAAATATCATATGCTTGACAAACATAATAGTTATAAAGCACAGTTATGAGTAAAATGGTAGTAGCAGACTATATCTAGTCCAAAGTAGGTGGTTCACTGTCTACAAAAATAATAACCATGAAATTGAATAGTCATTATAGTTATGTAATTACCATATGAATAATTTGAAAATCATATCAATTAATAACCATAACAAAACCACGTGCATCAGTAGCTTGGGTTACATGCATCAAACAATTAGCCCATTACGTAGCGCATCAGTTGCTTGGGTTATATGCATCAAACAATTAGCCCATTACGTGGCACCTGTTGTGAATTCAAAAGAATAATATCAAGTCATTGACAGATGGTCCATTACCAAGTAGTGAAGCAAAACTGACTGTAGTTGATTCTTTTTCAATTCATTGATTACATAACAAAATTGATTTAATTCCGCAATAACTTGAGTGCAAATAAAAAACAAAACATGAATGAGAACATTGATGCGTAAATATAACCACAAATACCTTCATTTTATCATTAACCTCTACCACCTGTAAACCAAAACTAATAAATGAGTATATTAAACAAAATTGGTCGACTAAGAATAAGAGATCACTCACCTAAGATTAGTCACCATACGAAACCAACCGCACAAACTTCTGCATATGTGAGGATTAGGGTTTTGAGAAAAAGAATTAGCGTACATCCAAAATTTATCTGACAATTGTATTTATATATAGATCAAACATGTTTAAATCAGTCTAATAGCATATCAAGAGCCACAAAAAATGGATGGAATAGTAAAATAAATCAGTAACCAACTTACCTATCAGAAAGTGCACATAGTACTTAGTTTTCGACACTTAAACTACATTTCTACTAACCAAAAAATGAGTTTTCATTAAAAAGATCATGGGATAAAACAATTCTTTAAGCAAATTTTAATCCGTTATGTAGTAGTAAGCATACCAGACCATAAATATGCTTTATTGAGCTTCGAAAAGACCATCATGTGTTTGTGCCAATGAGTTTAGATAGCCCTACAAAAGATATTCATAAGTATTGGCATAAGTCTTTAGATGAATTAATAGAGTTTTCATACCAGTTCTTGAATGCTTTGCTGATTAACATAGTATCCATCATGTGGTGGTTCCATCAAGTTTAACTACAACTACATAAAAACCAAATCTTGTTTTTCATATATGGTGTTGTGCATCGGATATTGATGAGGTAATCAACAAATCCTTAAAGGGATTAAATTAATTTGTTTTCCATACCTATTTAGCGAAGATCACAAATGTAGAAACATTGCACATTTTTATATGACAATATGACAATATAGTTTCTCAAAACTATTATTTACTTACAACAATCATATGCGAGGGGCTCGAACATGAACTAATCTGGTGTGTTGTATGTCGTATAGGCTCTTCAGTGGAGTGTTCTACATCTCACCTGCTGACCTACAATCATGGCTTACTCTAACAGAATTTAAACTCTATTACAATTTATTAATAGCTTAAGAAACAAAGAGTAACAAACTACACATAAATGTTTTTGAAATCCAATCTCTGTTACTGAGACAAAAAAAAAATAACATTAAAACTGCAAAAAGAATAAGAACAAAGATTCATTAGGGTTTTGAGAAAAAACCATATACCTTTAAACAAAAACAAAGAAGATGATCAAAGTTTTTTGAATCGAGTTTCTTGTAGCTATAGTTTTTTTTGGCTGTAGGGTTTTGACATTTTTTTCATACGAGTTTTTTTTGTGAATTAGGTAAATAATGAAGCGCTATCAGTATATTTTCCATTTATAGCTGGTATTTTTTTTTAAAAGCATAACATATTTGATTTTCATTGTATATCACAATTTCTGGCTTAGTCCATTGGTTGAAGCACTTGTTTGTGTACTAAGAGACCTAGGTTCGATTCTTGTAAAAGCCAAAATTTTTAATTTAATTAATACCGAATTTTTATATATCTGGGAAAAAAAAATTAATAACGAAAATAACAATTGAGATGTGATGACATGGCTGACACTATTGATTACATGGCACTCGAAAACTGATAACTGGGCATTGACCATGCATATGTGAAAATGACTGGGCATTGACCATGAATATTTGTCAATGACTGGGCATTGACCATGAATGGCAAAAAATAGTCAAACGTCTCCAGTTATATATATATATATATATATATATATATATATATATATATATATATATATATATATATATATATATATATATATATATATATATATATATATATATATATATATATATATATATATATATATATATGAATTCATGATTTAACATATCCTGAATCAATAAATTTCATTGATAGCTTCATTGACCTAATCTCGGCTGCAACATTTTGTCGCATCATAATATCATCATTAAGTAGCTGGTTACTTTCGTCATGAGCAACCGTGTCAGTTGCACCTGTAACACATAACCTAGACAACAGGTATATAATTTTAGTGAAGCTACACATTGACATTCAACTCAATATTTTAAACTAATTTTGAATAAAATTTTGTTTTATTATTCCTAAGTTTAGTGGTTACTTACTGCCGTACCAAGGGCTGTTTGATACCGACTTGAGTGTTGTAGCAAGAGATGTATGGACTGAGTTTGTTGTCGCAACAGCGCATATGCCATTAAGAAGATGATCTTTCAATTATGCAGTACTCCATCCGCTTCCTGGTCCACGTAGTCCTCTAACGACACTTCACCATAGGGAAATTATAAGGTTGATTTCGCCTGGATCATAGCACCCGCCAAATTTAACATTCAAAAAATGTAAGCTGAACTCATTTAGTTATAATTTGAGAAGGGTTTCACCATAACACCAAAATAGCATTAATCACTGTGCAAAACAAAAGAGAAAAAGAAAGATACGAATACTTTTGGTCCACGTATCATGTTTGAAAAAAGTTGCTCTTGTCTACGCTTCGATAGCGTGGCGGTGGTAAGAGACCGAACACCAACATCACTACACACACTGTCATTAAAGAAAGAACATAACAATAAAAATACGCAACTTACTTACACTTATACATCAATAAGTCTAAACAGAACACCAATCCTCACAAATCTACAACGTTACCTACAATTATCGGGCACCATTGCCACGGTTCATGTAAACTCTGCAATTTTATCACTTGTAGCGGTTGAAGCCCCAAAGAGATACCTGCATCATTGGCAACATGAATTGAAAATAGTAGATCTTAATAGGAATATCATCATGCAATAAGATGATAAAGAAGAATGAATAAAGTACCTGTCTTTTGTTCCTCTGTGAAAGTGAGGCATCACAATCCTTTACCTTAGTAATTATGGAAGATGCAATTCCTCGGCAGCTGTCACACCAAATAATGCATATTCAGCCCTCAAATAACAACATAAAGCATATTAGAGATCAGAAGTATGGCAAACAAAAACCTCTTTTCTCAGCGTCCTCAATTGTACTCATTGTCACAAACCCAACACCTCTGCTTTGGTCACTATCCCTATTATATATGACCTACAAAACGCTGCATTTTATCAAAACCCCAATTTTTTTTTATAAAATTCAATATGTATTTAAACAAATTAGCATACCTCATCAATCTCAACAGTCCCAAATAACTAAACAACCGACCCAACTTTCGGCTGTGATAATCATGTGTGTTCCTTCTTCCACCACTTACATCTGTAACTCATAATAACAAACAACAAACGAAACGCAAAAATTAGGGAAACCGTAACCTTCCTAAATTATTTTTAAGGTATAATCGAAATAATTTCTTTTATTAAACCACATACCTGCATCGATTCTCTAATCCAGGGCTCAACCCGACTTCACTACCAAGATCAGTAGCCAATTCACATGAAACATATACTGGTACATGATTAGTATAAACCTTAAACTTGATTAAGCCTTCAACCATAATTATTTTTGTACATACTAATCAAGGATCTGTGAAATTAACCCATTTGGGCTATGTAAGCCAACATATGGTTTAAAGACCACTTAACACTTGAAAATGTTTACATTAGGCCACATATATACCTGCACCCTCTCTCTAAACACAATCGAAAGCAAACCCCTTTGTTAAGCATACCTCTGTTACCCCTTTTTCCTATCATAGTCTTTTGGGTTTCTGAACTTCCCCATCCTTCGATAATCATCATCGCTGGCAGGAAATGAGGGTTTTTTGATTAAACTGCTTCGATTTGAGTTTGCGGAGGATTTGTGAAATTAGGATTTCTTGATTAAACTGCTTCTATACGGGTCACACACAAACCGTTTTGGTGGATCACTTGGGCTAAAAAAACAGGCCAACCATTTGGGCCACAGTTTTGGCGGGAAAACAGGGTGCAAAACGGCACCGTATGTCTTCAGGTTTAATATAAACCTTAATTTATCTATATTAGAGATTTGATATTTTATTTCAGAGATTTAAGTATACAATTTTATTTATATAGAAACAATATTGTTGTTTAGTATCTATACATTCAAACTTAATACTTTTATAGATATTATATATTTGTTTTAAAATAAGTATTCTTTGAATGTTTTTGCGGATGAAACATGCAAAGACAAGAATTTTATATTTTAGATTTTTCTTTGGTTGTTTCGTACGTTTTTTGTAGCTTTGGATTGTTGGATGTTATGCTGCAATTGATATTTGTTAAATATTTTGCATGAAAACTTGAAATCGTTGATTTTATATTAGATGAAAATTTGCTTGTTGACAAGTAAGAAAAAATCGAAATCGAATCGATTCAATGTCAAAAATAGAAAAATCGAAACCGAGAAAACCGAAACCAAACGGTTTGCAGTTTTCAAAAACCAAAATATACGGTTCGGTGTTGGTTTCACCATAAATTCTTGGGACGGAACCAGGACTAAATATGACCGGGTACGCAGAAAATATTGAACACTAATATTAAAAACATATTTCAATGAACCGAGTGTATTTAAGATGACTTTAAAAAAAATCGATGTTTTTTTTTTTTCAAATAATAAAGCTACATTGAAAAAATCTATGAGGCATCCGGACACCCACGAGAACCCCTGGCTCCGTCCCTGCCACAAAATCGCACCACCCCGCCTCATGCTCACCCTTAACGTTTTCATTGGTGTAATGAAGCATTTATATAAAATGTTTTATAAGATAGTTATGTTTTCTATTTAGTAAGCTTGTTAATTCGGGAAGTAGACAAATTTTGGGTGTATGTTAATTGTGTATGGTTTAACAAACCCTTATTGTTCCAAAAAAAAAAAAAAAAAAAAACGTCATCTTAGATCCAAACACAATCGAGGCTTGATTTAACTTGATTTGGATTGCTGTATCCAGCCAAAAAGATAATATCATGGTACGATTTGAGTTTTGCTGTCTCCTTGTCTTCCACATGTTCTCTTTTCTTTTTATGTCCTTGTATGTTTTCAATCTACCAACTTACCACTCGATTAACTTCAAGAAAAGAAAATGATTTGCACTTTTCAGCACGTGAAAACAACAGCTATAAAGAAGAAAGGCATTTCATTTTTGTTTTTGAACATAGAAAGGCATCGTAAAAATACCTTATAAGCATGATTCTAAAAGACAAGCAAAGGTATCGTAAAAGCGTGAGTCTTGATCATGCTGTCACGTCACACTTTATGCCACTTTATTATACGTCTTTTTGTAAACTCGATATATATGAAATATGATATAAATATATAAGTTTCATATTTTGTGCCGCATTATGCCACGTCTTATAAACACAAAAGTAGGTTGGAAACGAGCCAAGCAGAGCAAGAACTTGCCAGAGGTCGGGCTCGTTTAGAGCCTCATATTTTGAGATCGAGCTCAGCTCGTGAAAATTTTCAAAAGCTCGAGCTCGACTAACTTATATAACATGTTGAATAAAATAAAGCTCGAAAGCTCGTTAATCATACTAGGCTTGAGCTCGTTTATTTTTTTAAGCTCGTATATGTATAGAAAATATATATACAAATATATTTTAAGGCTCGTTTAGTCTCGCGAGCCTAATCAAGCTTTATATATAAAGCTCGGGCTCAAGTTCGATTATTAAACGAGCCGAAATTTAGGCTCAAACTCGAGCTCGAGCTCATTTAGGCTCGGCTCGTTCAAGCTTTCTACAGATCCGATCCCAAGCTTTTCACGAGCGGCTCGACTCGTTTTCACCCCTAGCAAAAGCTTCGCTTTGGCCTCTAAGGCGTGAGGCTTGGTCATGCCGCCACACCTCGCGTTATTTATAATCTTGCTTATAAGGTATCAATAGCAAAACCCTATCTATATACACAATTGGTGAAGCCCCCCAATGTCGTCTCAGGGAAAAAAAAAATTCAAAACGACTCCCTGAACAATATGCCAAGCTATGAAAAACTGGTATTTTTAGCTTTTTACAGCTTTTTATATGACGATCTTTATTTATCAAATATTTTACAGATCTCTTATACTGATAAAAAACTTTTAAATTGCGAACAAAATAAGCCAAATATTGTAATGCTTTTGTCTAACGCCATATTTTATAAAAAATGTTGGCAAAAATAAAATAAATTTTAAAACACACCTTTAAACTATCTAACAATTTACCAAAACTACCCTAAAATTTATTTATTTACATTTATAAATGTTTATGTATGATATGTGAATCGATTTAGAGATGGGATGAGAATGGTTTTTTGTTTGGTTTCCCGTGTTAAAAGGTAAGGACCCGATGAGATTGATATAGATCAAGAAGCTCGGGTAATACTTAAACAAGAATCATGCAACACTGCTGTGAGGCAGTATTTGCCCAAGTGTGTGAAAACTTATGTGTTACTCTCCTTTTATAGAGAGGCTTGTAGGGTTTAGGGACTTCAGGGAGTGATCAATGACTGCCAGGGTGCCAAGTATTGATCATCCGAGAGCATACAAGGAGGACAGATGTCATTCTCTCTTTAGCTCGTAATGGTGCTTGTCATGCATCCCATTGTGCGATGTTAGATGGTACATCTTAACCGCTAGTGACAGTTGGGAGCAGAGGCTTTGTCCATTCAGTCATGCATGAGAGGTCTTTCCAAGCTCTACGTGGCTTGTGATTTAAGCCGGACTCAAGTGTTGATTGGGCCTTTGTGATGGGCTTGATCCGAATGTAATTAATGAGCTTGGGCCATTACTATTTGTAACACCCCCATTTTTCACTGATCGCAGCGGATAAAGTGTTTGGGGTATTACTCATGGAAACAAAGACAAGATAATAGAAAACAACTCGAAAAGAGACGTTTTTGAAAAAGATTGTTATCATTCATTTAGTCATCGGAGTTTTTACAGTAAAAGATATACTTTTACCAAAAGAGAGGTCCCTAAGATACGTTTTATGACACAAAATTGATGAATGATAACTATTCTAGACATCCTCATGTCTAGTGGTTCTCCGTGCCAGGGTTCCTATAGTGCCTAATTACCTAAGATAACATGCTTAAAAGTCAACGCGTATGTTGAGTGAGAGTCATAGGTTTAAAAAGTTAAACTATAAATACAAGTTCCACAGAGTTTAGCTTAAACTCTATGTGTGGAAAAGTGTTAGTGTTAAAAAGAAGGTATATTGCACTAAGCTCATAAACCACACGTTAACAATCCGGGTCATGGGGTCTGCAGACCAAACCATGAGGGGATGGGAAGGATAACTTGCCAAAGTTAAACCTTCAGTGGGTTCAAATATAGTACTTATTGGTACCACCTAGAGGGGTGTTAATACCAACGGGAGTTTTCAAACTCCAATAGATCTATTAACTATATTCGCGTTCGCATGGGTAAAACATCCCAAACGATTAGATTCATGAATTTTGGTTATGTAATGATGGCTGTTAGTTTACTCGTGCAATAACCAGAGCAAAGAATTGTATTTGGTTTTAAAGCATGTATCTCCTTCACAGGGTTTGTAAAACATTTAGAAAGCATTTAAAATGGTGTGAGGCTATGAAAACTCACTTGAGTTTCTAGCTAATTATAGTAGGGGTTAGACAACTCACTCACGTATCCTGGGTAGTGCGGGTGTGCGTATGTCAAGTCTTAGTCTAGGTTTCCTTAACTAATTACTATTAGGTTTTTATACATAACATAAAACCGCTCGGGCCATTGTAATTCAGAAGTATATGACTCCTTACATAAATCTCCCTACTATTGTATTATGTGATCAGCATAATACCGTTCGGGCCATCATAATTCAGAAGTTAATACTCCTCACACAAAGTTCCCTATTATTGAGTTGTGTTGTTATTAAGTTTTAGTTATAAAATAACACCGTTCAGGCCATCATTTCTCAGAAGTATATGCAATAATCGTTCGAGGAGTCAGGGCACTTTAATTCATAAACCCAACAAACTCGTTAAAACGAAATATCCACATAGTACTCCTCGCATGAAGCTCCATAATATTGTTTTATGTTTCTAACTTAAAAATAGTCTATTTTTACCCTTTATATATATATATATATATATATATATATATATATATATATATATATATATATATATATAACAGGAGGCGTTACACGCGTATTGCCACCTCATTGTCCAGTCATTGCCATATAATTCATTTTCTGCCACGCGTATTGCCACCTCATTGTCCAGTCATTGCCATATAATTCATTTTCTGCCATGTCATCAGCCATGTCATCACATTAAGGTTATGTAAGAAACTTTTTCAAAATTTATTTATGTTGCAATTATTAAATTAATTTTGCAAATTTATATATTATATAAAATTTTAATATTAGGCGTGTGCATATTATGTTACATTTTTTTTAAAATCCGGATTTAAAAACTTAACATAGTGAGATTCGAAGGCAACAACAAGAATCGAACCTAATATCTTTATGATATTAAGCAACCACATAACCACTAGACTAGATGATTTTTTTTATTTATGACTTGCAAGTTAAAATATATAAGGTAATCAAAACAAGAATTAAATCTAATTTGCTGTATTTTTAGAACACGGTATATTAATATTGTTTTGAGTTAATTTAGGAATCGATTTGAGAAGATAATTACTACTTAATATTTGCGTTTCTAAAACCAAAAACCCTAATAGTTGCTTGACTGAAACAGGTAATAGCTTTATGCATTCATCTCATTATTCATCTTTTGTTGATACATATGTTGGTATAAAATGTATTTTAACTCTTTTGATAAACCTTACCACCAACATGCACAAATTTAGATGGCTACCCAGGTAATCATGTTCTTTCGTTATTAAAGGTATATGTTTTTTTTTCTCAAACCCTAATGGAAGTGTGCTATTTTTTTAGTTAGTGTATGTACTCCGTATATGTTTGATTTAGTATAAAATTTTTGTTTACCATTATACTAAAGAGATTTCCATCAAGAATAGGCGTAACACCACTCTTGATGTTAACATTATTCGATGTTTACAGGTAATTGTAATACATTTAAGTGTGCTATTTTTTTTAGTTAGTGTATGTACTCTGTATATGTTTGATTTAGTCTAAAATTTTTGTTTACCATTATACTAAAGAGATTCGATTTTGATTAGGTAATTAATACATTTTTAATTTTCAAAGAAAGCAATGGATTTGCGATTTATGCAGATTTATTGAACTGTTTATGATAGTGGCAATTCTCATAAACCATTTATGGTTTAAGCCGAGGGTCTGTACCACCTCTGCCCTCGGATAAATTTGCAGCAGCCTGTGGAAGAATGTCAAGTTTCGCATAATTAGTTAATGCACTATACATGATTAGAAAAGCTATGCGATAATAATAAAAATAATAATGATAGCATGACTGTAGCCCAAATCGACCCATCAGTAAGGAAATGGGTCAAAATTGTCACTTTCATTCAAAACACAAAAAAGCACACTCTTTTGTGCAAATCATCTCCTTTATAGTTATGGTTTAATGCCTCTTTTTTATGGTATGACAGATACAATCAACAAAACCGGATAACTTCACACCAAGATAGTAGTCATTGTTGCAACCACAATTGATGCAGCTGCTACAGGAGCTGCATATTCTGATCTATTATCGTTCTGGTGTAAGCAACCAAAGAGGTACGTTTTGATTCAACAGAACTTTTTTTGTCCATTTATATTTTAGTGCCTCGGTTTAACTTATTTTATTTAATTTATATGTGTAAACTTTCGTAATATCTTGCTGTACATAACTGATTTATTGTTAGTTGAGTGCTTATATGGGATTGAGTTTACAGTCCGTTTAATGAATACCTTTCAAATAATCATCTTGCCCGTCGTGGCATTGATTTTACAGACACTATTTTGACTACGGGGTTCTGGCCGAGTTATAAATCCTTTGATCTTTGCCTGCCTGCGGAGATGATAAAATGTGTCGAAGTATTTAAGGAGTTCTACCATAAAAAAACAAAACAGCAAAAGCTCACATGGATCTATTCTTTAGGGACGTGCAATGTGATCAGGTAAATTTGGTTAGAAAAACCAGGCAACAGCTCTTTTGCTATTTGATTCTTCGGAATAGCTAAGTTATTCTAAGATCAAGACACATTCAAGAAGTAAACTGGTTTAAACACTCATAAGCTTCTTGGTTCATCGGAGATTCTATCTTTGAAGGTAACTCAACTATCTCCAACGTTTTGTTTTTCATTTTATACCAGCTATTAACTTCTTTATAATTATTTGGATTGTGTTAATCTTTTACCTCTGTTCATTCTATTACCACTATTTGGTGAAGCACGCATGAAGGTAACAAAATAGTTATATAGACCTTAATTTGGTTTTTTTAGGGGGAATTAACAATGAGAATGCTATCTTACTCAATCAAGACCGTATATTGTGTAATTTGGTTATTTTACAGAATACAGAATTTCACCCGTTCATAAGTGTATGAGTTGAATTTGTACCTCAAGCGAGTTGCTACATGTGTTTATTAAATGTGGTCGGTGTGATATGCAGGAAACACTTCTTAACCTGCTACTTCAAAATTACCTCCATTACAATTTGTATGATCAAGCAGAGAAACTGAGATCCAAGGCAACACGTTTTCAAGCAGAGAAAAATAAACATGTATAGTAATTTTTCGATACTGATAGGATGACTGCTGCGGTTGCAGGTGGCAAGGCATGAAATGAGGAATTGAAGTACGTGCTTTACAGAATGTGCAGAGGAATTGATGTACGTTTTCAATCTTAAAATGTCATGTCTACGCACATCTTGCAATTCTATTAGCCGATAATCCACAAACGTGGACTTATCAGCTTTTTCAAGCTCAAATAAGCCTATACGCCTGGAAACTAAACTAAGCGCAGTCTTTTACACTAATATGGCTTTGTTTTAACTGTGTAGGTGTAAATGTGCAAGGCACTTCTGAATCAGCTTACAGAAGATTCAAAACCAAAAACAGAAGTGTTTCGATATCCATCCATGTCAACTCTATTGAAATAAATTCTGGTGCACCAAATCACATGCTTTGCAGGTCCTTTACGAAGTGATAAAATGTCTCCCGCAGAGCCTACGGAACAAGACCAAAGTAAAATTTATAAACATCAAGAAGCAAATGATGGTAAAGAAGCAAATAATGAACATTAACGTGAGAAAAAATCTAAAAGAAGAGCTATGAGTTGGATGCATCAGGACTGGACCAGTGATCGATGCTAAAGAGTAAAGAAGATATCTATATCTATTTGTAGCAAAAACATTAACAAATATGGTAATTCTTTTGTTTTAATCTAATATAGGCATGCATCTGAAGCATATAGAGATCACAAGTATTTGGGTATGAGGATACGAGCAGATGGAACTATTGGAGAGTATGTTTAGTAGTTCTCTTATTTCAAGGTATGGATGCTTTATAATATATGTGCATATGTTTATGCATATGTTTATAGGTACAAGTGGACAACATATGGAGAAATAGCCATAACTCGGTCAGCTATTGGCTCCGGATTAGTGGCTCATGGAATAACAAAGGTATGCAACAGATAGAGTAGTTTTTCTATTTGATTACAGCGTGTTTTTATATGTTCGGCGTTACGTTCTATCATGTTGCCATATTTTAATAGGTACGTAGGCAGAAGTTACTTGTGAACACAGTACGTCATTTTCAGACAACCATGGATCACACGCACGAGATGCGCAAGTATGCTCATGGTTTTTCGGATTTTGTGCATTCTTATATATTCGAACTCGAGTACCCAATACTGATAGGACGACTGCAGCGGTTGCAGGTGACATGGCATTTTTCTACTATAGAATTCCAGTTTTTTTTGTAAAGCACAATCTTTTATACTAATATGCAGTTCGGCTTTGTTTTAACTGTGTAGGTGTACATGTGCAAGGCACTTCTGAATCAGCACCCTTGCGATCCAATATTCATCATCTTTGATCATTTAGCAGAGGTTAGTTATTGTACGGCTTTACTTTTACCTGATTTTACTCTGGTCCAGGCCTAATTTCTTTATAAGTTTAATTTTTAGGACACCTGTTATCATGCTTTCAATTAACTTACCATTAAATGTGGTTGTTACAGCTGAAACAAGGGTTTCTAATGCACGGTCCCGGAACTCATGAGGATTTGATATCATTTTAGTTACTTGAGGGCTGTTGGAGCCGGCTTGCGAAGGGTCAAGTATAGTAAAATTATCAGTAGCAGGTCATTTATTTATTTTACACCAGTCGGGATGAATAACTTACTTGGTTTTATTTTTTCTTCCTCTTTTCATGACGTCAAGGTAGACATTCTTGCGAGTTTTATCTTCGTTTCAAAATTCTTTATTGTGCTGTTTATGCATACACAAAGCATTTAGTTGGAATTATTTTAGTTAAATTACTTATTGTTAAAATTAGTTTAGTAAATATACATGAAAAAAATTAATCATCTTCTAAAGAATAGGTGGTCTGGACCTGACATTGCTGTGCATTATTTTAAACCGTCCGCGAGCTGTTAGGTTGCACATTTTTCATTAATCTACAACTTTAGTCCCATTTCTTGAGCGCTTTAGGACCTTTTGGGGTATTACTTTTGCGCCTCATTCTGCTAAAATATCAAAACGTACATTCGGTTTTACAAAGTGAACCAAGAATTTAAATTGTTGTGCATTCTGTTGGAAAAGCAGGTGTAGGACCAGACGCAAAACAAGTCACGGGTCACTAGTCGTTTCAAGTTCCAAAGATTGTTTGGTCAATCGGTCAGGTCACGGGTCGTGCAAAACGGTTGATTGTGGCTCCGGTGAATTGGAGTGCAACGGAGGATCAGCAACCCCACCTGTTACACTTGCAAAGTTCACCTTCACCTCATTTTTGGCCTGGAATATTATTATGTGAGCCTCGCTTGCACGTCATAACAAGATTTGCAATATGAGTTTTAAGCCAACGAAAGCTCCTGTAGAGGATGTAGGTGACAATAATACTGACTTTCTGCACTGTGTTACAGCAGTTAAGTGGTACATGTAGAAAAACCAATCTAACAAATTCAGCTACTCATGGTAAGTGAACTTCATTATCATGTCGTTTTTATTATGGAATAAGTGAGTAGACGTTTTTTGTTATCCGGCTAAACAAATTGTTATTTAATGTAATTTTTACATTTACATAAACATTTAGTAAAAATCTAAATCTTCATTAACTGGGTTTAAGGATTTGTATGCACTAAAATAGAGTTTGGGCGACTGTCAACATGCTTAACTCAGTTCGACTCATTTGTCCCATTTTCCTTAAGGTTTAGCCTGTACCTTTTGGTTTTTGCATCTTGAATTTTACTAAAAAGATATGGAGAGTGCTTGCGTTAATGAACAGAATACAGTCATTGATGAACTAACTCAAGGGATACGAATGCATAAAGAGCTAAGGTTTAATCTAAATTCACCCGAAACAATAGATTTCTTGATACAAAAGATATTTTCTTCATATGAAAATGCTTTATTTACTCTTAAATTGGGTGAATCTATTGGCCAGCCTATGGCAGCTGCCTTGCCAGCACCCAGCCTTCCCGAGTCAAAAACATCCACATGTAGCTGGCTTCAAAGCGAAGAATTCATGTGTGACCAATATTTTGTACATCACCAGGTAGCTGGCTTTGGTTTCTGAATGCAAATGGTTACCTAAAGATATGTAACTTTGGGCTTGCAAGAACAACAACTGAGACAAATTTCATGACCAAATATGTTGTGACCAGGTGGTATAGAGCCCTCGAGTTGTCTTATAACTGAGGTACTCCCCTCCCCTTTACACTTTCTATTGACTTACTTTTAGTCAGGTCGGGCAGTGCGCAAATACAGGCTTGGGTTGATTCTAAAATTGCTTTTATAATCATGCAATTCAAAATCATTATATTTTGTTTCTTTGATTCTAAAATTGCTTTTATAATCGTCTTTGGTTGATAACCTTTATTTAATCAAACCCCGTACGCTTCACTAATGTGTCTACTTGCTTTTATAATCGTCTTTGCTATTAGCCACAGTTGAAGGAGCAAAGACATGTTATGACATGAAATTAGCTGCTACGAAGTTAATAATAAACCGATTTATGTTTTAAGCCAACAAATAAAAATAAATGGATGAGGTTTAAATAGATTTTGACTATTATCTTCATCATCATACTTTTTTCAATGAAAAATGATTGCTGAATGACCTGGTTGTAGCAATCTCCATGACCTCTTTTTTGAAATTGGTATGAGTTTTATATTAAAAACTAAGCCTTCATGCGTGGCCTCTTCTAAATCCTTACATTTACATTTTTACAGGTCCACTTACAATTCTGAATGGACATTATATAGATGATGTCCCAACATTACAATTGGACCCGAATTCTTGGACAAAGGTTTGCGAAATTTTGTTTTTTATAAACTTTGTTGTGAAGTTGATCATCTGTGCTAATCAGTAATATATTATTGTGTTCCAAAGCTGGCTAATATTATATACTTGGATGGCCCGATGTTAACTTGATACTCTTATACAACAACTTCAGAAGCTGCTCGCTTTTGAATTTTACAAAATACTAATATCGTACACATACTTTCAAAATCCGTCATGATATAATATTTTAAATATGAATATGAGTTTAGCATACGTTGATCTTTTTTCTGAATGAAAATAACTTTGTTTTTGATGCACCGTGTTTTCTTTCAGAAGTACTGTATAGGCTCGCCACCACATGAAGCTTCAAGTAAACCCGGCCCTCACTCAACCATGCCTTTGGTGACTCAAGCAAACCTGTCATTGGTTCAGAGTCAACAAAAACAAATGGCTGCAATATTTAGACCAACGAATGAACCTGTTCCATGCATGTCATCTAATATCAGTACTGTTGATACAAGGTATGTATTATTGCTTGTGAAGTCGTTTAAAGCATAAACCATTCCAAAAAATTCATATTATGTTCCCTTTTTTCCTTTAATAAATAAATTGAGTTATGTCTTCTTAAAGTAAGTCACCTTAAACGCACATTAGTTGCAAAGTATTACCCAATAATGTCGGCTCTGTTACTTGTCATTCCCAGGCTCTAGACGAATCAATTGAAGTAAACAACACGGTGTCTTTTCTTATTTTGACAGGATATGGTTCAAAAGATATACATGAGTTATCATGTATGAAGAAATCTACCTGATTATGTTGTTATCGGCTACGGTTAGCATCAATGTAACTTATGAAATAAACCATTCACAAAAAAATGTACTTTTACTTATTTGTTACATTGTTAATCTGCATTACTATATTTTTGTTTATTTTTTATTTTTTTTTTAATTTTTATCTACTAATTTGTTTATATAGGCAAGGAGGGCTTTGAGTACTTAAATCTCTATTTGACATCTTCATATGTTATAACCCGTGCAGGTTTAGGAGAGTCGCAAAGATATTTGCTATTTCAATTGCGATGATCAAAGTATACTAAGTTGTATTACAGCCAAGGACTCGATTTTTCATCTTATATATCCATGTTTCATAAGCTCATATTGTTGTATTTCGGATGTAAATTGTAATCATCGTCTTATCCGGTTTTGTAGCTGACTATGAAAATCACAAAAATGGTACAGCCCATTCATTTAATATTCCAACCAACTATATTTGTCTTAGAATACCTGTAACTTCAACTTCTCAAATGTAGTGACTACATGTAATTAGCATACTATCTGAACCTTCATAAAAGTCGATAATTTTAGTGAAGATAAGTGATGAGTGCTCAAACACTCATCATTTTTGGTCTAATCTGAACTGCAAAACATACAAAAACACTCAGAAATGCATCAAAATACTAAAAATATTTCAAAATTGTGTTTTAAATGTTTTAGATGCAAAATGAGCAAAAACAAATGAAAAACGCACAAAGTTTGCAAAATTGGCAATTTCAGTCCCCCAACTTTCATAAAATTACAAAACTAGTCCCTGGTCATTCAAAAAATGGAAAATTATCACCAAAGTTCCTTTTTAAATCATAAGTTGTCATATTTAGTCCTTTGGTGAAAAATTGGAAAGTTTTGGAAATTTACGAAATTAGTCCCTGGAGTTTCAAACTTTGGCAGATTTGGTCCCTGTTGGGATAATTTTGAAAGAAAAATCATTTTGGGTCCTTGGGAAGTTACAAAAGTCATTTTCAGTCGTTGGGGTGAAATTCGAAGAATTTTACATGTTTGGTCCTCATAGTTTGAAAAATGCCATTTTTAGTCCCCGGGAATTTTGAAAAAATGAAAATGCAAAAAAATGATTTTTTAAATATTGGTGATTGACAAATTGGTCCTTGGTATTATTTTGGGGAATTTCATTTTCAGTCCCTAAACTTTTTATTAATTACAAATTTGGTCCTTTTGTTTTTAATACATGAAACCAAATGGACCCTTTTACATAAACCAAACAACCACCCCACCTTATAACACCAAACCTGATCCAGCAACACAAACCCCCAGCCTACTCCACACTCCCTAGCCCAATCACCACAACCGGCCCACCACAAAAAATTAACACCTCCGTTTTGTTATTTAGAACGGTCAACCAATGGGTTGACCCTTCTTCCACCTCCCCCACACTTCTGATAATCCACTGCAACAAGCCATCTCCCCCTCCTCTTCCCATAATTTGTCCCCCCTTCCAAACCACAAAACTCCAAGGATTCTTAATTGGTCCACAAAATACTCCAAGCAACCCACACTTGCCAATCCCCTGTTCCCGCCAAAATAAATTTAAACGGCCTTGATCAAGTAAGCAAATCCTACGGTCCAAATCCAAGTGGGAAAGAGAGAGAGTGTCTCCAGGGCTATAAAAGAAAAGAAAAAGAGAAAGAAGAAGTAGTAGTGTAGCAGTAGAGTAATTTTAATTTAATGTAATCATTTAAGCTTAATTTCCTTTTTCCAGTTGTAATTTCAGTTAAAATCAGTTATAGTTAAGATATTTTGTGTAATTTGAATCATCTTTGAAGTTAATTTCATACCTTGTTACTTAAATTTCAAAATTGCAATTTTCCATAAAATTCTCAATTCACTATTAATCTGTTAAGAGTTGTTGTTAACTGTTTTTTTTAGCTCAGTAATGCTCCCTGATAAGCTTTTGTAAGCTTGCTAAGGTTTGTAGGTGGTTCCAAATCAAAACTCAGAAAAATAAAAATATATAAAAAAAAAAGATAGTGTAAAAGCAAAAATAATAAAAAAATTCAAGAAGAAGAAGGTGTATGCACTGGTTTAAAGCTTCATGGGAAGCACATGGTTGTGTTGAGATCAGTTTGTGTATCATGTCCTTGGATTGGAACTCACAGGAACAAATTGTGAGTTTTTAGTTAATTCCACATTTTATTTGCTTTTGGCTTAATCCTCTATTATATACTGTGTTTAATAGTGTCTTATGATTCAGTGTGTTTAACTTCAGTTTGAGTTTGTTTGCTATGTCTCATTCCCTCAATTCCATGTTTGCTAGATTTTTGTAGTTTGAACATAACTTTGCATTTTAGCTCTTGGCCTACTGCTGTACTTGTTTCTACATCATTTCTGCTATTATATATTTTATATGGCACTACTAATCAGTATGCATAAATATTTTAGTTCAAATCTCATTAAAACAAGAAAATCACAAAAACAGTTTCACATTAGGGGTGTTTGGGTTAACACTTCCTAGGTAGTTTAGAGGTTCTATTGTTAGTTACTTCTGTCCTTGCATATTACACTAGGTTAGGATTAGTCAAAACAAGTCTCAATTCCAAGTTATACACACCCAAAGTCAAAACACATCTCCAAAAGCCCTCTCAGTCCACTGTTGGAGCTGCGAAACCTCAAACCCCCCCCCCCCCCTTTTTAGCTTATAATTGATAAATTTAGCTTAGGTTAGCCTTGCAATAGCTTAATATAACTTCATAAGATCATAGGATTAATCACTAGTTCATAAAAGTCAATTTACTAATTTTTAACAAAAGTCAAAGTTCATCTTTTCAGTTTTTTTTCAGAACTTAAGGGATTTTTATTGAATTATGTGATTGGATTGAAGTTGTGAATCTTGTTCCTATTTGTACTCTACCAGCTCAGTTTTAGATTTCCCCTCTCCTTTTATTTTTGGGAATTTTTGTGTGGGCCCCAAAACCCTCCAAAGAGGGCTGCAGGGCAGCCATACACCCTGCATCAGCAGGTACCACCCCAAACACCACCCTTTGGAGGTGGTTTCCAACCACCTCAGTGGGCCCCAGGCCACCAATTTGGCTTCTTTCCACCCCCCTCCTACCATACTCCATGGTTTGACCAGTGGTTTGACCTGGGAACTGCTGGGACCCACTTGAAATCACCTATCAAGTCTGTCCCATTTTCAGTATCCAAATAAGATTCTAAGTGCTTATTTCTTGCTTCTTGGCTTATCCTAAGAGCTTATTTGTAATATTCTGCCTTAAACATGTCCCATGAACTTATTTGAACCAATTTTTATCTTTGTGGACCCCACTTTAGCTGAATTGAGCTCATTTCTCATGTTGGTCAAGAAAAGTCAACTGTAACACTTATGAGCTTATTCTCAGCTTATTTTCAAAGTTGCAAAAAAGTTGTTTTTATAAAAAGTTAATGTTTTTAGTTGTAAATTAGTTTTCTAAAAGAAAAATCCAGAAAAGTCAAAGTAATTTTAAGTGATAGTTTCTATTTAATTTTATTTAAATTTTATTTTTCATTTTTAGATTTTTGTTAAGTACTTGTCATTTTTATATTTTTATTAATTATTTCTTATATTAAAGTATTTATAATAATTTTCTTAGATTTTTATTTCATCATTTAGTATTTATTAGAATTAATTTTAGTTTTATTAATTATTAATTAATAATTAGTTTTAAATAGCATAATTAGTTTTTATTAAGCAAAACCTAGTTTTTATATTTTTTATAGCTTTTATATGTTATAAAATATTTTTAGAAATTTTATTAGAATTTTTACTGTTCATTTAGTATTTTTCTTAATTTAAAATAGTTTAATTAGTTAATTAGTAATTAATTAGTTATTAATTAATAGAAAATTCACAAAAAGACAAAAACACATATTTTTAGTTTTAAAACTTATTTTTAGTTATTTTATAATTTTATAAATTTTATTTTCATTTTTCTAGTGCTTAATTAATATTGTATTATATTTAAGTATTTTAAATATTAATAATAAGTATTAAATAGTAATTAATTAATATTAAATAATTAATTAGGGTTAAAAATTATTTTCTTTTTCTATAAATTTTCTTTTACTTTTAAGTTTGTAAAAAAGTCATTTTCACCCCTTGGGTGTTTTCAGATTTTCGTTTTCACTTTTTATTTTGTACGTTCGCGTTTTATTTAAACGTAACGTACGCGTTTTTAGGTTTTTAACATTTCTGGTTTTTCTTACCTTTTCGTCTTATTCATATAGCTTATTTAAGCTATTCTCTTGTAGATTCCATAGTTCAATCAATCTCAAACCCCTTTCCCATCCAGATTCACCCGATCACGAAACCGTTTAATTACAATTCACACCTCGTCGGGACATAACGACCCGGGGAAACCTTATACTTCCGCGGAGCATTGATCTAGGCTGTTTGACTTTGTTGACCATTCCTTGGTCAATATAAGTTAGGTGGTTTAGGCTCAATCAACTTTTGGCACCGCTGCCGGGGAGGTTGTGCGGGTTTATCTAAACGGTTTTTCTGATTAGTGTCTTTGGAATTCGTTCCATTGTACATTTATCCATCCTTTGTCCATATTTTCTATTTATCAAAACAAAAACGTTCCCGAAAACTTTTTAAAAAAAACTCAGTTTTCAACGAACACAAAAAAAAAAAAAAAAAAAAAAAAAAAAAAACACAAAAACATTTTTCTTTCTCATTTGTACAAAATGATTATCCAAAAATCCAAAAACATTCTTCTTCACCCTCCTACCCTTTTGATTCTCATTTCCTCACCCTCTATACACATTTGATTCTTTCTATGTCTCATCCACACTTTCTGGTTTGCCATTGGTGTGGTAATCCTCATAATGGTGGCAATTGCCCCAGTTGCGGCATGGTAGAATCCGGAAACGGGTCTGTCTATAACCAAGATCCCTATTCCAACCTTGACACGACTGATTCATTCCATCAGTTACCACATCAGTCTCAGCAGTTTTACTGTTGTGAGTACTGTGGTGGTTCACACTACAGTTCTGATTGTCAATCGGGAAACACGCTTGTCTATGAGCAGTTTCCTGATAACAATTATGACTCTAGCACATACGACTCACAGCCTCAACAGTTTTACTGTTGTGATTACTGTGGAGGTCCACACTTCAGCTCAGATTGTCAAACGGGTAATCCATATCCTTGTGACAATTTTGACACACCTTATTACGACCAACCTCCACAGTACGATATGAATCAAGCACTTCTTCCAGAAATGCAAAATATGATGAAAATTGTTGATGAGCTTAAGGGTTTAGTTCAAGACTTTGCCCAAAGACACACTCATCAAAAATCCATGGAAGAATTGCTTGCTGAAGAGCAGGCTGCTAGAATAAATTCCCAAGATGCATATGAAAAATCTGTGAGGGAATCCATTTCAAGAGAAAAAGCAGCCAAGTCTAGCTCTTTGTTCCGTTTTATCCCTGATGACAGTGATGATGAGGATACACTTGATATCCTTGAATTTTATAAAACCTCATCAAGTTCATCAGCTGATATCCCTGCAGTTGAGATTCCATCTCAAACAACTGCTATCACACCCGAAGTTCACACTCACTCTCTGATCATGGGGGACGAGCATCTTGACACTATTCCTGCAAAGGAATCGGACGAATTCATAAAGTCTAGTGTTGAGATCCTTGTTCCAATCCCAAGAGAGTCACAGGGAACTTTGGATGATATGTGTGATATTCCTTCCCCCATTGAGTGTCCTAAAGATCAATTTGAGACTTTCTCAGATTATAGCGATGATTGTATATCTTATGGAGATATCGAGTATGTTGAGGCATCAGTTCCACAAACTAATGCTGATCATCTTCTTGAGGAGTTCGCTGATGAACTTGCTCACATCGATCCACTTTCATTGGAAAGTGATGATGGTCTCCTTGATTTCCAAACCGATCTAGGAGAAATTGAAAGTCTCCTATATCATGATCCGTCACTCACTTCTGATCCCAGCAGTCCAACAGAGAATAATATTCACTTTGTTCCCGAAACATTCGATACGACTCTCACCAATCCTCTATTTGAATTCGAATATGAATTCACTATGATTTCTAACAATCCAATCTTTGACGAGGATTGTGATGAGTCCACAATGGAACATGAGTTCACAAATTCACATCTTGTGAATGATTCTCTTCATGAGGAGTTCTCCGGTGAACTCGCTCATCAGTTTGATAGCCCGGGGGGAGATGCTCTCAATTATGAGAATTTGCAAATTCCCACCCACCCTCCCGGGATGTTTACGAGCTTACCCTTAGAAATCCAAACTCAGGCTATTGAGCCTCCTCTTGAGGAAGAAGATCAAATCATGCTTTTTATCATGATTTTCTTCCTTTTCTTCACCTACAGGGTGACTTCTTCTCTTCTTCACTCCTTCGGGAGTGAGGACACTATATTTGATCCCGGCATTTTCATGTATCATTATCTTGAGCCGGATACTTATCTCATCGGTGTGGAACTTTCACGTGCTTCAAATGTTTGTCCAAACATCTTGAATGAAAATCCGAGTGAGATTGTTTCTTCCACATCATGCTTCCCCAATGACAAATAAATTAGGGGTCGAGTCAAGCTAGCGACTCGGTAAACAAAAACAGTAGCATGCTTATAGGGTTTTCACCCTAAGTGTGGGGGAGTCCCCCATGCTATGGTTACAAATAGAGTGAAAAAACAAAATGGTGTTTTCCACGCTTAGCTTGTAATGTTGCCCTTTTACGTTCAAAATGTCGGCATAATAGCCGGGATTTTGAATATTGAGGACAATATTCATGCTAAGTGTGGGGGGGGGGGGGGGGGTATTCGATATTCTAGAGAATTTTATCACATTTTACTATATAATACCCCCGTTTTTGCCAAAATTTCAAAAATTTAAAAAAAAATTTCACTGGTGCTTCAAAATTTTTGTGGTAATCAGTCCGCCTTGTCTAACCGACAAAAGGGATTGGCTAGTCCAGGAGCAAACGGCTCTTGGTAAAGACATATCAAATCCGTTTACGGCTTCCAATTTGCCCAAAATTGTATGGTTCCTCAACTCCCCGAAAACAAATGAGTTGGCTAGCCCGCAAGATTATGGCTTGTGGTAAAGGCCGTGGAAAATCCATAATTAGTAATCAGCTCACCAAGATGTTGACTGTTCCATCAAGAGCTGGCTAGTCCAGAAGCAAACGGCTTTTGGTAAAGACTACTCAAATCCGTTGACAGCTGGTGGTTTGCTCAAAATCACACGGTTATCAGGTGTGCCACAGTTCTTACACCTGGCTACTCCAGAAGTGATGGCTTTTGGTAATGAGTTTTTCAAATCCATCAAGTTTTCAAAACAGTATTGCTAGGGACTAGCAATAGTTTAGTGTGGGGGATTGATGAGTGCTCAAACACTCATCATTTTTGGTCTAATCTGAACTGCAAAACATACAAAAACACTCAGAAATGCATCAAAATACTAAAAATATTTCAAAATTGTGTTTTATATGTTTTAGATGCAAAATGAGCAAAAACAAATGAAAAACGCACAAAGTTTGCAAAATTGGCAGTTTCAGTCCCCCAACTTTCATAAAATTACAAAACTAGTCCCTGGTCATTCAAAAAATGGAAAATTATCACCAAAGTTCCTTTTTAAATCATAAGTTGTCATATTTAGTCCTTTGGTGAAAAATTGGAAAGTTTTGGAAATTTACGAAATTAGTCCCTGGAGTTTCAAACTTTGGCAGATTTGGTCCCTGGTGGGATAATTTTGAAAGAAAAATCATTTTGGGTCCTTGGGAAGTTACAAAAGTCATTTTCAGTCTTTGGGGTGAAATTTGAAGAATTTTACATGTTTGGTCCTCATAGTTTGAAAAATGCCATTTTTAGTCCCCGGGAATTTTGAAAAAATGAAAATGCAAAAAAATGATTTTTTAATTATTGGTGATTGACAAATTGGTCCTTGGTATTATTTTGGGGAATTTCATTTTCAGTCACTAAACTTTTTATTAATTACAAATTTGGTCCTTTTGTTTTTAATACATGAAACCAAATGGACCCTTTTACATAAACCAAACAACCACCCCACCTTATAACACCAAACCTGATCCAGCAACACAAACCCCCAGCCCACTCCACACTCCGTAGCCCAATCACCACAACCGGCCCACCACAAAAAATTAACACCCCCGTTTTGTTATTTAGAACGGTCAACCAATGGGTTGACCCTTCTTCCACCTCCCCCACACTTCTGATAATCCACTGCAACAAGCCATCTCCCCCTCCTCTTCCCATAATTTGTCCCCCCTTCCAAACCACAAAACTCCAAGGATTCTTAATTGGTCCACAAAATACTCCAAGCAACCCACACCTGCCAATCCCCTGTTCCCGCCAAAATAAATTTAAACGGCCTTGATCAAGTAAGCAAATCCTACGGTCCAAATCCAAGTGGGAAAGAGAGAGAGTGTCTCCAGGGCTATAAAAGAAAAGAAAAAGAGAAAGAAGAAGTAGTAGTGTAGCAGTAGAGTAATTTTAATTTAATGTAATCATTTAAGCTTAATTTCCTTTTTCCAGTTGTAATTTCAGTTAAAATCAGTTGTAGTTAAGATATTTTGTGTAATTTGAATCATCTTTGAAGTTAATTTCATACCTTGTTACTTAAATTTCAAATTGCAATTTTCCATAAAATTCTCAATTCACTCTTAGCTCAGTAATGCTCCCTGATAAGCTTTTGTAAGCTTGCTAAGGTTTGTAGGTGGTTCCAAATCAAAACTCAGAAAAAAAAAATATAAAAAAAAAAGATAGTGTAAAAGCAAAAATAATAAAAAAATTCAAGAAGAAGAAGGTGTATGCACTGGTTTAAAGCTTCATGGGAAGCACAGGGTTGTGTTGAGATCAGTTTGTGTATCATGTCCTTGGATTGGAACTCACAGGAACAAATTGTGAGTTTTTAGTTAATTCCACATTTTATTTGCTTTTGGCTTAATCCTCTATTATATACTGTGTTTAATAGTGTCTTATGATTCAGTGTGTTTAACTTCAGTTTGAGTTTGTTTGCTATGTCTCATTCCCTCAATTCCATGTTTGCTAGATTTTTGTAGTTTGAACATAACTTTGCATTTTAGCTCTTGGCCTACTGCTGTACTTGTTTCTACATCATTTATGCTAGTATATATTTTATATGGCACTACTAATCAGTATGCATAAATATTTTAGTTCAAATCTCATTAAAACAAGAAAATCACAAAAACAGTTTCACATTAGGGGTGTTTGGGTTAACACTTCCTAGGTAGTTTAGAGGTTCTATTGTTAGTTACTTCTGTCCTTGCATATTACACTAGGTTAGGATTAGTCAAAACAAGTCTCAATTCCAAGTTATACACACCCAAAGTCAAAACACATCTCCAAAAGCCCTCTCAGTCCACTGTTGGAGCTGCGAAACCTCAAACCCCCCCCCCCTTTTTAGCTTATAATTGATAAATTTAGCTTAGGTTAGCCTTGCAATAGCTTAATATAACTTCATAAGATCATAGGATTAATCACTAGTTCATAAAAGTCAATTTACTAATTTTTAACAAAAGTCAAAGTTCATCTTTTCAGTTTTTTTTCAGAACTTAAGGGATTTTTATTGAATTATGTGATTGGATTGAAGTTGTGAATCTTGTTCCTATTTGTACTCTACCAGCTCAGTTTTAGATTTCCCCTCTCCTTTTATTTTTGGGAATTTTTGTGTGGGCCCCAAAACCCTCCAAAGAGGGCTGCAGGGCAGCCATACACCCTGCATCAGCAGGTACCACCCCAAACACCACCCTTTGGAGGTGGTTTCCAACCACCTCAGTGGGCCCCAGGCCACCAATTTGGCTTCTTTCCACCCCCCTCCTACCATACTCCATGGTTTGACCAGTGGTTTGACCTGGGAACTGCTGGGACCCACTTGAAATCACCTATCAAGTCTGTCCCATTTTCAGTATCCAAATAAGATTCTAAGTGCTTATTTCTTGCTTCTTGGCTTATCCTAAGAGCTTATTTGTAATATTCTGCCTTAAACATGTCCCATGAACTTATTTGAACCAATTTTTATCTTTGTGGACCCCACTTTAGCTGAATTGAGCTCATTTCTCATGTTGGTCAAGAAAAGTCAACTGTAACACTTATGAGCTTATTCTCAGCTTATTTTCAAAGTTGCAAAAAAGTTGTTTTTATAAAAAGTTAATGTTTTTAGTTGTAAATTAGTTTTCTAAAAGAAAAATCCAGAAAAGTCAAGGTAATTTTAAGTGATAGTTTCTATTTAATTTTAATTAAATTTTATTTTTCATTTTTAGATTTTTTTAAGTACTTGTCATTTTTATATTTTTATTAATTATTTCTTATATTAAAGTATTTATAATAATTTTCTTAGATTTTTATTTCATCATTTAGTATTTATTAGAATTAATTTTAGTTTTATTAATTATTAATTAATAATTAGTTTTAAATAGCATAATTAGTTTTTATTAAGCAAAACCTAGTTTTTATATTTTTTATAGCTTTTATATGTTATAAAATATTTTTAAAAATTTTATTAGAATTTTTACTGTTCATTTAGTATTTTTCTTAATTTAAAATAGTTTAATTAGTTAATTAGTAATTAATTAGTTATTAATTAATAGAAAATTCACAAAAAGACAAAAACACATATTTTTAGTTTTAAAACTTATTTTTAGTTATTTTATAATTTTAGAAATTTTATTTTCATTTTTCTAGTGCTTAATTAATATTGTATTATATTTAAGTATTTTAAATATTAATAATAAGTATTAAATAGTAATTAATTAATATTAAATAATTAATTAGGGTTAAAATTTATTTTCTTTTTCTATAAATTTTCTTTTACTTTTAAGTTTGTAAAAAAGTCATTTTCACCCCTTGGATGTTTTCAGATTTTCGTTTTCACTTTTTATTTTGTACGTTCGCGTTTTATTTAAACGTAACGTACGCGTTTTTAGGTTTTTAACATTTCTGGTTTTTCTTACCTTTTCGACTTATTCATATAGCTTATTTAAGCTATTCTCTTGTAGATTCCATAGTTCAATCAATCTCAAACCCCTTTCCCATCCAGATTCACCCGATCACGAAACCGTTTAATTACAATTCACACCTCGTCGGGACATAACGACCTGGGGAAACCTTATACTTCCGCGAAGCATTGATCTAGGCTGTTTGACTTTGTTTACCATTCCTTGGTCAATATAAGTTAGGTGGTTTAGGCTCAATCAATAAGGTCGCCATATATATGGAGGCTGCTTTGCAATTAAACGATACTCATCCATCTATTTCGATAGTCAAGCTCATGAGGGTGACCTATGTGTGGAAAGGAATGCCCCTGCTTAGATAATGCTACATGCTGTGAAAAATATTGTGGGTATGTGTACTTCAATACAACAACATTTGTTTGTATAGATCATAATTTACATTCATGTATTGACTTCATTATTTCTTCTTGACTTCATTATTTCTTTTTCCATTTTGGAAAGATTGGAGAATCATGTGAGCTTTCACTAATATTTGTACCTAACTTTTTAGGTGCTCAAAAAGCTGCAAAAACAGGTTTAGGGGATGCCACTGTGCAAAGAGCCAATGCAGAGGTCAAGTTACTTATGCTAACCAAGGAGGATCAATTACTTATATTGACCAACCGTACTCAAAGTTCCTAAAGAACAAGAAACACATATCATCCGTGA
Organism: Artemisia argyi; assembly: GCA_030686995.1. Classification (NCBI taxonomy): domain Eukaryota; kingdom Viridiplantae; phylum Streptophyta; class Magnoliopsida; order Asterales; family Asteraceae; genus Artemisia; species Artemisia argyi. Next base: position 27,439,007 of record CM060679.1, read on the forward strand.
ACTTGGTTTGGAGAGGTAATGGAGGCTTATTTTCTACATATTAAAGGCATATAACTTCTGATAATTATTTGTGGACCATGATATGTTAGAAGATGGTAACTGAGGCCTAATATCCTCCCATGCAATTCCTAGAGAAAAAGTTGTGTCCATCCCATTCATATAGCTCCAAACCAGTTCATCAAATTTATCCACATCTAGATATGGGACAGTAAGTTTAAAAATCATTGGGAACTTAACAGCCCAATCGTTGGGCCAATTCCAACGATTATTAGACACAACATCAGTAACCTTCGAGTGGAGACATAGGTTGTAGAATGCAAGAGTCAAGCAACATGTGAAGAGCCGAAATCCAAAACCAGACATTGAATCACACAAAACATCTCTATTTAAATAAAGTGAAAAGACAATTTTGTAACAGCATTTGACCAAAACTGAACCGCGATGTGACTGAACTAGACCTGACTGAGAACCTGAATGTTTTCATATTACGGATCGTAAACCAGACACGCACATAACTGGTCCCGGCAAAGGGCTTAGCATGAGTATAGTTGACTAAAGAATAAGAGAACGCGAGGGGGAATGTTGGATGGTAAACGTTCTTAGATTATATCGTCATCTCAAAAGGATTATACTTTTTCTGTTTAACCATCATAACTCATATTGGTTTTACGGGTCTTCAGGCAGCAACAAGTTATTGGCTTTACTGATTCAATTTTCAATGCTCCAATGGTTTTCTTTAACTCGACTCCAGTTGGATGAATCCTAACAAGGGTAAGAGCTCATTGACCTAAGTTAGTCTCATATACACTTGCAACATGTTTGCAAAATTATCTGTTGTTCATGTAAGCGTGTTGGTATAGAAATACTCACCACGATTGCCATTATGGCTTCAGTGACTTGGCATGTTCTCATTGTAGCCACCATACTTGTCGTAGCTTCAAATTATGCTCAGGTAAAATCTATATCTGGCATAAGTAGTTACGGGTTGAGCCCATGTTCCAAGACATAACATTTATCTTTTACTTTCAGGGATATTATCGACCAACTGCAAGGGAACTAATTAGAATTAACGGAACCACAAAAGCCCCCGTGATGAACTACTCATCTGAAACATCACTTGGAGTGGCAACAATACAAGCATTTAAGATGCAAGACAGGTTCTACAAAGACTATCTTAAGCTGGTGAATGTAGATGCAAGTACTTTCATTTTCTGAAATGCAACCTTATTAGAATAGTTGATTTTGAGAACAGAAGTGTTTTTGAACGTAACCCTGATCACATATGCTTTTCTATTGGTTTTTATACCAAACGGATTTGCATCTCCATGTATTTATGTTTACACCTCCTTTTCATTATAGATATAAGCTTAACTTTAACCTTTAATATGTGTTACAGTTACATGGTACTAATTTTACACTTTTTAACATGTACGTGTGTGAAAAGTCAAGTGCTGAAATATAATCGAAATATGTACATGTTTATACATACACGCCTGTAAAACTATTTTGTTATTTGCCAGAGCAAAGATGGTTCAACCGATCCTTCATTCCATGTTATTAAGGAGCAACATTCAAAAACCATTAATTTGTCATGAAGCATTTACATTGTTTTTATTTAAATGTGTACATAATATATTCTCATTGTGCAAAATCCAATAAGTCAATGGCGTATATGTCAATGTTCAATAAGCAACATTGCATTTTCAAACAAATAGGCTTGTATCGCGATTGTTGGAAAAGATGGTATATAATGCTAATTATTACTTATTTTGGTGGATTTTGGCTGTTTATTTTTCTAAAAGTCTATTTAGAAGGATTTCAGTAATGGCATTTGGACGTTCGTTGATCGGCTGGTTTCATTGTTGTTGTTGTTGTTGTTGTTGTTCAATAATTAGTGTCTTTATTGTTAACGCATAAAAGAAAAAGAAAAACAAAACACCATTGAATATCTTATTGTTCATTAACTAATACCTTCAAACGATATTTATAAGTTAACGAAGAACATGAACCATACAGTTTGGATTGTGTTTTTCAAGATGTTGAGGTATGTACATGTATATTTACTTGTGTACCGACAAATATTATTTATAAAAATATTTATATAACATCTAATTGTTTGAATAACTTAAACAGGACGAGAGAATTCAAATTTACATCAAAAAGGAATTCACGTTTAAATTTGAACCTCTTCTTCAAGAAAAAAAAATAATTTAACTGATTCATTGTACTAAAATACAAATATAAACGAATTATATATCATAACAACTACATTATATAAATACTTAATATTTCATTTTTAAATGATATCACAAATCAATCACTTATAAAAATATTTTTATGTTCGTAAAAATAACATATCTATCATTACTCAGTCTGCAATTTCATACCGTACACTTCTATATGCAATGACAAACAATACATTCATATTAAAAATATAACAACTAATACTTAATCACACCTACAATATTTTGTATTGATACAAAATATTAATTAACATCCAACTAATATTAAAAAACAAAAAATTACGGGCGGGCTTCGAAATCTAGTATATATATATATATATATATATATATATATATATATATATATATATATATATATATATATATATATATATATATACATTTTCTACCCTAAACTTATAAACTTATAACAAATAGGCATATAATTTTCTAACTAATGCATATTTAGTCCCTAAACTATCATATTTTAAAGAAATGACACATATAGTTCCTAGATTATACTAATTTCTATTATTTACTCTATTTACCCCTATATTTATACTATTTGCAGTTTTAGTCCTTTTAGTTTTATATTTGTTTTAATAGTTTATTTTAAGGTTTAATATATTGCAAATCTAGTCCTTACACTAATATCTTCTAGGAAATGTCAAAAATAGTCCCTAGACTTTATTGTTTCAGGAATTTACAATATATACCCCTATGCATGTAATATTTTGCAAAACTAGTCATAAATGCATGTAATTCATAATTTAGCATGGCAATCTAGTTTCTAAGCTTATAAATAACTCATATAAGTTCAAATAAGTCACATAATGCAATTTATATCAACTAAGTAAGCAAGCTATATAACATATAAGCATGCAATTCGATCTATAACTAGGGTTACGAGGGCAAACATGCATGCATGGCAATCTAATAGCTATCTAAGTTATATACTAAGCATCTAAGTCTATTCTAAAACTATATATACGTAAATTAAGGGTTACCTAGGTCGGGGGAGGGCTGAACTAAGGTTTCTAGGGTTTCTTATGGCTCGCTCGACTTCAAACCACAACACAACGCGACCAAAGCTTCCTTGCTCATTTCCTACTGCTTCTAACAACTTCATACTACAGAAATGTGAGGTAGAAAGGGAAAGGAGAGGTGTGAAGAAGAAATGAGAGGAGGATGAGGGTATTTATAGGGCTCGTTAAGGCGGTTTGGATGAAACGGGTTGTCTAGGTGTCACGGCGGGGGAGGGGTGAGCAAGCAAGGCTAGGAGGGGTGGTGGCAGGTCTAGTGGTGATGAGGATGAGCTATGGTAGCTAGGGGCTGAGTTCTAGGCCGGTTGTGGTGGGAGGAAGCCGAGAGAGGCGGTTAGGGTAAAATTGGTGACAAGGAGGTGATGCACCTCCTAGCTTGGGTGCTTGGAGGTTCTAGGGTGCTAGCTTAGTCATATAGAGGAGCTAGGATGGTTGCTTGTTCATATTAAGGTGCTTAAGTAACATGGTTTAGGTGTTTAAGTCTAATTTTTATCTAGTTTTGTTTACTAAGTGTTTAAGATTTTATATATGTTTTAGTATCTTAATTAAGGTCCTAATGATGCTTAGTAACTATTAGTAGCTTATACTAAGTGATGGTAGCTTATGGTAAAGTTTTAACCTAGTTTTGACCTAGTTTCGGAAAGTTATGACCTAATTAAGGTTTTGTGCTTATATGACTTGTACCTAAGTTTCTAGGGGTTGTACTATAACCTAAGGGTTCTAATATATCGTAAGGTAGCTATTTTAACTTATATCTAAGTCCTAAGCACTTTGCATGTAAGTTCAGATTGGCAGTTAGGGTTTTAAAACTAACCAGAAACACATAGGTGCATTTAGGGTTTCTAGCAAGTATAGGGTATTATAGTACTAGTTTTCTTAGTGAAAATATGTTTATTACCTTGACTTGACATACCGGAATGTTTACATCAAGTAAACATTATAGTGGTTGGCATAGGTGGATACGTGAGCTTGTCTAAGGGTTAGTTAGGTTATAATGATATATTAAAGCAAAAAATTAACTCGGGAAAATCCTATAGGCATTTATAATCCTAGTGTGTTCTAATAAGGGCCTAAGTTAAGTTAGTAAGGCATTCTAATCCTAGGGTGCTAGTGAGGGCCTAAGCTAAGTTAATAAGGCATTTCTAACCTAAGGGGAAGTTAGTGGTTTTTGACAGTCTCCCATCCTGAAAGAAAATCTCATCCTGAGATTTAACTATGGTTAGTATGTGATGGTGTGAATAGATGGGGATATTTAGCACATATTTGATCCTCTCGTTCCCAAGTATACTCTGGTCCTCTTTGGGAGTCCCAGCGTACCTTAACGATAGGAATCCGGTGATGTTTTATATTTTTGACCTCTCGGTCCATAATTTCCACTGGTTCTTCAGTGAAATTGAGCTTATCATCCAATTGAAGCTCGTTAATAGGAACAACTAGTGACTCATCCGATAAACACTTCTTTAGATTTGATACGTGAAACGTGTCGTGTATATTACTTAGTTCATCCGGTAATTCAAGTCGGTATGCGACTGGACCAATTCGTTCTAAAACCTTAAAAGGTCCAATGTATCTCGGACTAAGCTTTCCTTGCTTTCCAAAAAGAAAGACACCTTTCCTAGGTGAAACTTTCAACATAACCCTATCTCCGACTTGAAATTCTAAAGGCTTACATCTTATATCGGCATAACTCTTTTGCCGATCTCTTGCAGCTTGTAAGCGTTGTCGGATTTGAACAATTTTCTTATTTTTCTCATGGATTATCTCCGGACTCGTGAGTTGTACTTCTCCAACTTCAGCCCAGCAGATCGGAGATCTACACTTTCTCCCATAAAGTGCCTTATACGGTGCTGCTTTTATGCTAGCGTGATAACTATTGTTATACGAGAATTCTACTAATGGCAAGTGTTTCTCCCATCCTTTTCCAAAATCTATCACACACGCTCGAAGCATATCCTCGAGTGTTTGGATAGTTCTTTTACTTTGACCATCAGTTTTGCGGATGATATGCCGTACTCATGTCTATCTGAGTACATAAGGCCTCTTGCATAGATTGCCAAAGTCTTGACGTGAAACGAGAATCACGATCCGATATAATAGATATTGGCACTCCATGTCGGGAAAGTATTTCCTTGAGGTACAACCTAGCAAGGGTTTCCATATCATCTGTTTCTCGTATAGGAATGAAGTGTGCTGATTTTGTAAGGCGATCAACTATTGCCCAAATAGCATCATGCTCGTTGAATGTTCTAGGTAGTTTAGTGATAAAATCTATCGTAATCCTTTCCCACTTCCAAATGGGAATCTTAGGCTGTTCCAATAAACCAGACGGCTTTTGGCATTCAGCCTTTACTCTAGAACATGTTAAACACCTGCCCACATATTTGGCAATAGATGCCTTCATGTCGGGCCACCAATAGTGTTTCTTCAAATCCTGATACATCTTGTCAGATCCTGGGTGAATGGAGTACTTAGATTTATGGGACTCGTGCATTATTACGTTCCTTAAGTTACCATGATAGGGTAACCATTTTCGACCCTTAATACAACGAGTTCCGTCTGAACTTATCTTAAAAGCCTTATCCATCCCTCGTAAATTCTCAAGTTTACGATCCTTCATTTAGAGGGCTTCATTCTGGGCTTTGAGTATTTGAGAAGGTAGATTTGAATGAAGAGTCATTACTAACGACCTAACTCTAAGTGGTTTGATTCGTTCCTTTCGGCTCAAAGCATCTGCTACTATGTTAGCTTTGCCAGGACTATAACGAATCTCACAATCGTAATCAGCAAGCAGTTCTACCCATCGACGTTGTCTCATGTTCAACTATTTTTGATCAAGAATATGCTGTAGGCTTTTGTGATCAATGAAAACCGTACACTTAGTGCCATACATATAATGTCTCCATATTCTTAGAGCGAACACTACTGCTCCTAATTCTAGATCATGTGTAGTGTAGTTTTCCTCATGTGTCGTGAGTTGTCGTGATGCATAAGCGATTACTTTATCCTTTTGCATTAACACAGCTCCAAGACCTCTTCGAGAAGCATCACAGTAAACGACAAAATTATCGTTTCCCTTTGGTAATGCTAAGATCGGAGCTTCACACAACTTTCTCTTCAAAAGTTGGAAAGCTATCTCTTGATCTTTTCCCCAGTCAAACTTCCTATTTTTCTGGGTTAGCTCTGTCAAAGGTTTAGCTATTTTTGAAAATCCTTCAATAAACCTTCGATAGTAGCCCGCAATTCCTAAGAATTGTCGTATCTCAGTAGGATTCTTAGGTTGCGACCAATCCTTAATGGCTTTGATTTTTGTTGGATCGACACGAAGTCCTTGTTTATCTATCATGTGTCCGAGAAATTGCACAACACTAATCCAGAATTCACACTTAGAGAACTTTGCATAAAGTTTCTCCGTCTTAAGCAGTTCTAGGATTATTCTCAAGTGTTTAGCGTACTTTTCCTTATTACGTGAATAGATAAGGATATCATCTATGAACACTATTACAAATTATCCAAGTATGGTTTACACACCCGATTCATGAGGTCCATGAAAACCGCTGGTGCGTTTGTCAAACCAAATGGCATAACTTGAAATTCATAGTGCCCATATCTTGTTCTGAAAGCGGTCTTAGGGATATCTTCTTCCCTCACTCTCAATTGATGATAGCCTGATCGTAAGTCGATTTTTGAGTATACGCTCGAACCTTGTAGTTGATCAAATAGGTCATCAATCCGGGGTAATGGGTATCAATTTTTGATAGTAAGTTTGTTTAATCCACGATAATCGATACACATCCTCATAGATCCGTCTTTCTTCTTTACGAATAGGACAGGAGCTCCCCAGGGTGATGTACTTGGACGTATAAAACCTCGATCGGTTAATTCAATGAGTTGTTCAGAGAGTTCCTTCATCTCTGAAGGGGCTAACCTATAGAGTGCTTGGGCTATAGGTGTTGCTCCGGGAATTAAGTCGATTTGAAATTCAATTTGATGAATCGGAGGTAAGCCAGGTAAATCCTTAGGAAAAACTTCTGGGTATTCCTTGACTACAGGGATCTCCTCCAGTCATTTTTCGTCTGCCTTAGTCTCCGTTACTTGAACCACAAAAACTTGACAACCTTGTGACATGCATCGTTTTGCTTTGATACATGAAATGAAGTTAAGTCTAGTTCTACTTTGATCTCCTCGGATAGTTAAAGTCTCACCGTTGATAGGTACATGGATGATTTTCTCGTCACAAAGAATCTTTGCTTGATTCTTGGACAACCAATCCATTCCCACAACAACGTCAAAACTACCGAGCCTAATGGGTATGAGATCGATCTCAAAGTGGTGGTTAAGTAAGGTTAGGGTACAACCCTTAATGACCGTGTTAGTACTAACTAAGTTTCCGACGGCCATTTCTATCTCATAATAATTATCTAAAGCTATGGGTTTAATCCTAAGTCTAGAGGCCGTGACTACGCTTGGATCTGTGGATCATTCCTATCCCTCAACATGTATGCTCTACCCTGGGCACCATCAGTATTTTTCTTTGGGCATTTATTCATATAATGACCCTTTTCCCCGCAAGTATGACAAATGACTGTTGCTGGTGGTGGATTTCCTCTAGCAACTGGTCTTTTGTTCTTGCAATCCTTTGGGTAATGGCCCACCTTGTTACATATGTTACATTTAATGACACAAGGCCTTGTGTGATGCCAGCTGCATCTCCTACACACAGGGGCACTTCCAACATACCCACTTTTCTCCTTTAAAGTGGTGGCATAAGCTTTTGCATTATCTTGCCTTGGTTGAGGATAGGGATTTGTATGATTACCTCCGGTGTTATTACGGTTGTTACCGAAAGCTCTCCCATCGTGGAGCTTTCACTTATTATCGTAGGGCACTGGCACAGAGTTGTGCTTTGTTACTTGGTCCATTAACCTTAAGGTTATGTTAATGGCCTCCTCTAACGTTTGAGGTTTAGAGGCTGTAACATTCCCTTCGATACTCCGGGGCAAACCTCCGATGAAAACTTCTATCGTCTTTTCAACAGTTGGTACCATTGTAGGACACAAAGTAGCCAACTCTTGAAATCTCCTAATATAAGTTTTAACATCGTTCCCCTTCACAGTTAAGTTATAAAATTCATCCTCCATTTTCTTGACTTCTTTCCGAGGGAAGTATTTCTTAATCATAAGTTTCTTAAACTCAACCCAAGATAACTTATATGCCTCTTCTATTCCTATTGGTTGGGCATACGAATTCCACCAAGATAACGCTTCCTCAGTAAGCATTCCCGTTGCAAATTTAACCCTACAATCCTCTGTACAATTACTTCGGGAAAACACCGATTCACATCTCTCAAACCAATGAATTAATCCTATGGCCCCTTCTGTCCCCTTGAAATTGAAGGGCTGACAGCTTATAAATTCCTTGTAGTTACTCTTCTTCACTACAGGGATTTCAGGGTTTCTAGCCACGTTTGCATCCCTAGCTCCTAGTGCTGTAGTTACACTGTCAGTCACTAGTTGCTGGATATCTTCCTGAGTCATGGCGGGTGTAGTGGGAGTGACAGGTGGAGTAGTTCTTGTACGTGCCATTCTAAAGGTAAGATATGGTAAGAATTTTGTTATAGTTTATGTTTTAAGTGCTGAAAGCACTTTTCTGATACCGGATGGGTTTTAAAAAGGGCAAGTTCCTAGCAAGAATCGTTGTGGTTCACCGAAAATAGTTTCCCCCTCCGTCTAAAGGCATAGTGATTCTAAGGGATCCTAAGTTTTTACTATTCCTAGGTATGTCTACTTGTTTTAATTTTTCCTATTTGTTTTAGTTTTTAAGTCCTAATGCAATCTAGTGTGTTCTAAGGAAATGGGGAATCTTAATACGGGATACGAGTTTTATGAAAAACTTTTTTTTAAATGAAAACCTAGCAAGTACCCGTTTAACTAAGTTATCTACCTATATTATCTAAACCTATAACCTTATTTTTGCTCTAGGTTACTCTTAAGATCTTGAATGGCCTCCAAGAGTTCGTTTATGTCAGACCTATGATTATCCCTATGATCCCCGATAATTATTTCGATGGTGGAAAGTCTAACATGTGCGGTACTTACTTCGTCAGAGTGTCCTTCATATTTTGTTTGTAACCTAAAGACTTGATTACGAGTTTTCTCTAATTCACTTTCTAACCTATTTTTACCTATTCCTAATTCCCTAATCCTAATTTCTACTTCTTCCATTCTTTCTAAAGATAGTTTATCTAGATGACTAGGTATTTCATCTATTTGTTCATCATGCCTTTCTAAAGGTGTTTTATACGAACTACTACCTATGTTAAACCTAGAGGGAGGTGATGGTGGTATAAAACGTATTTCTTAAGGGGAGATGAATCTATTTCGGGAACATAACGATCTTGACTAGTATAGTGGGGTTTAGGTGGGGTAGGGGTTATAGTAGGTACAGTAAGAATGTTTCCACCATATGCCTGCATATACCCATTATATGCTTGCATATAGGGGTCATTCGGGGAAAGTTATAATCCTAGGTTAGTTAAGATATTCTGGGCTAATTCTTCCGGAGAATTAGAACCAGTAGATGAGTGAGTAGGAGTAGCCGGAGCATACTCATAACCTTCGGATGAAGTATCCATCTCATCGGTATCCAACACGATGATAGGATTGTTAAAGGATGACATATCTAACTATAATTCCCGAAGGAATATCTTAGCATAATTCTAACCTAGTTAAGCATTTTAAAGGCAATTCTAATAGTGGGGATTCTATCCTAAGGGCAATAGTGAGATATCTAATCCTAAAGGCACTTCAGGGGTTCTAATCTAAAGGCAAGTTAGGGATTCTAACCTAAAGGTAGTTGGGTATTCTAATCTAAAGGCAGTTGGTGATTCTAATATTAAGGCAGTTGGGGATTCTAATCTAAAGGCAGTTGGGGATTCTAATCTAAAGGCAGTTGGGGATTCTACTAGCACGGATGACCTTTTTGAAAAAGTGGTTATAGTTTTTAGGAAAATCCTTTTGTTCTCTATAACCAAGGCTCTGATACCAATCTGTAACACCCCCATTTTCACTGATCGCGGCGGATAAAGTGTTTGGGGTACTACTCATGGAAACAAAGACAAGATAATAGAAAATGACTCGAAAAGAGACGTTTTTGAAAAATATTGTTATCATTCATTTATTCATCAGAGTTTTTATAGTAAAAGATATATTTTTACCAAAAGAGAGATCCCTAAGATACGTTTTATGACACAAAATTGATGAATGATAACTATTCTGGATGTCCTCATGTCCAGTGGTTCTCCGTGCCAGGGTTCCTATAGTGCCTAATTACCTAAGATAGCATGCTTAAAAGTCAACACGTATGTTGAGTGAGAGTCATAGGTTTAAAAAGTTAAAGTATAAATACAAGTTCCACAGAGTTCAGCTTAAACTCTATGTGTGGAAAAGTGTTAGTGTTAGAAAGAAGGTATATTGTACTAAGCTCATGAACCACACGTTAACAATCCGGGTCATGGGGTCTGCAGACCAAACCATGAGGGGATGGGAAGGATAACTTTTCAAAGTTAAACCTTCAGTGGGTTGAAATATAGTATTTATTGGTACCACCTAGTGGGGTGTTAATGCCAACGGGAGTTGTCAAACTCCAATAGATCTATCAACTATATTCGCGTTCGCTTGGGTAAAACATCCCAAACGATTAGATTCATGAATTTTGGTTATGTAATGATGGCTGTTAGTTTACTCGTTTAATAACCAGAGCAAAGACTTGTATTTGCTATTAAAGCATGTATCCCCCTCACAGGGTTTGTAAAACATTTAGAAAGCATTTAAAAGGGTGTGAGGCTATGAAAACTCACCTGAGTCTCTACTAATTATAGTAGGGGTTAGACAACTCACTTACGTATCCTGGGGTAGTGCGGGTGTGCGTATGTCAAGTCTTAGTCTAGGTTTTCTTAACTAATTACTATTAGGTGTTTTATATAACATAACACCGTTCGGGCCATTGTAATTCAGTAGTATATGACTCCTCACATGAAGCTCCCTACTATTGTATTATGTGATCAGAATAATACCGTTCAGGCCATCATAATTCAGAAGTTAATACTCCTCATACAAAGCTCCATATTATTGAGTTATGTTGTTATTAATTTTTAGTTATAACATAACACCGTTCAGGCCATCATATCTCAGAAGTATATGCAATAATCGTTCGAGGAGTCAGGGCACTTTAATTCGTAAACCCAAAAACTCGTCAAAATGAAATATCCACATAGTACTCCTTACATGAAGCTCCCTAGTATTGTGTTATGTTTCTAACTTAAATAGGTTTTTATATTTCATGAAAATAGTCCATTTTTACCCTTTATATATATATATATATATATATATATATATATATATATATATATATATATATATATATATATATATATATATATTTACATTTTCTACCATAAACTTATAAACTAATAACAAATAGGCATATAATTTTCTAACTAATGCATATTTAGTCCCTAAACTATCATATTTTAAAGAAATGACACATATAGTTCCTATATTATACTAATTTCTATTATTTACTCTATTTACCCCTATATTTATACTATTTGTAGTTTTAGTCCTTTTAGTTTTATATTTGTTTTAATAGTTTATTTTAAGGTTTAATATATTGCAAATCTAGTCCTTACACTAATATCTTCTAGGAAATGTCAAAAACAGTCCCTAGACTTTATAGTTTCAGGAATTTACAATATATACCCCTATGCATGTATTATTTTGCAAAACTAGTCCTAAATGCATGTAATTCATAATTTAGCATGGCAATCTAGTTTCTAAGCTTATAACTAACTCATATAAGTTCAAATAAGTCACATAATGCAATTTATATCAAGTAATTAAGCTATATAACATATAAGCATGCAATTCAATCTATAACTACGGTTACAAGGGCAAACATGCATGCATGGCAATCTAATAGCTATCTAAGTCATATACTAAGCATCTAAGTCTATTCTAAAACTATATATACCTAAATTAAGGGTTACCTAGGTCGGGGGAGGGCTGAACTAAGGTTTCTATGGTTTCTTATGGCTCTCTCAACTTTAAACCACAACACAACGCGACCAAAGCTTCCTTGCTCATTTCCTACTGATTCTAACAACTTAATACTACATAAATGTAAGGTAGAGAGGGAAATGAGAGGTGAGAAGAAGAAATGAGAGGAGGAGGAGGGTATTCATAGGGCTCGTTAAGGCGGTTTGGGTGGAACGGGTTGTCTAGGTGTCACGGCGGGGGAGGGGTGAGCAAGCAAGGCTAGGAGGGGTGGTGGCAGGTCTAGTGGTGATAAGGATGAGCTATGGTAGCTAGGGGGCTGAGTTCTAGGCCGGTTGCGGTGGGAGGAAGCCGAGAGAGGCGGTTAGGGTAAAAGGGGTCACAAGGAGGTGATGCACCTCCTAGCTTGGATGCTTGGAGGTGCTAGGGTTCTAGGTTAGTCATATAGAGGAGCTAGGATGGTTGCTTGTTCATATTAAGGTGCTTAAGTAACATGGTTTAGGTGTTTAAGTCTAATTTTTATCTAGTTTTTTTTACTAAGTGTTTAAGGTTTTATCTATGTTTTAGTATCTTAATTAAGGTCCTAATGATGTTTAGTAACTATTAGTAGCTTATACTAAGTGATGGTAGCTTATGGTAAGTTTTAACCTAGTTTTGACCTAGTTTCGGGAAGTTATGACCTAATTAAGGTTTTGTGCTTATATGACGTGTACCTAAGTTTCTAGGGGTTGTACTATATCCTAAGGGTTCTAATATATCCTAAGGTATCTATTTTAACTTATATCTAAGTCCTAAGCACTTTGCATGTAACTTCAAATAGGCAGTTAGGGTTTTAAAACTAACCGAAAACACATAGTTGCATTTAGGGTTTTCTAGCAAGTATAGGGTACTATAGTACTAGTTTTTTTAGTGAAAATATGTTTATTTCCTTGAATTGACATACCGGGATGTTTACATCAAGTAAACATTGTAGTGGTTGGCATAGGTGGATACGTGAGCTTGTCTAAGGGTTAGTTAGGTTATAATGATATATTAAAGCAAAAATTTAACTCGGGAAAATCTTATAGGCATTTCTAATCTTAGTGTGCTCTAATAAGGGCCTAAGTTAAGTTAGTAAGGCATTTCTAATCCTAGGGTGCTAGTGAGGGCCTAAGCTAAGTTAATAAGGCATTTCTAACCTAAGGGGAAGTTAGTGGTTTGTGACACTATTGATACGCTATCAACAAACATACATATAAATTTAATGGAAAATTACCAAAATGGCCCGTTGTCCTGCGGTTTAGGCATATTTAGCCCTTTTTTGAAAAATTCCCGTTTTAGCCCAGGTTACCCTGGGCAACTTTCGTACAGCCAACCAAAAGATGACAAGTGTCCTCAAGTTGCCCAAACTACAAAAAAGTTGCCCAAAACACACGAAAGTTGCCCGACGTGGCACTCTGTAGTTGACTATTCAAATAGTTGCCCAGGGCAACCTGGCTAAAACGAGAATTTTTCAAAAAAGGGCTAAATATGCCTAGACTTTGGGCAACTGGGCTGTTTTACCAATTATCCCTAAATTTAATTATAAAAATTCAAAACAAACCGTTAAATTATATCACAAATTACAAAAACTATCTTAAACTTTTCCTTTTTAAGGAGTGTAACATATACATAAATCCGCGACTGTTTGTAATTAAATATTTTTCGCATATTAATTAGTTAATATATTACGGAGTATTTAATTGCATGTAACCTGAATTAATCTGAAAACCCTACGGAAGAAATGCAGGAACTCATTTAACCACACAATTACACGTGTTTAGTGTGTGTTTATGTGTTCTTTGTAATCTTGCCATTCCATCATAAATCAAGTTATTCAAATAAATTGAAATTGGAGTTAAAGTATCATGTGTTCAATCATCCATTTTTCATATCTTTGATACCTATTTAAATGTACCCATGATATGGTTAATGATCATGTTGACTTGTGTGGTTAAGATTGTTAAATTCCATATTAACCCGTGTGGTCATAATTACCCATAGTTCATCATTAGTGCTTATGTAGCACTTAAATTTGCAATTCCCCCGTAATGATACAGAGTATTAGGGGCAGTTTGAATTGTGGGTTTTGAGTACGTGGATAGGTTTAGGCATCATAAAAGTTGTTTGGTAGACCGACATATGATTTAAACATTAGCATCAAGCCTAAATATTGGACTATACAAATCAGGCCGCTCTCATTGGTTTTCATCTATAAGAGAGGGCGGTACATAGTATTGTTACCCGCCATTTGCAAAAAAAAATTTAAAAAAAGAAGGTCCAACGGTGTCCCTATTCGCCACCATCCTGCACCGGGCCCTGGTACCATTCATTCCTTCGAAATTTCACCCGCAAACGTTGCAGATTAGTTTCCTTTTTCTTTTTTTGTTTTGTGAGTGGAGTATTTATAGTAGTGTTTTGATATGACGCACATGAACCAATAACAATTATTGGTTTATTGCTAGGGAAAGTGTTTTAATTATTAGAGCGTCGTTGGAGAAGCGTTGTATGACCACCAATAACATTTATTGATTTATTGCTTCACCTAGCACTCTATGTACATGTTTTGTAGGCACATATTTACTCTTGGGCTTTTTTTTCCAAGTATAATTATATTAAGAGAGAATTTCATATATTATCTTAGAAATCTTCCTAATTTCAATACCCAATCATATCTTATATCAAATTAGTGACGATTCTACCCTTGTTTTATTGAGTGCAAAAGGGCCAAAACCCTCACTAAAGATGAAAATCCACCCATTTAATCACCGAACCCTTCTACAGTCATTATATCACATAACTCTCCTTTAGTTTGCTAAGCTACATCCGACATCTTATTGCGAAATCCTTAACATTGTGCTTACCCTCCATTGTGAAACGTGATATGTAACATCAATTAATATATTTGAAATGTTTATTACATCCTCAACATAACATGGTGTTTAGTTAATAGGCCTCCTGAAACATAAGTCTAAGTCGAGTCACTGATGGTTATACAACAATTAAATATTCTATTGGATTTTGATAAGGTTTTATTTTCGTTTGATTATGTGAATTTATAAGGCCTTTTGGTAGGAACTCATATTGTTTCAGTTGCGTGTTGTTAATTAACTATTCTTGAAATTGATTCATAACATTTTGTTATTATCACAAAAAGTTAGTCGCTTCTCTTGTATTCATAAGGGTTTGTCAGTGATGTTTGGCATCTAATTTGTAGTTAAAAATTAAAGTTTGTCTAGGTAAATAAGTAACTAACAAAATTTTCAGAAGAGGGGTATATCTCTCATATTATAAACTTCTTTTTATATGATCAGACATATTTGATATTTCAAATGTATTAGTGGGTATATATGATATTTAAGAATTGAGTTGGGTATATATGAAATTAGAGAGATTTTTAAGAAAAAATATGAAATTGCCCTTATATTAATTTAAAATCTTACACCCATATACAAAACAGACAACTTTTATACTGTCACACATTTTTCTTTCATACTTTTCTTTCAACCCTATCTCAAATCCATATTATAATCCAAACCCCCTGGAAAAACAAACGCACCCTTAATTACATCAACCTCATCAAGATAGTAATAGAAAATTCTGAAAAGATATCACAACATCAACCCCATTAAATATTGACCGGAGGTGTTATAAAAAAAACTTTAAAAATCTAACCACCACAGGACCGTTATCTTTGCAATGAATTAAGATAAGATTTTTCTACATATATACATGTTTCATATGCATATGTAGTTGTATTACACAATACTGGACACAACATGACTTTTAGATCTTTAACCCCAATTAGAGGTGGCAATTTAAGGCCCATTTTAAGGCTTAAAAGTTAAAACAATACTTGGTAAAAGTTAGGTCAACTTAGGTAAATATTTTTAATGGGATAGGTTTAGTTAGGTATTGTTAAATCTATCTATACTAATAAACCAGAATAATTTACAAGTCCTATAAAGCACACCATGCATTTAATTGGCTGATGTATCTCTTTTATGATTGGTCGAGTGTTTAATGCATACAACTTCTTGATGCAGTACTTCCTCACACCTTACAATAGAAAACGTCTCCTTCAATTCCTCATTCCTAAAACACTTTCCTTCTTCACTACTATTCTTCCTCTACACGATTTGAATAGGTCAGTTATATTCCTGTACATCAATTACTCGATTGTATTTTTGTTAAGCATTAAATTGATTGTAACAGTTTCCTTAAATCTCCAATACGCTTCCATTCTATTGCAATACGCTTTCAAAATCATCCACTTTTTCAAAACCACTTCTTCTTCTTCAACCAGAACATCTTATATACGATTCCTCATTTGAATCAAATCAAATTCAATGCATTCAAAACAACATCCAAAAATAACCTACGAATTGGTCTATATATCTTTGATTCAAGGATTATCATCAACCCTAATTCATGACTGAAAATTTATATTATCGAATCATACTCCATAATTTTGGTAAGTTTTAATTGTATTGAATCAATTTGGTTTGTATTATTAATGTTTTTTATGCTTATTATATAAACCCAGTAATTTAGGTCTGGGATGCAGCCAAGTATGAAAAACTGAGACTGAATCATGTAGCAGATATGATTTTGGTAAGCTGAATACTGTTGTTGTTACTAAGGTCCCGCTTGGTTCAAAGAGGGGAAAGGGAAAGGGAATGCAAAGGAATGAGTGAGGTGGGTAACCAATACCTTACCCCCTCCCCCCCCCCCCCCCCCAATTTACTCTATAATAGTTGATTACCCACTTTGAAGTAATCAATCCCTTTGCACTCCTTTACCAAGCACAATATAATGAGAGAGGTGGGCCCTTTTGAATACCTTACCCATTCCCCACCCCCCTTAAACCCCCCCCCCCCCCCACCAAGCACCCCCTAAATGTTCTACTCGATTTGATTTTTGGGTTCAACTCATCGAAACATGTAGCAAATATGATTTTAGAAGATGGAATAGAGGTATTGTAACCAAAACACCACCTGTGTTACTTTTGTTTAATTATGTGTTGTTTTGAGTTCATTTGTTTAATTGTGCAGGTTCATGTTTCATTCTGAGCCATAGGGTTATAAACACACATAAAAAGGTTTTCTTTCACATATGCATTCTAATGGCCCAATTAAAGGTTCACTCAAGTCTCTCATCTCTCTAATTGTTGTTCTCAATTTCAATTTTATGTTATGGATTCTTTGTTGTTATGATTTTTGTATGAATACAATTCAAATTTGTTTTATAATTTTTGCATAATTAGTTTTTTAAATATGGCTGATGTAGATTTCGATACTTTTGATTCACTTTTTATGATGTCTACGAGACATTTTATTTGAAGGCCACGTAGCTTTGTCTACTTGATTTAAGAGAAAGGTAATTGTCGGAGGTAATATGTATTTCATCATCTCAACATTGATTTATTATATCAATCGTTTTCGTCTTAGTATAAGTCCTTCAAAAGGAAAAATCAATTTTGGAGTTAAAAAGAGTCTCCTTGGAAGCAAGAGACAAGCTTCATTTAAATATTTTTGTTTAATGAGTTTAGGATGTTTTTTGTTTTTTTTTCCTATTGTTTTATTCTTGAATGAATTTGTTAAATGTGATGTGATTTTGTTTATTGTTAGGATTTTGGAGGAATTGGGTATGGATTAGTGGTTGGTGCGCCCTGTTGGCTTATTTGCATGCTCAAGATTATTGGTCAGGTAATAATCATAAGAGTAGTATTTTTCTTTGCAAATTATTTGGTACTTATATGTTTGATTTCAACAGAAAAACGTAGACCCAGTCGCCCCTAAGCTAAGTGATATGTTTTTTGTTTGCAGGATTTTTAACGGAAATTATTAAACAAGTGCACGAATTGAAGGAATTTCCTTCTTAGGGTCAGGTCATGTAGGATTGATGAAGAAAAACCTGACCCAAAAAGTCGACTTCCTTCGACTGTTGTGAAGGTAAGGAGAAAGAGTCATTTTTGGTAATAGATGCTAAACTAAAAAATAAAAAATGCAGCTATATAATCTTATTTTTTATGTTATTGCGTTTTTGTGTTGGGGAATATTGATGCTAAACTGAAATTGTAGGATATTTTTTACCGTAAAGTTTCAGAGCGAGAGGAATGGAGTTGTTCCTGCAAAAAAGCTAATTGAATATCTGCAAGATATGGTATATGCATATTTATTTACCATATTGTGACTTCAAGTAGCAATAACCAAAGACAGATCCAAAACGCAAAGCCCAGCAGGCCAACACCCCCATCGAAATCATAACCTAATCACAATAAAATCTTGGAAAATTCAATAAACAACAAAAGGTATTTTTCTGATGGACCTATTTACTTATGCACGGGTCTGCTGTGTCATTTTATCGTCTTTACAGGCTGAATAATCAGAATAAAATAATTAAGCAGAAAAGATAATTGTTCAAATGGGTCAAAAAAATTAAAGCGGGTCAAAAGTTACCAAAAGTGCGATATTATTCAAATCAAACCACCAGATAAAAGGGTCAAAAAGAGGATGATGACATGTTCAGCGAAAAATGAAAGCAGCAGAGTGGGTAGACGTAAAATAGCAAGGGGATAGACCCAGTTTAGTTATTTGATGAACCAGACCCGTTGACATCATTCCAACTTTCATCAAGTAGTTTCATTGGCAACACTTTCATAAATTAGTTTCTTTTTGCTCCACATAAGTTGCTTCTTAGTTCCTCAAGTATGCCAATTTTGATTATAGGCCAATTTTTTTAAACATAAGCTAAATACTCTTTTAACCAAGCAGCATATGTGTAGCAAAACTAATAGCAAAATTGGCCCATGATCATTTGCTATCTTTTTAGTTCTATTCAAACACTCAAACCGCCATATAAAAGGGTTAACATAAACACCCCTATAATATTTGAGTTTATAAGTAGTATTAGATAGTGAAATTAGGAGCTGCAGAAAAGAGTACCAGCATGGATTAGGGAACGGTCGAGATTGGGATGAGTAACTTTTGGTGAACGTGGTGAGTACATATTTTGTGATTAAAGCGAGTGCATTGTTGCGGGTATTGGTGAGAGAAAGTGGTGGTCGTTAAAACGAGTGTATCAATTTTCAGAAACAGGGCCTCCTGTCTTGAGAATTTCATTAATTTGTAAGAAGTATTTCGGGTAGGTAACTTAAACCAATAAAACATTAATATACAAGTATTTTTTTTACCTGTTGATGAGGCGAAAAGTGTACCGCTTTTAAGGGGTCATTTAAGCCCGAATTCGAGATTATTTGATCAAATATTGCCCTAAATCGTTCCTTTTGTCATTTTAGGTACTTTTGGAGAGAAATCTGGAAAAGGAAGCATTTTGGACATTTTTGGAGCATAAAAGTGAAGAAAACGGCAAAGTCTCAAAATCCTTGCGGGGAACAGTACCTAACGACGTCAAGGGTTTATACAGGACGGCGTCAAGAGTGGCAAAAGAGGTGGAATTGGAAAATACACATGACGATCCAGAAAGTTTTTAGGCTTATTGGCCTGACGGCGTCACCTAGGCCGTCAGGGTCGGCCCTGAGTATTCTTCTACATGACGGCGTCAAAAATGGATCTAGGCAATACGAATTTCATCATGGCGGCGAGTTGACGGCGTCAGAAGTTAATACGTGACGCCGTCAGGATGCATAGTCTATATATATTTTTCCAATTTTTTTATTGTAAAGTGTGGAACTTTGTGTGGGATATTAGGTCATAAACCCTAAGACGAATTTTACAGCTTTTTCATGGGTTTCAACCCCTTGGTTCTTCCATGTTCAATTGAAGATAAGTACTTATTCAAATTGTTCAATATGTCTATGTGTTGTGTGATTATATCTTACGCTTGTCTTCTCTTTAACATGCTAGACTAGGTTTTTATTGTGTTTGCTTAGATATAGTGAAACCTAGATGTTGATTATGGGTTGATTGTTTGTTTATAATTGTTACGGATGATTGTATTCGATGTTAGGCTTAAGAAAACTGGCAGACTTTCATTGGTAACTTGCTTGAATGTCTTAAGAAACATGATCGGAGGTGTACTATGATTTTTGGTTGTATTTAATGCGTAAGAGAATTCTAATGATCCCATGTTAGGAGCTTCTAACGGCTCGACATAGGAGTGAAGTAGGATCTTATAGAGTTAGGGAATATTGTACACAGCCCTATGACTAGTATTAAGGAATATAACCCGTCATCCATGCAATTGTAACAAGCTAATCAACCTGTAAAAGATATCTAGGGAGTAATGAAATCTAAGTAAACACAACTTTTCTCATTATTGTTTCCACCACATTAGTATAATAGTTTAATTTTCATTTCTTTTATTTTATTTTGATTGCATCTTTAGTTAATTGGGTTAGTTGGCTAGCAACTAATTTCGCCCACTCCTAAAAAACCAGAGATTTTACTTGCTTTCATAAAATATAAAAAATACAAAAAGAATCATCCCTCACCTCTAGACCTAGTTTAGTAGGCTTTCTAATCCTAGCGACACTATTCCTGAGTTGAACGATCAATCCCCTGGTACTTGTCACTATACTATACTAAACGATCAGGTACACTGCCTGGTGGGGGTTGTATGCTTCTCAAGATCCCTTGAGAGGTAAAACCTGTTGCTAGGGCGCAATTCCCACGTATCAAGTTTTTGGCGCCGCAGCCCGGGGAATAGTTATTGTCTAGGTTAGGATTTCTTTTTATTAGGTCTACTTGCTAGATTCCTTTCTAGTAAGATTTTTATTTTTATTTCTATGTTTTCTTTAGTCTATCTCATTTCTTCGTTTCTTTGTTCGTAACGTTTACCATCCGACATCATGGAAAGTGGTAACATCTTTGATCCCATCAATCCACCACAACAAAACCACCCACAAAACCCAGCACTAGCAAACCAACCTCCTAGGCCCCGGTCTTTAGGAGAGTATTCCCATCCTAGCCACCAAGGCTATCGAAACACCATTGAGCTCACTCAAGGGGCCAATGTGTCCCCCTTGCGATCCGACACCATCCGGTTGGTGCAAAGCGGATGTGCATTCCATGGACTTCGTTCCGAAGATCCTAATCAACATCTTAAGGATTTCCTTAAAATCGTAGATTCCATAGACCTTGATGTTGTAACTAGAGAGTCGACCCGATTACGTCTATTCCAATTCTCTCTACGTGATCAAGCTAGTCAATGGCTTGAACATTTACCCGCGGGATCCATCACCTCATGGGATGATCTCACTTCTCGTTTCCTTGCTCAATTTTTCCCACCGGGGAGAACTACGATGCTTAGAAATGATATCTTGATGTTCCAACAATGTCAAGGTGAAACTTTCTATGAAGCATGGACTCGTTTCAAGGACTTACTCTAAAAAGTCCCTCATCATGGCATAAATCTTTGGCTATTAGTTCAAATCTTCTATGACCATGTCGACTTTCACTCCAAGCGCACAATTGATCGAGCCGCTGGAGGCAGGTTGCGTGATAAAAACGCCGAGGAATCTTGAGAAATTATTGATGAGCTTGCCTTCGACAATCATGAGTTATGGGAAGTTACTCATGTTATAAACTCGGCTATCAACGCAATCTCGACACCTGGGGAAACCACCCAAATCTCCGAAGAACTCCTTTGCAAACTTGACAAAAAGGTTGATTATCTCATGGAAAAACAAAAGAGACCTTTAAGTCCCAGACGGGCAGCTGTCAATTCTGTCTCAAATATGATTCCAACACCATTGTCTGAGTCACCCTTTAGAGAGAATGTCAAAACCTTTCAAAATTATGCTCAACCTTATTCGCCTCCTCAAAACCTCAGCCCGAAATTCGAAGCTCGAATGAGAGAGTACATGGCAACCCATTCTGAGCGGCTTGCTAAATTCGAGGAAGCTGTTTATAAACAAAAGGAGGAGATGCAAGAGAAAATGAAGGAGATGATGAGCCTAGTGGAGTAATACTCAAACCAAAAAACCCCAGAAATGATGTTGTTAAGAAAAGAAAGCGCTACCCCCCACTACCCGATTTGTTAACTCTATCACAATTGTCCATGAGGATAATGAGGAAGAGGAAACCCCTGGTGTACAAACCATTGAGGAACCGCCAAAATCCCAATCACTAGGTTACTACCTAAAACATGATATAAATAAGAATACCATAACAAATTGGATAAAGGGTGACGAGCGTAACCAAACAGGTTTCAAAGAAGGAGAAAGAGGGGAAAGATGAGTATGATACATTACCTGGGGGACCGGTATTCGAAAAGCTACTTATACAAAAAGTGTCTACTAAGCAGATGGCTTGTGTGAACTTTGAGATACCAGCCAGCATTGGGAAGCTGCAATATGAAGCTGCAATATCTAGATGCTTTCGCCGATCAAGGGTCGGAAGTAAATCTTTTGCCCATAACTATTTACACCCAAATAACCTCGGAAATGCCGGCCACCACCCGTGTTAGGCTATCCTTCGCTGGTCACTCTTATGTATACCCTTTGGGAATTGCAGAGGATGTACTGGTCAATGTTGCAGGGTTCATGTATCCCGTCGATTTCATGATCATCGATGATAAAGGAGGTGGATGCATGCCAATAATCCTTGGAGCACCATTCCTCACCACCGCAAGAGCTGTCATTAGGAATGAAAAGAGGGAAATTGAACTTAAGTCAGGAAAAAGAAAGATTAGCCTTCCTATGACCCCACGATGTGTGCAAGAAATCCTGATGAAAAGAAAGCTCAAAAACAACATTGACACATCACCTAATCATGTTCAAGAAAAAATCCTCGCATGGGAAACAAGAATCAAAAGCTACAAAGAAACTAAGCCTGAGAAAGGCAAAAGCAGCCATAAAATTCATGTCAAGTTTGAATGTAGTCAACCGACAGAGAATCATGTACCATTTGCAGGAGGAGACTTGGTACTCTTAAGGCACTCAGAGATAAAAGTACCTCCCGACGAGCCGAGTCCTTGGTGGTATGGACCATTCACAATTGAAAGCATACGCCAAGTTGGGGTAGCTACCTTAAGCAGTAAAGGAGGAGGGGAGGTGACTGCAAGTGTCGAACGATTGAAACACTACCACCCCGATAGCGAGGATCATAATTATATGGGCTACGTCATCTCGAAAGATGAGGTCACGTAATAGCCCATGACCTTGAGTCTAGCCACAAGACTCGTAAATAAAGAAAAGCGCTTTTTGGGAGGCAACCCATGCTTTGTGTGTTTTTATTTGTTTGATGTTATTTTTTTCCGTATGCATGTCTTATTTTTATTGTTGGTAGATCATGTTTCAAACTAAATTGTGAAAATGCTTTATTTTGTTGTTTAACTTCGTCTTAACTTCATACAAAGGTATTTTGCAAAAGCTAAGTATAAGGGGAAACCCCAAATTTGTTTATAAGAACAAAAATGATCATGATTTGCCACAATATTAAATGAACATGTATATTAGTATTTGTTAGAGTCAAATGCTTGTATCGAGTCATAATGATATTTTGCAGGATTTTCCAGGGAATAGGACATAATTTTTTCCAAAAATTTTCCAGAAACTTAACATAAAGATTTTTGCATGTCACTTCTGACGGCGTCAGGGTTTAACACCTGACGATGTCACGTGTAAAATTCTGGAAATTTTGCGAGTTTTGTTTTTCTAACGGAGTCTTAAAAGTTTTTGTTGATTCTTTAGTTTTGTAAACTCCATGAAATATGCAAACATTCATTCCACAAGCATTATATCTTAAATTGCTTTCTAGGATTTGTTAGTATATATAGATTGCCGCCGATTTTACGTGAGGTTGCCTTGATTGTTTTCTCAGGTTTAACAGGTTATATATGACAAGAAGATGATTTATATTTCTGGAAGGGAAGCTTTGAACGTTCATTTTCTTGGAGGAAGATCTAACCTTGTTAACACACTATCCACATCGAACGAATCAAGGGAGTATTTGTTTTCATTCTTTTACCTATTTTACTTTTACATCCTTTAATTGAACATTGGAGACAATGTTCATCCTAAGTGTAAGGGGAGGGTAAATGGTGATACCTTATAGGTTACTATTACACTTGAGTTTGTTTGTTTGATGGTAGGTGTGTAATAAAACTAAGAGAAATACTTGTTAGTGTAATTTTAGCGCCAAATTTAAATTTTTTTACAACATGTAGGAGTGAAACTTTAGCCTTAACAAGAGTCTCATGGATAGGAGTTGTATGACTAGCACAAAATCGTACCATTCAGAAAAGTTTCCACCCAAATATGTGAGGTTCGCCTTTAGATTTGATAGGAAAAGCATTCATTATTAGTGCTTATGAGTGTACCGATAGCATTTAGATTCTAGAACTTGCGTTAGTGATGCATCCCGAGACCGCTAGTGAGACTACATTCATGTAGTAGGATTTACTACATGATAAGAGGCATTAGGATCACCCTTGTGTTTAAACCCGTATCATAATTACTTGACCATTTAAGTCATATCACTTGACTAGTAAAGTCAATTAATTTTTCCCACACCTTAGCGTTGTACTCATTTTTAGTACATGATACCCTTAGTACACCCCTCCGAGCCTATCTTTTCGTTTCTAACTTTAAGCATCTTACTTAAAGGAAGAATTTGTTACAACCCACCCAAATGTGCAACCAAATCGCCTTAGCCTTCCGTGTATGCACTCATCTTTAGTGCATTAGTGTTACATGTTTAAACCCTTAGTTAGTTATCTAATTGATTACATGGTTGCTAAGTCAAGTCATATCTTGTACATATTGTTTTGGGACGATTGGGACTCATGGGTAAAGTACTAGTGTTATGGAGTAATGGGGAAGAACATCATATATTACCCCCATTTGTACATTAATCTTAAAAAGTACTCCAAGTGTTTTGATTATCTTGATTCGAGTCATTAGAGTAGTTTATTGTAAAGTATGTAAAAATTCAAGTGCAAGGGGAATGTACATTCCCTATGATGTATTATTTTGGAATGATAGGGCAAGAGTGTATGCAAAAAAAAAAAAAAAATCAAAAAAAAAATCAAGAAAAAGAAAAAAAAAATAGAAAAGGAAAAGAGAAAAACATACGGACTACCATCCCGTTTCATTCTATGTTTGTTTTAAGGTTTTTGTTATTTTTGATTTATTAGCTTAAGTCGAGTCGAGTCTTGGCTTAGCAACGCCATGCTATACATGTAATTAACCAAGATGATTAACTCGCCACAAGTAAATATTGCCTTTATCCAAAAAAACCGTGTTTTCCATATCCCTACACCTAACGTTATAACCCTTTAAAAGACCTCTTTGATAGTTTATCCTAGGTGCTTACGCCAAGTGGTGGAGGTTTGATCCTTTCCCAAGCCTATGGTAATCTATTTGCTATGACAGATAGTGAGAGATGTTTTCCATTTCCATATTGTGATATATACTTTATTACACGCGAGAGATGTGAGTATCTAAACACTATTTGTGAGGTGCTAGTGTTTGACCTCCGTGCTTGTTTTTGGTTTTTAGTGGAACGATTATTTGTTGTAATTACTTTTATATTAGCGTTAAATGACCCCTAACTTGTATTTTGATTAGAATAAAAGCGCATTTACTTGAGGACAAGCAAATCTCAAGTGTAAGGGTGTTTGATGAGGCGAAAAGTGTACCGCTTTTAAGGGGTCATTTAAGCCCGAATTCGAGATTATTTGATCAAATATTGCCCTAAATCGTTCCTTTTGTCATTTTAGGTACTTTCGGAGAGAAATCTGGAAAAGGAAGCATTTTGGACGTTTTTTTAGCATAAAAGTGAAGAAAACGGCAAAGTCTCAATATCCTTGTTGGGAACAGTACATAACGATGTCAAGGGTTTATACATGACGGCGTCAAGAGTGGCAAAAGATTTGGAATTGGAAAATACACGTGACGATCCAGAAAGTTTTTAGGCTTATTGGCCTGACAGCGTCACCTAGGCTGTCAGGGTCCAAATACACGTGATGGCCCAGAGTATTCTTCTACATGACGGCATCATAAATGGATCTAGGCAATACGACTTTCATCATGGCGGCGAGTTGACGGCGTCAGAAGTTAATACATGACGCCGTCAGGATGCATAGTCTATATATATTTTTCCAATTATTTATTGTAAATTGTGGAACTTTGTGTGGGATATTAGGGCATAAACCCTAAGACGAATTTTACAGCTTTTTCAAGGGTTTCAACCCCTTGATTCTTCCATGTTCAATTGAAGATAAGTACTTATTCAAATCATTCAATATGTCTATGTGTTGTGTGATTATATCTTACGCTTGTCTTTTATTTAACATGCTAGGCTAGGTTTTTATTGTGTTTGCTTAGATGTAGTGAAACCTAGATGTTGATTGTTTGTTTATAATTGTTACGGATGATTGTATTCGATGCTAGGCTTAAGAAAACTGGCAGTTTTCCATTGGTAACTTGCTTGAACGTCTTAAGAAACATGATCGGAGGTGTACTACGATTTTTGGTTGTATTTAATGCGTAAGAGAATTCTAATGATCCCATGTTAGGAGCTTCTAACGGCTCGACATAGGAGTGAAGTAGGATCTTATAGAGTTAGGGAATATTGTACACGGCCCTACGACTAGTATTAAGGAATATGACCCGTCATCCATGCAATTGTAACAAGCTAATCAACCTGTAAAAGATATCTAGGGAGTAATGAAATCTAAGTAAACACAACTTTTCTCATTATTGTTTCCACCACATTAGTATAATAGTTTAATTTTCATCTCTTTTATTTTATTTTGATTGCATCTTTAGTTAATTGGGTTAGTTGGCTAGCAACTAATTCCGCCCACTCCTAAAAAACCTGAGATTTTACTTGCTTTCATAAAATATAAAAAATACAAAAAGAATCATCCCTCACCTCTAGACCTAGTTTAGTAGGCTTTCTAATCCTAGCGACACTATTCCTGAGTTGAACGATCAATCCCCCGGTACTTGTCACTATACTATACTACAACGATCGGGTACACTGCCTGGTGGGGGTTGTAAGCTTCTCAAGATCCCTTGAGAGGTAAAACCTATTGCGAGGGCGCAATTCCCACGTATCACCTGTTCAGTGTATCGTATTCAACTTTTATTTTAAGGG
The DNA here is from genome assembly GCA_030686995.1 of Artemisia argyi. Taxonomy (NCBI): domain Eukaryota; kingdom Viridiplantae; phylum Streptophyta; class Magnoliopsida; order Asterales; family Asteraceae; genus Artemisia; species Artemisia argyi. The sequence goes on from CM060679.1 coordinate 27,466,408, forward strand.
TTGCGTGCTTCTATTAAGTTACATACTCGACTTATATAGATGCAAAACTTGAACACCTGAGTAAGTTTAAACAATGATTCGTTTAAAAAATTCAGATAAACGGAAAAAAATGTGTTAGTTCAACCTGTTGCTATGAACACTTCTTATTTGCAATGCAGCTGCAATGAAGGTATTTTTCATTTACATTCATTTTAACAATTATTATAAGATCAATTCAAGATTGGATTGGTTGTCATCTTTCTCAGGCTCTCCTGATTTTTCTGGATAGTCTGGTCACAACTTGGGGTGCTATTCTTATTTCAGTCACATTAATACATATGTTTGTTGAGGTATGTAACTGTTTGTTGTATTTAATGATTTCAGTCAAACCAAATTAAGTTATATGCTCTATGGTGAGAATGTTTTTGCTGCTTTTGAGGTCGGACCAAGCATCAATTTTGAAATCTGCTTCAGCAGCTGGTCAACCTTCAGGGTAATGTGGTTTTATTAGTTGTTTATTTTAGTCACAATTTCACGAACTCACAACTGAAAAAGAAATTTTGATTCTTTTGGTACATACACTTTTAGGAGACGTAATGAATATTATGAAATAATTAATGGGAATTGTTTAATGAATACTTATTTAGTGAATACTAATATCAAAGATTAGTTATATAAGTTGTCTTTATCATTTTAGGGAAAAATGTTGTTGGGGGTCTTCGATAGCATATTGTGAAAGTGATTATAAGTAGTCTCATTAATAAGAACTATAATTGATATAAGTCATCAATCAGTGTATCTCAATAGTTGGCTTTAACCCGCTGCCAAAAAATCATTGACATACGTAAATGCCTATGTTTTTTAGTTTCCCAGTATAAAGGTTTTACAATAACTAATCTTTAAAAGAAATTTTAAGGCATTGTGGGAATATGCGTATTTGAAAATATAGTGGAGCTATTGATTCATAACAATAAGTATGTTCCGAAAGGCATCAAGACTTTTGATTATTTTCTGTATTCTTAGAAACCAATTTTGACCATGATCCAAATACATGTTGACCTTGGGAGCTTAATATAAAATTTAAATAATCTATCATCATGAGAGACTAATATAAATTTTAATAATTATGTTCATAGTAAGTTTGAAAGACCTCAATCTGATAATGATTATTTGATAAGATTTTTGGATCACTTTATTTGTTGTAGGAAAGGAAGGACCAATGGTTCACACTGGGGCTTGTATAGCCAAGTACCATTTGACATGCAATTGGCTTAGATACTTCAAAAATGATGGGGACCAAAAGGATTTGATTACATGTGGAGCTGCTGCTGGTGTTGCTGCTGCCTTTCGTGCCCTCGTTTGGTGGAGTCCTCTTTGCTCTTGAGGAAGTAGCCTCATGGTCGGTCTCTCTCTCTCTGAAAATAATTACAAAATAGATGTAGAAAAAACACGGTTATTCAATAATAGAACTAACAATATGAGATATTGAGCTTAGAGGAGGCGAAATGAGCAGCTTGGGTAATAGGTCAAAATGGGGAAATTTTCAGCAATGGTAAAATGATGCTATGTCAGTCCGTATCTCAAACTCCTTTTGTCTTCTCTTTTATTGATTTTTAAATAAACCAGAACGTTCTGAGTATGATTAATAAACCATATTACACATTTTCAATTATACTCTATTTCTCTTGAAAAAGAAAACCAACTATTTTATACAAAATACAAAAGTCTATCAGGTTTAATGAATGACGAGTTGGTAGTCAATGGCTCCACAAAGGTTAAACGGGTGCTCAATGCGTATCCTTAACAAAGTGAATTGTGTAAAAATTCCTTAGGTCATTAGTATTAGAAGATTCTTACATTATCTCTATAAAGCAACTGATAAATTTGTTTTAAATGACGCAGTCGGAAGTTCGATATTCAATGTCACAACACAATAATGGAGACCATGGAAGATGGAACAGAGATTGCAGTGAATTTGCTTTATAGAGATAATAACCAGAATGGAGACCATGAGTTCATTACATTGCAGAAGTTGTGATGTTAAGCCAAACGAGTTTCAGTTTGATCATGTAAATTATGTTCAACACATTGGTACATGAAGTTGCTTTATAGAGATAATATGTTTTTTATTTTATGTTTGTCCATATTCTGCTAATGTTGTGCCAATACATTGGTACATAATAACCACCCCATGACCATGGTTTCTAAGTACAAAGTTAAGGAAAGCGTAAAGTCATCTTTGTGATGTTATCAGTTTGCTATAAACTGGGTATTTTTCACCTTAATGATCAATGTGGGTATTTAGGAACAAATATCATTACCCTATTGCTAATTTACCACATTTTGTAAATTGATCATTACATGTATTTTCGGCGTGTATACATGTTTGTAAGCATTATAGAGAGTGGTAATGTTTTTATTTTTGCCTTTCATACTATATATAAACATTAAAAAAATGTCCTTATCAACCTAAATGTCTCATTTCATTATGATTTATTGTTATAACACAATGTAATAAATATGTGTAACGAGACATAAAAAATAGTCTATTTTTGTTTCCAGAAGATGTTTTTTTGCAATTATTTAGCCCTTAAAAGGTAGTATAAGCATTGCCCTTCACCTAAGATGTCATCGGAGCATAATTATTCACTATGTTAGCTACTACAGGCCTAACTTGAAATGGACATGACGAAGGTTGTGAAAGGGATACCTTATGTAGGGTCGGGCCCCAAACTGGTAAGTTATATGCTAATACTCGAATGATTGATATTTGTTCAAGTTTGGCCGGGTAGGATTGATATGTTGGTGAGATGTTCATTTTATAGATGCTTATTTTTTAGTTATTCTGTGTTTGACAAATGTTTGAACAAGCACTCAAGGAGTATTGACTACATGCCTAAGATAAATAGCTATTATTATCTTTTTTATTTTATTTGATCTTAAACTGTGGTTATTAGGTGTAAACGAGCCGATATTGTCAAAAACATGGTTGGGTATATATCATCAAGTTTTAGTACTCAGACTATATATCATATATTTAGTGATGATTTTTAGTAAATATTAACAACTTAACCATTTTGTAGGAATATATATATTCTGCATAATGATAACACTACTGTGTATTTTGAAGTAACTGTGAATTTATAAAATGAATAAAGCAAGTCGGGTTAGTGAAGAATTTAATATTATTTTTTAGGCTATAAGCACAAGTAACATGCATTTGTTCGATGCAAATGGTGTAATAAAGAAGTATTGTAGGTTGCACAAGTAGTAAACATGGCCCATCCATGAACAAAATGAGTGAGATAGATGGTTTTTGCAATTGGTCGAAATGGGTCGGGTTAAAATTTGTTACTTTTTGTTATCGGTCGAACTAAAATACTTTCTATACGGGTTATTGTATGAATAATATGTATTAAAGATGATTATAGAATTGTTTTAAGCATTTATGAATAACATGATTTAGGAGGGCATATTTAACATTTTGGGTGAATTCTTAACCAATTAACCCGTTTTGTTTTAAGCTACCTGTTAGAGATAAAAGATAACCAATATCAAATAACACATCAATACTCGGTAGGATGGGCTAAAATTACTACCTCCAATACATGTTTTAAATTGTACACTAATCAAAGAGTGTTTATGGCTATCAGACAGTGCTGCTTTGAGAGCTTAGACAGGCTTCATTGCAACCGATAAACACAATCAAGTTGATGAAGAAATGATTATGGTGAATGAAAACTGCCGTATGTGCTGAGTTGAGAGTTAAAGGTTTCACACCTTTACCAAAAGATGTAATCTCATAAACATCAAAACTCGAGAGGAGACATAAAGGTTTAGATTGCAAAAGAGTGAAAAGACTGTTTTGGGCTTCCGTAGTTTAACCGAAAGCTTTAGAGCATACATAAAGGTTCGGATTTAAACTAACAATTGGTTTAAGGGTTGTTTCAAAAAATGTTAGAGAACTATTGCATTAATCTATAATGTCATTTGACATTTAATTATGACTATATACATTGACTCCTAATGGTAACTCGCAATTAGCCTTGGATTTTACAAAATAAGGAAATGATTATGGAAAATGAAAACGGTCGTATTCTGCTAATGTTGTGCCAATACATTGGTATATAATAACCACCCCATGACCATGATTTCTAAGGACAAAGTAAAGGAAAGCCTTAGGTCATCTTTGTGATGTTATTAGTTTGCTATAAACTAACATGGGTATTTTCACTTGAATGATCAATGCGGGTATTTAGGAACAAATATCATTACCCTGTTACTAATTTACCACGTTTTGTAAATTGATCATTACATGTATTTTCGAAGTGTATACATGTTTGTAAGCATGATCGAGAGTCGTACTGTTTTCATTTTTGCCTTTCATACTATATATTAACATTAAAGAAATGTCCTTATAATGCGTGGGAATTGCACCAGGCTTTACCTCTCGAGGGATTTCGAGAAGCTTACAACCCCCACCAGGCAGTGTACCTGATCGTTGTAGTATAGTATAGTGACAAGTACCGGGGGATTAATCGTTCAACTCAGGAATAGTGTCGCTAGGATTAGAAAGCCTAAAAATTAAGTCTAGAGGTGAGGGATGATTCTTTTTGTATTTTTATATTTTTATAAAAGCAATTAAAATCTCGGGTTTTGAAAGAGTAGGCGGAATTAGTTGCTAATCAACTAACCCAATAACTAAAGATGCAATCAAAATAAAATAACAAAATTGTAAATAAAAATAATTAAACTAGTGTTGTGAACAATAAATGAGAAAATTGTGTTTACTTAGATTTCATTACTCCCTAGATATCTTTTACAGGTTGATAGTTTGTTACAATTGCGCGGATGACGGGTTATATTCCTTAATACCAATTGTGGGGTGGCGTACGTACTTCCCCAACTCTGTAAGCTCCTACTTCACTCCTATGTCGAGCCTGCAAGAAGCTCCTAACATGGGATCATTAGAATTCGCTCATGCATTAAATACAACCATAAAAACCTAGTACGCATTGGTTCATGCTTCTTAAGACGTTCAAGCAAGTTACCCTATGGAAGTCTGCTAGTTTTCTTAAGCCTAACATCGAAATCATTCATCCGTAACAACTATAAACAAGCAATCAACCCATAATCAACATCTAGGTTTCACTACATCTAAGCAAACACACAAGAGATCTAGCCTAGCATGTTAAAATCAAGACAAGCGTAAGATATATTCAAACAACACATAGACATATTGAATGAATTGAAAGGATACTTATCTTAATTGAACATGAAAGGTTTCAAAGGGTAAAAACCATTGAAAATACTGACAAAATCATGCTAGGGTTTCTCCAAGTTATCCCTCTAATTGTCCTCTCTTATGAACGAAAATTACAAAACTATATATAGATTTTCAAACATGACGGCGTCAAGAAGAGAAATCTGACACCGTCAACTCGCCGCCCATAATAATATCGGATTGCCTAGATCCAGATCTGACGCAGTCAAGAGCAAATTTCCTCTGGGCCGTCACGTGTAAAGGGACCATGACGGCCTATGGTGACGCCGTCATGCCCTAGTGTAAAAACTCTCTGGACCGTCATGTACTCTATCCACTTCACCTCTTGTTTTACTCTTGACGCCGTCATGTAGAACTTGGTGACGCCGTCAGGTACTGTTCCCAGCAAGGAAAATTAAGACTTTGCCGTTTTCTTCACTTTTATGCTCCAAAAACGTCCAAAATGCTTCCTTTTTCAGAATTCACTCCAAAAGTACCTAAAATCACAAAAGGAACGATTTAGGGCAATATTTGATCAAATAAATTCAATTTCGGGCTTAAATGACCCCCTAAAAACGGATCATTTTTCGCCTCATCATATACCCTTACACTTCAGATTTGCTTGTCCTCAAGCAAATGCGCTTTTATTATAGTCAAAATACAAGTTAGGGGTCATTTAACACTAATATAAAAGTAATTACAACAAATAATCGTTCCACTAAAGACCAAAGACAAGCACGGAGGTCATACACTAGCACCTCACAAATAGTGTTTAGATACTCACATCTCTCGGGTGTAATAAAGTATATATCACAATATGGAAATGGAAAACATCTCTCACTACCTGTCATAACAAAATAGATTATCATAGGCTTGGGAAAGGATTAAACCTCCACCACATGGCGTAAGCACCTAGGATAAACTATCAAAGAGGTATTTTAAAGGGTTATAATGTTAGGTGTAGGGATATGGAATACACGGTTTTGTTAGATAAAGGCAATCTTTACTGGTGGCGAGTTAATAATCTTGGTTAATTACATGTACAATATGGCGTTGCTAAGGCAAGACTAGACTCGACTTAAGCTAATAAATCAAAAATATAAAACAAACATAGAATGAAACGGGATGGTAGTTCGTATGTTTTTTTTCTCTTTTCTCTTTTTCTATTTTTTTCTTTTTTCTTAATTAATTAATTAATTTTTTTTTTTTTTTTTTTTTTTTTTTTGCATGCACTCTTACTCTACCATCCAAAATAATATATCATAGGGAATGAACATTCCCCTTACACTTGAATTTTTACATACTTTACAATAAACTAATCTAATGACTCGAATCAAGATAATCAAAACACTTGGAGTACTTTTAAGATTAACGTATATATGGGGGTAATAATATGATGTTCTTCCCCATTACACCATAGCATAAGTACTTTACCCATGAGTCCCAATCGTCCCAAAACAATATGTACAAGATATGACTTGACTTAGCAACCATGTAATCAATTAGATAACTAACTAAGGGTTTAAACATGTAACACTAATGCACTAAAGATGAGTGCATACACGGAAGGCTAAGGCGATTTGGTTGTACATTTAAGTGGGTTGTAACAAATTCTTCCTTTAAGTAAGATGCTTAAAGTTAGAAACGAAAAGATAGGCTCGGAGGGGTGTACTAGGGGTTTCGTGTACTAAAAATGAGTACAACGCTGAGGTGTGGGAAGAATTAATTGACTTTATTAGACAAATAATATGACTTAAATGGTCAAGTAATTATGATACGGGTTTAACACAAGGGTGATCCTAATGCCTCTTATCATGTAGTAAATCCTACCACACGAATGTAGTCTCACTAACGGTCTCGGGATGCATCACTAATGCAAGTTCTAGAATCTAAATGCTACCGGTACACTCATAAGCACTAATAGTGAATGTTTTTCCTATCAAATCTAAAGGCGAACCTCACATATTTTGGTGGAAAATTTTTCTGAATAGTACAAGGCGGTCGCTAGGTCATTAAATGCATGGTCGAGCTCAACATTAATCAACCTATTAAGCTCCCTAAGTTCCCTAATCTCATTCTCAATTTGTTCACGTAACAAAGCCACTTCTCTAGGGAAAAGGGGTGGATTCACGTTTTCCATAATGGTCCACGGAATAGTCAATGAATTTATTTTACTAACAAAGGCACGAAGAAAAAGATAGACTAAAGAAAACCTAAAAATAAAAATAAAATCTTACTAGGAAGAAATCTAGCAAGTAGACCAAATTAAAAGAAATCCTAACCTAGACAATAACTATTCCCCGGGCTGCGGCGCCAAAAACTTGATGCGTGGGAATTGCACTAGGCTTTACCTCTCGAGGGATCTCGAGAAGCTTACAACCCCCACCAGGCAGTGTACCTGATCAATTGTGTACAACCATACACAAAGATGTGGTACGAGAATGGGGTTTTTCTTTGTTTAACTTTCAAACGTTTCTCCTCTTCAGATTTTAAAATATCTTGAGATTCAAACAAAAGATCATCAACAATTCTTTTCCCATATCTTCAGCGTTACACAAAATAGGTGTCAACTTTTTCACTTTGTTTAAAAAACACGGTTTTCCATTTCCCAACTGAGCACTATTTTCAAAACCAATTCCAGATGTTTGTTTAGAAACTTCCTCATCTTTAGTAGGCAGCATGTTGATTGTCTGAGAAGTTTGTCCCAATTTTCGAAGTTTGTTTTCAAGATCGTTTGTTCGTTTAAAAAATTATTGATTTTCATTCTCAAGTTTTGTATTAACAATCTCAAAATTTGAAGTGGTTGTCTTAAGCCTGGAATTTTCACTTTTTAAATCATTGTTCTCTCTTAAAAGCGCTTGAACCTTTCTGTTGTTAACAACCATTTGAGAATCCAGATTTTGAATGGAACGTTTTTCACGAAGAACAGCTTCTCTATAACCAACTTCAAGTTCTTCATTTCTTTTTAAAATTGGTTTGACAGACTCTCCATTCATTTCAAACTTCCAAGCTTGAGATTTAAGGTTTGAGTTTTCAAATTCAAGTTCAGCTTTTCTTTTTGTTACATTTTGAAAACCTTTTTCCATTTCTTTAAATCTCTCAAGGTCTTTTGTCAATAAGACATTCGTTTGCTTAGCTTCACGATTGTCGTTTTTGCACTTGTCAAGTTCATGTTTGAAATTATTGATTAATGAAGCAAATAAGGCACGATCTTGTTCATAAGAAGATCCATCCTGGGCAGGCTCACCTCTATTAGGATCCATATCTGGAGTATCAAAAGTGATATTACTATCATTTTGTTCCACCACATAAGTGTCACTAATAGACTCAGGATGCGCAGGATGTGTCTGATCATGAGCAAACACATTATCAAAGATATTACCATTATCATAAGCATGTGAATTTTGTACCATAGCCAATTTCTTTGTGTCTGATGTGATCATCCTCGGTATCCCAAACAGCTTCATTCCTTTGTGTACCATCAGCATTTGAATCATAGCTAGGACTGTTGCTTTCAACCTGCTGTTCTGATGATGAATCACTTCCCGTGAGTTTCTCAATCTCTTTTAACTCAACATCCTCAGCATCAAGTATCTTTTCGAGTTCATCCATATGATTTATGCATTTAGTTCTGAAGGTCGTATAGCTTACCCAAAATTTTTGGTAAAATGCATCGATAAACTCTGACTGTCCCATTATCCAAGGGTTAAAGATACTCTGAAATTGAGTCTGGATCACTTTAAGAGCGTCCTTGCAGTTACTCATATCAAGTTCTTCTTCATTAAGTAGCTGTTGAAGTTGATTCAGGCTTTGTTTGAGTTTGTCTTTGAAATTGTGATATCGGACTCGGACGAAGTATTCAAATGCCTGATCGAACCTTGAGTCATAACCATAAGTATTGATGAACTTCTCAACATATGACTTGAACACAGTAAACACTTTGTTTGAATCTCTCTCTTGGATTTGCACTTTCATTTCCATTGTATAAACAATGTGTGATAAAGGTGATCTTGGATCGGCTCAACGAAATAGGAGTTGGGTTTGGTGAATGTTACTTTCCTTGGTCAACGAACTTTTAATACACCAACAATTTTCGAAACATTGACCACCAAAAGATTTTCTAAAAGAGTTCTAGAAAAAATTTCTAAAAGTGTTCTAGAAAATATTTTTTTTCTAAAAGGTGTTCTAGAAAAAAATTTCAGTGATTTAGAAACTTTTCAGTGGTCTAGAAACTTTTCAGTGTTTTAGAAACTTTACAGTGTTTTAGAAACTTTTCAGTGTTCTAGAAACTTTTCAGTGTTTTAGAAACTTTTCAGTGTTTTAGAAACTTTTCAATGTTCTAGAAACTTTTCAGTGTTTTAGAAACTTTTCAGTGTTCTAGAAACTTTTCAGTGTTTTAGAAAATTTTCAGTGTTTTAGAAACTTTTCAGTGTTCTAGAAACTTTTCAGTGTTTTAGAAACTTTTCAGTGTTCTAGAAACTTTGCACCAAAACTTTCTAAATTATACAATTTAGAGAGTATACCACGAGTCGAAGTGTTTTCTCACTTATACAAGCAAGGGAAACACCGAGTAAGCAACGGGAGCAAGTGTGTTCTCGAAACTTTTGTGATTTAGAAACTTTGCTAGAATTTTGATTTTGCAAAAAGCTCATCCAAATGAAGTTTGTATTCCAAGATTCTTGTACTTCTAGTTATAAAAACACCAAAACTTAAAGAAAGTTGCAAACTTGATGATTTTTATGAAAAAATTTTGTGTTCTAGAAAGTTTGTTAGAATTTTGATTTTACTAAAAGCTCATTCAAATGAAGTTTGTATTTCAAGATTTTTGTACTTCTAGTTATAAAAACACCAAAACTTGAAGAAAGTTGCAAACTTGATGATTTTTATGAAAATTTTTTGTGATCTAGAAAACAAGTACAATAACCAAAATCGAATTTTTTAAGCTTTGAAACTTCAAAAAGATTGAAACTTTCTTGTTAGAAAAGGTTTATAACACTAGTTTGTAATCAAAAAAGTGTTAAAAACCAAGAAAAACAAGAAAAGTAATGAACTTTTGTTGATAAAAACGTGTAGAAAGCTAAGAAACTCGAAACAAACAAACACCCAACACTCCTAAATCATTGTTAGGCTCTGATACCACTTGTAGGACCTTAAATATCACAACTTTATCACACCAATATAGAAGTAAAGATGAAGTAGAGATGAAAGATGGTGACTTGATATGTATATATATGTATGTTAGAGAGAGAAAGTAGAGAGAGTAGAGAAAGAAAGAAGAGAGAATATTATTAGAGATACACACACAATACACACACAAGCACACCTTACAAATGAGAGGTAAGGTGCCTTTTATAGTTCCATACATAGGCTTTCTATGGGCTTGGGCTTGGACTTGGTTTACATGTTCTAATAAGGCTTACATGATATACTTAATAAGTACCAAGTCCATAGCCCAATATACTTAACTATTACAATACTTGTCGACTCAATAATGATCGTCACTTTTAATGCTAACATTGTCCGTTTTAATTACGTTTTCATCCATTTTTTATTACGTTTTCGTTTGTTTTTTTAAAGTTTTCAGCTCTTTTTTAACGTTTTCGTATGTTTTTTTACATTGTCATCCGTTTTTTGCTTTTTTGTCCTTTTTTTACGTTTTTCTCAAGTTTTTTTCATTTTTGGCCGTTTTTTTTACATATTTGTCCTTAATTTTTACGTTTTTGTCATGTTTTTTACGTTTTGGTCCATTTTCCTGTTTTCGTCATTTTTTACGGTTTTCACTCTTTTTTAATGTTTTCGTTCATTTTTTTACGTTTTTGTCCTACTTTTTTTTAATGGTTTCGTCTGTTTTTTACGTTTTCGTCTGTTTTTATACATTTTCTTCTGTTTTCGTCCTTACATTACTTTTTCCTCCGTTTTCATAGTAAAAAAATAGACGAAAACGTAAAAAAATGGGTGAAAACGTAAAAAGAGAGTCGAAAGCGCAAAAAACAGACAAAAACGTAAAAAAAAAAACAAACGAAAACGTAAAAAATGAACGAAAACGTGAAAAAAGGACGGAAACGTTAAAAAACAGACGAAAACGTAAAAAAAAGAAGAAAACATTAAAAAATGACGAAACCGTAAAAGGAACGGACGAAAACAAAATAAATGGACGAAAACGTAAAAAAAAAAACATACGATAACTTAAGAAAATGGACGAAAACGTTAAAAAAACAGACGAAAACGTTTAAAAAGAGCCAAAAACGTAAAAAAACGGATGAAAATATAAAAAAAATGGACGAAAACTTAAAAAACATGACGAAAATGCAAAAAACCGACGAAAACGTAAAAAACCTGACGAAAACGTAAAAAAAACTGACGGAAATGTAAAAAAACGGACGAAAATGTTAAAAAAGATTCGAAAGCTTTAAAAACCTGACGAAAACGTAAAAAACAGACAAAAATGTAAAAAGAGTAAAAAACGTAAAAAAAGGGACAAAAACGTAAAAAAAAATAGATGAAAACGTTAAATAAAGAGTCGAAAACGTAAAAAAAATGACGAAAACGTAAAAAACGGACAAAAGCTTGAAAAACGGGACGAAAACGTAAAAACATGACAAAAAAGTAAAAACTGACGAAAACATAAATAAAACAGACGAATCATAAAAAAACGGACGAAAACGTAAAAAACCTGACGAAAACGTAAAAAAACAGACGAAAACGTAAAAAATGAACGAAAACGTAAAAAAATGGACGAAAACAAAAAAAAAAAAACCCTAATAATTAATGACGAATAAAAGGACAAAGATGAAATACCAAAAAAACCATGAACCGACCCGACCCAATACTCGTTTGACCAAACTCATCTAGACCCATACCCATCTATAGTCATACCAATATAAAGCCCAAGACCCAACCCAACCATTTTGCCACATCTAGGGGTGTTCATCGGTTCGGTTATCGGTTAATCGGTTTATTCGGTTAAAAAAAATTTTGGGTCATAACCGAAAACCGAACCGAACCGAAAATATCTATAACCGAACCGAACCGAGAATCGAACCGAAGTTCGGTTCGATTATGGGTCAAAACCGAAAACCAAATTTTTTACCTAAATTACACTATTTATATATTTTTTTTAATTTAATTATCTATATTTTTGGTAAAAAAAAATATTTCAAGCATAAAAAAATGTTTTTTTATATTAGTATAAAATTTTAATGGATATTTTTTATATTTAAAATAATATAAATATCAATGTTGCAAAAATCGTGAATCGGTAGTCGGGCGGTCGACCACCCTGCAGCCTGTAATCGGTCAAGGCGGTGATTAATCGGTGATTAATCGGTTTGGCATTTCCTGTATGTTTTGGGAATTTCTGGAGAGCAAACTAAAGATCTTAACTGATTCCAAGCCTTCTATGTTTACAAACCTCAATAAAAGGCTTCAATTCTGATTATGAGGCCCATTGTACGTTATAAGTGAAATAAATGATCCCCAAATTAAGTAAAATGCCTAAATTTTTATTTTTTTTAAATTGACCGATTCGGCCGATTTTTGGCCGATTCGGTTGATTTTTGGCCGATTCAGCCGATTTTTGACCGATTCGGCCGATTTTTGACCCATTTTTTCTGATTTTTTTGCCTAGGCCGATTTTTTCACCGATTTTCAAAAATCGACAAGGTGCATCACCGATTAGCGATTAATCGGCCGATTCGACCGATTTTTGCAACCTTGATTCTGATAATATAACAACTCAGTCTAATGTTGATAATGAAGATGTGCAGACACCTGTTGTAAGAAGGTCTAATAGGGAGACTAAAACACTTATTAGGTTCAATGATTATGTGATGCACTCTAAAGTTAGATATGGCATTGAGAAGTATGTGAATTATGGTGCTCTTAGCAAAAATAATATGTGCTTTGCTTCTACTTTAAATAAGTTTGTTGAGCCTAAGAGTTATGAAGAAGCTATTAAAAATCCTAATTGGTCAGAAGCCATGGATAATGAGGTTGAGGCTTTAAATAGAAATAATACTTGGACTGAATGTGTTTTACCTGTTGGTAGAAAAGCCATAGGGTATAAGTGGATATGGAAAATTAAATATAAGTCCACTGGTGAAATTGATAGATACAAGGCTAGGTTAGTTGCTAAAGGTTTCAATCAAAGAAAAGGCTTTGATTATGATGAAACTTTTAGTCCTGCGGTTAAAATGGTTACTGTCAGGTGCTTGTTAAGCATTGCTGTTAATATGAACTGGCCTTTGTATCAGTTAGATGTGAATAATGCTTTTTTGTATGGTGATTTAGATGAAGATGTTTATATGATTTTACCTAAAGGGTTTAATGGTGGTGATGATTCTAAAGTGTGCAAACTTAATAAATCTCTTTATAGACTTAAACAAGCTCCAAGACAGTGGAATGCTAAACTTACCACTGCCTTGGTTGAGCATGGATTTGTTCAAAGTAAATTTGATTATTCTCTATATATCAAACAGAATGGTGATATATTTGTTGCTTTACTTGTATATGTTTAAACATTTTTTGAGTACCAAGTTTATGATCAAAGACTTATGAGAGTTGAAATATTTTCTTGGTATTGAAGTGTTGAAAAATGATAAAGGTGTGTGTATGACACAAAGAAAATATTGTTTGGAGTTATTATATGAGTATGGTTTGTTAGCAGCTAAACCTGTTGATACACCTTTGCCTGATAATTCTGTTTTGAATTGTGCTGAGTCTGATAATGACAAGTGTTTGAATAACATTACTAATTATCAAAAGCTTGTTGGTAAGTTGATTTATTTGACTAATACTAGACCTGATATTAGTTATGTTGTTCATTGCTTGAGTCAACATATGCATAAGCCTCTTCAGTCACATCTTAAGGCTGCTTTAAGAGTGTTAAAATACTTAAAAGGCTCTCCTGGTTCTGGGTTACAATTTAATTGTTCTTCTGATCTTAAGCTTAGAGCTTATGCTGATTGGGCAAAATGTCCTGTTACTAGAAAGTCTGTTACTGGTTTTTGTGTTTTTCTGGGAGATTCTCTTATATCTTGGAAAAGTAAAAAACAGGCCACTTTGTCCAGAAGTTCAGATGAGGCTGAGTACAGAAGCCTTGCTTCTACCATTTGTGAAGTTATCTGGTTAAGTAACTTGTTGAATAGTCTTGGTGTTGAAGGCTTGTTGCCTGTGGATGTTTATTGTGATAATAATGCAGCTATTCAGATTGCTGCAAATCCTGTATTCCATGAGAAAACTAAACATTGGATGTGCATTTGGTAAGAGAAAAAGTATCTGCAGGTGTTATCAAAACTGTTAAAATTCATACTAACTTGCAGGTTGCTGATATCTTTACTAAATGTCTGGGGCAAAGACAACATAATGTTTTGTGCAAAAAACTTGGTCTTGTTGATATGTTTGCAGGTGTTAATAATGGAGTTAAGAGTGTCAAAAATGCTGAGTATGGAGGAAGCAGTCAAGGTGAAGACTTGTCAACTTGAGGAGGGGTGTTAAATATTATGAGGGACCTAAAGTGTCAAGTTTGAAAGTCTTCAAAGCTACATCAAGTATTATTACTGAAGTGACAAGTTAAGAGAAGTTGGAGGACTATATTGCAATTATGTAGTATATATACTCATTATCTGAGCTAGGGTTTGATATCTTCACATTATAGCCTCTCTTATTCTCTCTTGATTCACACAGTCAGTTGCAGTCTTGTTTAGTCTTGATATCTGTTAGTATTGTCTATAACAAAGATCAATCACTTGTTTGATCTTTGAGTTCTGAGTGTTTGAGTGATTCTGTAGTGAGGTTCTTGTGGTGTCTTCCTAGAAGAGATCACACTTTGTCTTTGTATCTTGTACTGGTAAGCACCCAGTTGGGGATTTACCTTCTTGAACTATTAGTGATAATAATATACACCAAGGGGTGGTTGGTTGGGTGTAGCCGTGTGTTGATCTTGTGTTCTTTACCATTTTTACAAGGTCATTATGAATATTGAATGTTCCTGTTACACCAACTATCTCTTCATCCGGAAGAAAGTGAATTTGTCACACCCAACAAATATTATATGGTTAAAACTATTTTGGGATTCCAAATTGAACCGTAGATAGGAGGGATATATAAGAGTATTTCGATCACCTTAGAGATTTTACCCCTGCTAGGGCCATTGATCCCACCATACTTTTCTGTCGAATGCACTGAACCATCTACATCTACCGTCGTAAATATGATTGAATAAATCCAATCATTGTGATCTATTGTAATTTTCTTCAGTTTTTTATTGCTTTTAACTATAAATGACCAAGGATTACCACCTGTACTTGATCCCCATAACCTCGTTTGCACGTCTTCAGCACAACCCTGACAGCAACAGATTAATTTGTCATTGTATGTATAACAAGTGCTAATAAATCAGAAAAGAGTAGCAATCTGATTTTAACATAGTGATAACTTACTATTTGAAATTTTAGTGCGGTTTCTAGCCCTTGAATGATTTTTCTCATAGTTGGTCATCTTCTTTGATCCGTATCCACACATTGATAAGCAATTTTGGAGAATGCTTGTAAAGAATACTTGTTTACTTGTTCTAGTTTTTCACCATCCTCAAGATCTTGTGCAATGATTGCAAGCCTCCCTAAGACTTGAAACAAAACCATGCCGAAAGAATACACGTCTGATTCTTTCCTGTATATGTCTGTCATTAAATATAGTGGATCTATATGACTATATAGCCACGAGTGACAGCAGCCTTGGTGACTAAATAAGTTTCATCTTGATTTTTGGAACCTATTCCAGACAAGCCAAAATCCGAAATCTTTGCCTCCCAGTTCACATCTAGCAAAATGTTAGAGCTCTTTATGTTTCGGTGTAGCACCCCTCGCTCATGAAGATAATCTATTCCACGAGCCGCACCAAGACATACTCTAAGACGTTGCTCCCATGTGAGGCTCGTGTTTGCCAGATGGTGGTCGAGACTTCCATTAGCCTCTTGCTTGTAAACCAGAATTTTCTCATCAATTTTTTCACAAAAACCATGAAGTGAGACGAGGTTATCATGTTTGTAACTAACAAGAGCGACAATCTCCTCTAAGAACTGATCGTTTTGTTCTTGTCCGCTGATATTAATCCTTAAGTCTAATCGCTGTAAAGTAACAAAGGTACCGGAGGGGAGGAGTTGACCACTGTATACCTTTCCAAATCCACCCTCACCTACGTAATGGTCGTCTGCGAAGTTGTTGGTGGCCGATATGATGTCATTAAACAAATTCCGTTCGGAAACCCATATCTAAACCGAAAACCGAATTTTTAATTCGGTTCGGTTCGGTTTTAACAAGTTCGGTTCGGTTATATGTTCGGTTCGGTTTTATTTCGGTTCGGTTCGGTTTTCTGTTTATTCGGTTAATTAACCGAACCGTGAACACCCCTAGCCACATCTGCCCCAAGATGTGTAGTCAAGTCATATTTGAGGAAATGTTTGCTTCTGAAAGGACGGAAATTCAGGTGTCGTTTAGATGTAGAAAATTTTTCTTCTTTTTTCGTTTCTAATTTCTTTGAGAAATGAATGATATTTCTTCTTTAGAGAAGAGTTTGGGAATTTTGAAAACCCGTTTAGTTGAGTTATATTTTTCTTTTTTAAAAATATAAGAATATTACCTTAAATTGCGACGGTGGCTGCAACGGCAGGCAGTGGCGGCGCCAGTGGGCAGTGGAGGATGACACGAGAGATTAGAGGTAAAATGGTGAATGTGTTGTTTTTGGAGTTAGAGAAAAAAAAAATGAGAATAGTCGAATGAGTGTTTCAATTTTTTAGTTAAAATTTGAAAAATGAGAATTTATTTTTTCGAAAAATTGTTAAGAAAAAGTGTGACTAAACAGATTTTCAAAATTTTCTTTTCACATGAAAAATTTTCTAGAAAAATTGGTATATTTTTTGCCAACTAAAAAACGCACCTTCAGTTTCTTCCTTTTAACATTATAATATGTGGAATACCGTCACGAAACATTACTGTAATAGAATGAGCAAGAATTATATTTCTCATAACATGTAACCTTTAATAAGTATTAACTGTTTTATTTGTAATTATGTACATTATTTTAGTTACGGTAACTAGGAAAAATTAATGTGGGAAATTTAATATGCTCTGTGTATCTGAGAAAGTGTTGTTTTGCTGACATGGATTCAAACCATGAGTTACATGTCCTTCACCTACGGGGGTTAGGATTGTTTCAAGTTATTTGAGTCAAGTTAGCTCATTGGATTTGATTCAATGGCTCATAATGCCCTAACTTGACTCAAGTTGTGTTTACAACTTGAGAGAATCCTTGCTTTAATCAATTTAACTAACATTGAGAATGAGTATTAATCAATTCAACTACTACAGATCATTTGTAATTATAGAAGAGAGGCAATACAAAAGACATTATATATGATAAAAAGATGCAAGGGTAGACCTTTTAATCTATTTTTAGATTAGATATTTGATAAGCAGAGTATATACTTATATATGCTTCATCATTTCTAGTACCGGGCAATCTAGACCCAAAGTGGTCTAGATGGGTTATATGAAAACTTGATAACTTGTACGTTGATGTTAGTCTACACAAAACATTTTAACAAATCATGGGTCTACTTGAGTCACTTTCCAAATTTTTGGGTCCAACGGTTTTGTTGTTATACTAACATACTTACAATTACAAGTTATCACTTTTTCATATAAATCCATCTAGACCCGTTTGGCCGTTTGGGTATAGATTGTCAGCCTGCCAGGTCTAGTTTCTACTGTTATTATCTTTGCCAAATAGCAGCGAAAATGTATGTGATACAGAGCCACAGAGGTACGGTCCCATGGAATTACTACAATACTAGAACTAAAAGAACAAGAAAACTCTAACCAAAATCTTGCAAAATTTTATATTCTACAATTTTAACCCAACACGTATCCCCTAACGATGCAATTATGTACATTCATACCGAATTAATAAACCTTACGAGTTTGTTTCGTAGTCAAAACAAAACTAACGACCAACTTTGTGAATAGCTTATCCTGGATAACAATTTAAATACACAAAGTACAATCTGATTCAGTCGCTCATTAAAACAAGTAATCCATCATATTAGCAGAGTTTTATAGATGCAGAATCATAAATTCAAAAAAAAAAAAAAACCTCTATCAATGTCAATTTACTGACCACCAATAAAGAAGCAAACTTTATGCAAAGGTCTAACGACAATTACCAGTGAAGTGAACATGAAAGCGTCACCAATCTGTCCAAAAATGGAAGTAATTGTAGTAAAACCCGACTTCTTGTGATCTATATGCATCAAATTCTATCAACCTTGCATCACAACAAATAATCGAAAAAAGAAGCATATCATTATAACCGAAACAAGAAGTGTTCAGTCACAGGTCAAAACGGATGAAAATTTGTACGAGTTGACCCGAAACTTTTTAGTGCCATAGTTTATGTTTTATACATATATGTGTTTTATATATGCTTTGAAAATAGACACTAGGCAACCTTTGGCCCGTTTTCAAATTTTTATCTGGTCATTTGACCTTTTGCAATTGGTCTAGACTTTTTACCCGGCCCACTGGAGAGAAAAATATCCCAAATTAACCAGTTCTCAGAAAAATGGATCAAAAAAAGCCATGTAAAGATAAAATCAATTGAGTAACAAATCATACCTGTGAGATGATGACAACTATGTCAATTCAATAGCAAGGGGAACAACAGAAAGACTCGACGCATTGGTATCTGATAAGAAGAGAATAATAATTGAAGATTAACAGTGATGTCAATGTGAAGATTCATAACAACGAGAAACTAAATAACCAGCTAAATATACCTTCAGGTTCCATTCGCAGCCAATCTTGCCCACAAATCAAAGCTTGACGGATATCCGGATCAACCGATCTCAAATGATTATCAAGCACTCTACCACCAGTGCTGAATGCCAGCTCAGCTGTAAGAGTCGACACAGGTATACCCAAAATATCACGTGCCATCATAGACAAAATCGGGTACCTCGGTGTGTGAACTTTCCACCAATTTAAAATACTAAAATCATGGTTTCTTGGAAAAACGGGCTCCTCTAAATACTTATCAAGATCTGAAGCCCCACTTTGATGGTTCGAAGTCTCATGTAAAAACTTATCAAAACCCCTTAACCGGTCCCGAGTGACGTTACCGGTACCATGTGAACCACCACCAGCTTGACCTGATTCGTCATTGATTGAACTCGGGTCAATAGAATACTCGTTGAAAAGCTCCCTAATGCCCTCAGAAACTTCCCGTATACGATCAGAAGCTTCGTTATGGTATATCTGTTTATAGTAATACTCCACCAACTTCATCTTAAATCTCGGATCCAAAATAGCTGCAATAGCTAAACCTAACCCACATTTATTCCAATACTTGTCGAATTTAATTTTCATTTTCGCTGCAAGCGTACTAACAAATTCATCCGTGCTTTTACAGTAATCAACCAATTGGATATGAACGTCGCATATTTCCGGGAAATATATGTTAGCGGTAGGATATTTGCTTACTGAGAAGCCGTTTGTGACCTCAATAAGTAGCTTCATAAACGATACAACAGTACTCACCGATACCCATTCTTCATCAGATAAATATACTGAGAATGTGGGATCATTTTCTTGAAGTAAATAAAAAGCACTTCGATATTCTAAAGCTGCTTCAAGCATATTATACATTGAATTCCACCTCATCGGGTTATCAAGAAATAATCGTTTCTCAGTATTAACCCCGACCTGCTGAGCAAACTCATCAAATTTCCCGTGTGCCGGTAATGAACTTTTTACAAACCGTATACTCTCACGAATCTTCTCCATCATGGGTTTAAGAGATTCCATAGCATCTTGAACAAGTGACTTCACGAGATGTGAAGCACATCTCATATCAAACAATTCACCCTTTTTCAAAAGAGGTCGGTTTTGTGAGAGCCAATCTTTAGTCCTCAAAGCTATATCGTCATAACTGAAGCAATCATCAAGTGTCATTGAAAACAATTTACGATCAACATCCCAATCCATTAAACACTTTATGACTAGATCTGATAAAGCGTCTTCCGTTTGCGATGAATCTAAAGTCAAGAAATTTAGAATCTTTTTCTGCAACTTCCAGTTATCGTCGATGTAGTTTGCTGTTAAAGATATGTACTCAGCGTTATCCGGTGAAGACCACATACCGATAGCAAGAGTGATTTTGCTATTTAAATTGTGTATAATATCAAACACTTTTTGTCTTTCTTTTTCGTAAATAATCACACAGTCAGCCTCGATAACACTACTGGTCACAACTTCAAACATTGGTTGAAGATTCTTAATAAATATTTTAAACCCGACATGCTCCACCATAGCCGGTGGATAATCATGTATCATGATCATACGAGCCAAGTCGAGACGACTTCTTTCTTGGTCAAACTTAACACTTCCGAAGTTAATCGCTTCTTCCATCTTTGACTCTTGGTCAAACTTGTAAGAAATCGGCATGATGGGTTGATTGGGTTCTTCTTTTACGTGCACTTCATCGTATCCGACATTTGCAATACTAACAGTGTCGTCTTTTCTTTTTCTTTTTGCTGCGAGTATTTGTGAAACATCAAAACTGGACCTTTTCAAACATCTCATTAAATGATTTCTTAAATGAGTAGTTCCGCTGTTGCTGGATCCACTAAGTTTCTTTTGACAATGTGTGCAAACGGCATAACATGCATCGGCTTTTCTGACCCTTTCAAAGTGGTTCCACACGACAGATGTCAACCTCTTCGGTTTCTTTGTCGGAGTTTCAGCTACTATTTCCATCACATAAACTTAATGGAAACCTATTTGATTAATAGATATATTAGAAACTGATACAAATCTAAACAGTTCAGAAACTAAACTATTAATTTACATAAGTACACAATAGTTTTCTTATAATAGCTCATTACATGCTTCTCATAGGCTGAGTATTTAGAGCCTATATTTTTAGATAACAAGAATCATAATCACAAACACTCTAAACTAACACTTGTGCCTTCAAACCACATTGATAAGATTAAACGCACATCCAAACACCCCCACAGGGATTTAACTTTAACAATTAAATGCAACAATTTTACAATATAGCAAGTACTCCAGTCAACTTCTGAGAAAATATACTCCCAAAAATTTCATTTCAATTTTTTTTACAGCTAAACCGTTACTTAGAAAATACCTGTGAAACGCCTGCTTTTATACCAACATACAGTCATTTTTAAATTCGGCTTCAAAACTAGGCTAACTAGCACGACTAAAACGCAACATTTTTACGAAACACAGCTCCAAAACTAACTAAATATGTTTTGCTGTTAAAAAAAAAAAAAAACTAAATATCTATAAACTGATTGTTTTGAACCTGATAGTAATTGCATAAAGTAACTTTAAATTCATTTTTCTACACAATTATCCTAATTATGAATCAAAATCCCTAAATTAACGAAATTACATAACCTAACGATAAAAAAAAAAAAAAAACTAAATTTAACATCAGTGACAAAAAATAAGGTGAAAATATAAACGGGTGAAATACTAGAGATGATAATTTTAAGGAAAAATTCGAACCTTATTACAGCGGGTTGGAAATTGAATTCGGATGATCCGGTTAGGGTTAGGGTTGGGGGAAAAGAAAGAGGATCTGGATATGATATTCGGGTTTTGGGTTTTGTTTGGTGGGTCCGAATGTTTGGGGAATGGGTTTGCGGTTGTCATTTCATGGGTATTGGTCCTATTGGATAGTGGATACTATTTTGCCTAACTCTTTTTTATTTCTTTCTTTTTTATTTTATTTTTGGTAAAAAGAAATAAGAAAGAGAGTATATAAGTAAGAACAAAAAACTAAAGGTTGTACTATATATACCCCAAACCTCTTATATATACACCTTTTTATGCATAATAGGGTTATACACTTATACTATGTGCATAACGATGTTGTATTATGTGCATAGCGGTTTGTACTGTATCTTATAAGGGATGTTGCTATAGCAACTCCCAAAAACTAAGGATATGGTTAGAACATCAGTTATGGGAGATTTTTCTTAAGTTTTTTCTACTATTGCACCAATTAACAGCTTTGCGTATCAACCCCTTAAATACACAACATGAACAAGCAAGTGTCAAGTTTTACTCCGGGTGAAGAGAAGCAAGTGTCAAAGTCTTGTCCGGGTGCGGATAAGCAAATGTGTAATTAGCCTATGCCGAGGGCGGTTGAGCTTGGGTTTGGTACTTCTTTGGTAGAAGTCTTTGTATCGATGTATAGAATACACGAGGTCGTTGTGGGTGGTTTCGGGTGCGGGCTCCGTTAAGGACTAGTTTGGGTCTAGGTGTAGATTGGTGAAAGCTAAGGTTGTACAATTCATCTACTACAAAGATTTGGTACTAGTGAATAGTATAGGTGTTGCGGATTCAAAATTGAACGTAAGAATCATCTAAACCCCTTATCACGAACCAGTATAAATCGTTGTGTTTGTTCTCTCTTCAATTAGACTATTTCAATACTTTACACATGATTTATATTGTTTAATTGTTTACACACACTTGCATGTAAACTTGACACTTAATTTACTAAAACTTAAAAGAAATTAAAAATAGCGTATTCAGCCCTTCTATGATTCTACAAAAGTAATTAAAAAGGTCTAAAGTAATAACATAAAAACAGATTAATGGAATTACATCTCATGCAATGAACACATGTTTCACTAACCTTTAGCCATGGAATTACACCTCATGCAATTAACACATGTTTCACTAACCTTTAGCCAAGGGTTCAAAACGTAATCATAAACACCCTTTCAAATGGATTACAGTCTACACTATTTAGCAAATATCAATCGAAACCGGAACTCATGTATAAGTATGCAATTTAAGAAAGCACAACAATTTTATTACATGTGTTTTAGTTGTCTTATTGCACCGAACACGAAAGAAAAACATGTTTACGGGTTTTCCGGGTTTGGCTCATGAAGATATGCCTGCTTTGATTCATGTTGTCCAGTCAAATTTACAATACCATTGTTTGTGGCAATTGTACTGTATGATATATATATATATATATATATATATATATATATATATATATATATATATATATATATATATATATATATATATATATATATATATACTAGAAAGGTGCCTGCGCGATGCGGGGGCGGATTGTTGGGGTGAAGAGGAGGGAGGTGGGGTGGTGGAAAGTGGTTGTTGAGGTGGTTATAAATTGTTGGGGGTGGTTGTTGAAGTGGTTATAAATTGTTGGGGTGATTGTTAGGGGTGGTTGTTTCCATAATTAGTAAGTAAAAGTCTGAATTTTTAAGCCTTTCTAATTATAGAATAGTCCCAAATACATTATATAGTAGTATAGATATATATATATATATATATATATATATATTTATATATATATATACACACACATATATATATATATATATATATATATATATATATATATATATATATATATATATATATATATATATATATATATATATATATATTTCATAGCTAATAAGCAATTACTATTTGTTGCTCATGAAAAAAAAATGTAGTAGTATTAAAGCTGCATTAAAATAGTCAAAGTGGTTTAATTTTGTGTTGACCGGTGATAAGAATTTTATGATTGTGTTACATTTGCTTGTATATTGAGCAATTGATATCTATGCCGGAGAAAAATATGTTATACTTTTAATTTTATTATTGGGTGAATCTCACAACACAGCCAGTATACATACATAACAATACACTACCACTTCTAAAAAAACAAAAAACTAACCAGTAGCTTACATTTGACTCGACAATATTTTGTTCCAACTGTTCCAGCTACACCTCTTGTAATAGAATGCACAATGCTGTATTACACTATCAGAAAAACAATCATGAGGTGAAGAGTTATGTGGGAAATTTTCCAATCCAAGGGCATAAAGTATCCACTAAAAGGATTCAAATATATTAGAGTTGATTACATGATTTACACCAGAATGCACCTTCCGTTCTTCAACTTCAAAAGTTAATGGACTTTGATGACGTATAGTCCGCACTCGGTTCACGAACCCGACCAATGGACACTACTAATACCTAGCCCATCACGCATGGGCTATCATGATCAAGATTTGGGCTTACAAAGGCCCAAATTCGTAATTATTATTTATGGTCTTGATACTTGATCTCTTATTTATGGGATAAGGATCAAGGGACCGCATTAATAGGGATAAGCCGAAGAGTAAAGAACACGAAACCAACAAGGATTCCGTGTGTATATAAAGGGCACATCTCGGCCCTCATTAAGGTATCATCTAATAACCCTAACTCTTCATTAAAACCCTAAACCGATTACTTACTCTCACGCCGGAGGATAATCGACGATAAGCCTAACGGTATTGTTTGCTCTCTTAGTGCGCAGGTCTTAAGCATTAAGATCCAATTGGTACGAGAACAGGAGTCCAAACAAGGAACGCCCAACTTTTGTATCAACAAGTGGCGCCATCCGTAGGACCACACACTAATAACTAGAATGACGAAGCACGGAAACGTAAACCAGCGGACCCCGTAGGTGAAGAAAACATATGGTGACCTACAGGGGAAGAAGCAGCAAAGTGATTCAACCTCTAAGCAGGCCTCTGGAACAATCAGTGCGCCCAGGCACCAATGATCAGGCTCAGATATGATCTTTCCAACGGTAGAACTGCCCACAGGGACCACCCAGGCCACTACGACAACCCCTAGCGCGGAAGATCTACAGCGCACTCTTTTCACCACTCCCCACCAAACGGTGCCAGACCCCACTGAGCCGCCACGTGCGCCTAATCGAGACAAGGGTCCTGATATGGAAACAGACATCCTCGCGCAAGAAGGAGTCGCGCCTGAACTAGCACTAAGTGATTTTGTGTCTCAAAACTACGAAACCTTGGCTGCCCAGAGGAAGCGAAAAAGAGGTCAAGTCAGAGCCTGTAAGCCCGGCTCAACTTCGGCCCTGAGTATGAAGCATCCCCACCGCGTCACCGAAAGGAGAGGCATGAGAAGGATATCCGCCGACTCCCAGTGTTCACTAGGGTCTTAAAGAAAGTCGTGGATGATGAAGCAGCTGACATACAATACCTGGAGGAGCACGAAGACGAGGGAAGGCGTACCAATGTCCACGCTAGACTTGGTAGTCGCAGGGTTCATGATAGACTTGGGCGACAGCGCTCACCAAGCGAAAGCCCTCCAAGGTTTAGTAGTCGAAGAGTTCATGATAGACTTGGGCGACAGCGATCCCCAAGCGAAAGCCCTTCAAGCTCGGATTTCGAGGAAAGTCGGCGCAAGCGCCGCAAAAGGGTAAACTCATCCTCAAGTGACTCCTCGGGCAACGAGGACAGAGATACATGACACTGGAAGTCCAAGAAAAGGTATAGCGACCAGGAGGACGAAGATATGTCTCGTCCTTGGCGCCGCCAAAAGGTTGACGCATTCACTCGGCGCATCAGCGATTTTTCAGAAGATAAGAGAAGGCGCATGCCCGCTAATGTTAAAACTTATGATAGGACGGGTGATCCTGATGACCACCTCAAAATTTTTTAATCAGCCCCTACCATCGAAAATTGGCCACAACCCGTGTGGTGCCACATGTTTAACTCCACATTAGTGGGGAATGCACGAACCTGGTTTAGTAAGTTGCCACGAAGGAGCATAGATGGGTTTGAAGAGTTGCGAAAGGCGTTTCGCTTGAACTTTACTCAAAGGAAGAAGTGCGCCAAGAACCCTGTCGAACTTGCTAGGGTAAAACAACGCCAAGGGGAATCCACAAGCACTTATGTGGAGCGCTATAAGGACGAATTCATACACATCAAGGCATGCCCCGAAATACTAAAGATCTCAGGGTTTATGAATGGAATCAATAACCCAGAACTTATCAGAAGGTTAAATGATAAGGTTCCCCAAACCTTTGATGAACTTATGAAGCGCACGAGGTCCTTTATCCAAGGGGAAGCAGCCGCTGCGGATAGCAAGAAAGGCTATTCAAATTATAGGTCACAAGAACAGCCCAGGAGACAATCCAACGACCAGAGTAGCAACCGTAACAAAAGCTACCGCAGCCAGGGGGCGGACGAGATAATGACAAGTACACCCCACTAACAAAGACTCCAAGGGAGATATTTGTGACAGAAGGCGCGAACTTCCCGAAACCCCCACCAATGAGCACCCCAGAAGATCGGCGCGTAGGGAACGGGTACTGCGAGTATCATGGACAGAAGGGCCATACCACTAATGAGTGTGTCCAATTGCGCCAACTAATCGATAAGTTAGTAAAAGAAGGCAGATTGGATCATCTAGTTAAAAACATCAAAGATGGGAAAGATAAACAGAAGATCGGGAGCAAGAAAGAAGTACCCAAGGACAAGGCTGACACCATCTACATGATACAATCATGGCAGCGAAAGACTAGGCAAAAAGTCAGCCAAAAGTTTTCTTATGGGAGCGAAATCTCTTTCCCCACCTTGGTTGCGGACAACGCAGTAGTGGAGCTGCTCACTATCGAAATAAATACGGGGGGTCACGATATCCACTGCATGTATGTTGATGGAGGAGCATCCGCAGATATAACGTATGAACACTGTTTCAAAAGGTTGCGACCTGAAATACGAAGTCAGTTAAGCCCAGCCACGACGTCATTGACTGGCTTTACAGGAGAAAAGATATGGCCCATAGGGCAAATACGATTACTCGTTGTCGTTGGTAATAAGGAACACTCCACGACGGCCTAGATGAATTTTATGGTGATCAGATCTCCTTCGCCATACAATGGCATCATTGGAAGACCAGGAATATCAGCCATACGCGCGGTGCCGTCCACAGCACATGGGATGCTCAAATTCCCAGTAGAAGGAGGCATTGTCACCCTCTACAATACCACTGTACCACCTAAAGAGTGTAACACGGTTACATGTGAGACGACACGCACTCCAGAACAGCATGCAGCTAAAGTATCAAACCTAAAGGTCGCAATTCATCCTGATTACCCAGAGCAAGAAGTATCGATCGGGGGATCGCTGTCTGATAAAGGCAGAGCGGCCGTGTGCGCACTCTTGCAAAAGAATCTAGATATTTTCGCATGGGAACCGAAGCACATGACTGGTGTGCCGCAATTGATTACAGAACACAGTTTGAAAATCCGACAAGGATACTCCCCAGTACGGCAGAAAAAGCGCGGCCAGGCTCCAGAGTGCGCAAAAGCCATTCTAAAGGAAGTGCACAAGCTTGTGGACGCAGGTATCATGCGAGAGGTTGATTCGTTGTGTTATTTGCAAAACAATTTATATCAAAATATCAAAAAATGTGTGGTCAATTTTATCGTGAGAGAACAAGACGTGGAGAAATACGAGTAAACCTTTTAGGAAAAAGATTATCTCGTAAACTCGTGAAAGTGATATTTTAAAACCGGGAAGTGATTTCCTGGGTCGTACCCCAACGAGGTGTGAATGGAAAGCTTCGTGAAAAGATCGAGATTAAAATCTTGTATGTTTGGTTGAGAAAGGTTATTTGGTTTTGTTGAACGAAAATGGGATAAACGTAACTTAAATGGGAAAATAAACTAGGGAATGCTAAGGAATATTTAAAATTACCTAAAAAAACTACGAGAAACATGTTAGGGAAAACGGGGAATCCTAAAACGCAATCTAGATTAAAAACGTGACGTTTATTAAATAAAATGAGAAAGTTAAGCTACAAAAGTCCTACGGGTTTACAAACAATTTTCTAACGTACTAAAAGACAAAAGAAAATTTTAGAAAAAAGAAAATTAATTTTTAAATAAAAATTCTATTTAATATGAATTAAAGACTAATTAATTCTAATTAAATTATAATAAATAAATTACAAAACCTAAAAATCTGAAACTTTTTTAGAAAATACTACAAGTTAATTAGAACCTAAGAAAAATATAAAAGGTGGTGGCACAGTACAAAAATAAGCAGAAAATAAGCAAATAAGCCAAATAAGCAAAAAGGGGACAAAGGGGGTTAAATAAAAAATATAGAAGAAGTAAACTGAAAAAGACCCTAGGGCAGTTGGAGTAAGAGTGTTGCGTTGTGTCTGTGTAAGAGGTGAGGTCTGGGGTTCGACCCTAAATTTTTAGACAATTTTTTTTTTTTTTTTTTCAATGCTTCTTAACACAAACACACAAACAATCTTGAAAACTTACAAAAGTTTAAAAAAAACTTACAACAACTGATTCTAACAACAATCTATATTCCAAATCAGATTCAAAATCATACGATTTTTTTTTTTTTTTTTTTTTTTTTTTTTTTTTTTTTTTTTTTTTTTTTTTTGCTTTCAAACTTGACAAACCCACAACTTCTCAAATAAGCTATAAGCTTAAAAAAAAAGTGACAATAACGGATAACAACAACTAGAATAGGAGCAAAAACAAGAACAAGATTCAAGAACAACAACAAGAATGACTACTAAAAACAGCAAACATGAACAAGAACAACACAAGCAGCAGCAGTAACAACAATAAGAACACAAAGAGCTCAAAGAAACTACAAGCTTTCAAAAGCTTATCAAGTCAATCAAACAACAACAGGAACATTAATCAACAACAACAAGATACAAGAACAACGACAATAATCAAGAAGAACAACAAGATCAAGCTCAGCTTAGAACATTCTAATAAGCAGCCTACAATCCTAACTAGGCTAAAAGATTGCTTATTAAATAGCACTAGATAAGCATCTAGGCCTAAACTAAAAGCTATTATCTAAACTCTACCTAAATGACTTCCTAAAGCAACAAATATCAAAGCCTAATTTTAACTAATGACCAATCTACAAGTAATCTAAATCTTCCAAAAACCTAAGATGCAGGGGAGGTTTTTACTCAATCAGACAACTTCCAAACCACTTTTCTATGTTCAAATCTATTTTAAATCCAAATTTTTTTTTTGAGATGGGTTAACAAGCTGGCAAGGATTCCAAATCAACAAAAAGTTTGCATTTTCCTTCATTAATGAATCCTAGAAACTAATTTGAAATTTGCCACAAACTGAGTTTGCAATTTGACTTTTCAAGAAATTTATACTCAAGTTGACTTTTATGAATCCATTCTGCCCCTTATTGATTAATTAATGTGTATTAAACCTAATTGAAGCTGAATCAAGCTCTCTAAACTCAAAGGTGTGAAGCATTAAATCATCAATAGTTAGGCTGTTATGTGATTGAATGCTTAAGTTGGACTTTTTCTTTAAAAGTGACCAAGAAGATGGTTGAGTTTGACTATATTGATCTTAAGGACAACAAATAAATAGAACCTAACCCTTAGTATCAACAATACTCAAGCAGAAATGCTACTTCCAAACACCCCCTTAAACACAGATTTAGCAAATTAAAGATGCAAATGAATACTTCAACTCATGAAACAACTAAATTAATTGATAATAACACTAAATAGGCCTAGGAGAGCACAAATAAGCAATAATCAACAACAATAATTCACAATGGCAGATTATGAAGAAAGAAAAAATGAGAAACTCTTACAAGAGGTCCAAAGCTACAATCACATGTGAACTAGAACCAGGACCATAAACCTATTCTCCCATGAGCTCTAAACCATATTCATCCACCACTCATGCTTTCTTTCTTCCTTCTTCTTGCTTGCAATTTTTTTTATTTTCAGTTGATTTTTTTTTAATTTTTATATTTTCATACTTTCTGCTTTAGAACTTAAAATGACAGTAAGGGAGCTTATGGTAGCTTCTGAAATACCTTGAGATGACAATTGAGCATAAACAAAAGGTTTTAGCTTAAACTTTGAATTTTAATGAAAAATTAAACAACTTGATAACAAACTGATGATTCAATTAAATTGCATAAAAAACATTACAACTTGGAAATTAAAGTTACTAAGCTAAAAATACAAGAGAAAGTTAGATGCCTTGAAGGCTTACAAGTGAACCTATTTATACTAACTTTGAATTAGGGTTCCTTTTGCTTGTTTGATCAAATCCCAGCCTCAATCTTAAGTGAAAACGATCCTGTCCCTTAAATTGGTTTTGGCGCCAAGAGTGGAGTTGTGGATTGGTGAGGTGGCAGTGGTAGGTATGGTTTTTGATGGGGTTAGTGGGATGGGGGAATATGATGGGAAGCTTTTGAGGTGGGTGGTGGTGTGTTGCAGGAAGTTATGGAGGTGATGGTTGTTTATCTGTTTGACAATGGAGGGGAAATGGAGAAGAAGGGTTGTATTTGACCTGTGTTTGACCAATGTTGACCTTTTGACCAGACCAGCTTTTAATATTAAACGTGGTTTGGGCTTGGGTGGTATTTTGGGCCTGGGATGTGGTGGATCATAGGGTATAGTGGGTAGTTTAGGTTTAGTAAGTTAGTAGTAGATTTAGAGCCTAATGATAATAAGTGTAAAATCTGAATTCTTTGGGGACTGAATCTGCCACATTTCCAAACTTCATCCAAGGACTATATTTGACAATCTTTCATTTCCTGAGGACCTCAAATGATTTATTCCATGATTTAATTACCCGGGGACCAAAATTGACAATTATTGAAACTTGAGGGACCTTAGTGTAAATTCCCCAAACTCTTCACCCAAGGATCATTTCTTCAAAAGTTCATTAACACAAAGACCATAATTGATATTTTTCCAAAATTTTAATCCCAAGGACCACTTTTTGACAATCTTGCAAAGTTCAGGGACCAATTTTGCAAACTTTTGAAACCTTTCACCAAAGGACCAATTACGAGAACTTTTTGATTTTCCAAGGACCTTTGATGATTTTTCTTACAAATTAAGTGGCTAGGGGCTGATTTTGACAAGTTTTGAAAGTTGAGGGACTGAAACTGCCAATTATGCAATATTTTGTTCGTTTTTCATTTGTTTTCAATCATTCTGCATATAAAACACGACCCTGAGATATTTTCAGTATTTTGATGCATTTTTGAGTGTTTTCACGTGTTTTGGCAGTTAAAATAAGACAAAAATGATGAGTATTTACACACTCATCAGAGGTCTATTACCATGACTGGCTCTCCAATCCAGTGATGGTGAAAAAGAGTGATGGTAGCTGGAAGATGTGCGTGGATTTCACTGATCTCAACAAAGCATGTCCACAAGACTGCTACCTGCTACCAGAGATAGACTTGAAGATAGAATCTTTATGCGGATACCCCTTTAAATGCTTCCTAGACGCATACAAAAGGTATCATCAAATCCAAATGGCAAAAGAAGACGAAGAAAAAACAGCCTTCCATACAAGCCAGGGTGTCTATTGTTACACAAAATGCCTTTTGGCTTAAAAAATGCAGGCGCCACCTACCAACGATTGGTAGATAATGCATTTGAAAAGCAAGTGGGCCGCAACCTGGAGGTCTATGTTGACGGCCTTGTCATAAAAATCCATACCGAAGACGAGTTGGTACGCGACATTGAAGAAACATTCAAAACACTGGGAAAGATCAACATGAAGTTAAATCCTAAGAAATGCGCTTTTGGTGCTACAAAAGGCATGTTCCTTGGATACTTGATAGAACCTGATGGCATTAAGTCATGCCCAGAAAAAACAAAGGCTGTTATCCAACTCCCTTCACCACGCACGTTGAAAGAGGTCCAGTCCCTGAATGGAAAATTAGCCGGGTTGAACAGATTTCTGTCCAAATCAGCAGATAAGTCACTCCCCCTCTTTAAAACACTTACGAAGTGTACAAAAAAGGGAGACTTTCATTGGACTGCGGAAGCAGAAGAAGCCTTTACACAGCTTAAGCAACATATAGCAGCGCTTCACATACTAGTCGCACCCCGACCAGGGGAAGAATTAATTATGTACTTATCTGCGACTCATGGAGTAGTCAGCGCAGTGCTACTGACTGATAGGAACTCCGTACAAACACCGGTATATTTTGTAAGCAAAGCACTCAAGAAGAAAGAGATTAACTACACCGCAATGGAAAAATTGGTCCTGGCGTTAGTATTCACAGCTAAAAGACTGCGCAGATACTTTCAAGCACACCCAATAGCAGTGATCACGGACCAACCTATCAAACAAGTTATCTCCAAACCCGACGCATCGGGACGATTACAAAAATGGAGCGTGTTGCTAGGCGAACATAACATCTCTTATAGACCACGCACTGCGATTAAGGGACAGATACTAGCAGATTTCATCATTGAGAAACCAGATACTGAGGCTCCACCTTCAAGAGGCGAAGTAGAATTACAAGAACCGTGGGTCCTGTTCACGAACGGATCTGCATGCATGGATGGGTCGGGCGCAGGTCTTATCCTCACCAGTCCAGAAGGAAGGGAATTCACTTACGCACTGTGTTTTGAATTCGCAGCCACGAACAACGAGGCAGAGTATGAAGCCCTAATTGCTGGATTACACATTGCAACTTGAATGGGTGTACGCAACTTAGAAGCAAATGTCGATTCCCGATTAGTAGCCAATCATGTGTTGGGTGAATATGTGGCTAAAGGGGATAACATGGTCCAATACCTCGACAAGAACAAGTCCCTAATCCAGGGTTTCGACAGGTTCACCATTAAACAAGTTCCTAGAGGGGAAAACAGGAAAGCGGATGCACTAAGCAAGATGGCATCTACAAGCTTTGCGCACCTGTCAAAACAAGTATTGGTAGAGATCCTGAAAAACAAATCCATCTCGGAGATGGAGATATCCACGGTGATAGAAGAGCAGGATCCTACGTGGATGACCCCTATCATCGAATTCATAAGCAAGGGCATACTACCCCGTGAGCAGAAGGATGCTCGACGGATACGGCGCACAGCGCAGAGGTTTGAACTTCGAGATGGTATACTATATCGACGCTCATTTCTACAACCATGGCTTCGGTGCGTTGGACCTCTTCAGGCAGATTATGTACTCCGAGAGATCCACGCCAGTTCATGCAGTATGCACTCAGGACTACGGTCCGTTGTAGCACGAGCCTTGCGGCC
Organism: Artemisia argyi; assembly: GCA_030686995.1. Taxonomy (NCBI): domain Eukaryota; kingdom Viridiplantae; phylum Streptophyta; class Magnoliopsida; order Asterales; family Asteraceae; genus Artemisia; species Artemisia argyi. The sequence goes on from CM060679.1 coordinate 27,499,609, forward strand.
AGGATACTATTGGCCCATTATGCATCGCGATGCGCGGGATATGATAAAGAAATGTAGCGACTGCCAAGTTCATAAACCCATCCCGCGCCAACCACAACAAGAGCTAACGCCTATCACTTCGCCATGGCCATTCTATAAGTGGGGTATCGATATCGCGAACCCTTTCCCTGTTGCAGCAGGGGGACTGAAATTTCTTATTGTGGCTATAGATTACTTCACTAAGTGGATTGAAGCAAAGGCAGTGGCAACAATCACAGGAAATCAAGTAAAACAATTTGTTTGGGAGAACATTGTATGCCGCTTTGGATTACCTGGGGAAATCATTTCAGACAACGGAAAACAATTCTGCGATAACCCGTTCAAAGACTGGTGCGCACAACTAAATATTAAACAACACTTCGCGTCAGTTAAGCACCCACAAACCAATGGCTTGGTTGAGCGTGCGAATCATAGCCTGGGTGAAGGTATTAAAGCGCGCCTCGACAAACACAAAGAAAGATGGGTGGATGAATTGTCGCACGTCTTGTGGGCACACTGCACAACAATCAAAGTTAGCACTGGAGATGATGTATGCTTATTCACACATCCTTTTTAGACCTTAAATCAGACCAAATACACCAAATACTAACCAAATATGCCAAGAGAATGTGTGTTTTTGTATTTGTGTATGTGCAGGTACGGATATGTGAAAAATGAACAAAAACAAAGTTAAAACCAACAAAAACGAGCACGAGATTGGAAAAAGGCCAAAAGCCGGAGCCGGGGAAGCTTAATGATCAAAGAAAGCTCATAATATCAAAAGAAGTCCTCAGAGAATTATAAAGTTGCATAATTAGTCCCTGGTCAAAGTTTGGAGAAAATGACAACTTCAGTCCCTCAATTTTCAAGAAATTACAATAATGGTCCTTTGAAGAATTTTTAGAAGAAAAATCAACAGTGGTCCTCCATGAATCAAAGAATTTCAACAAAAGCCCTTGCATATTAATCTTGGAGATTTACAGAATCAGTCCCTATTGTTTGCATAACTACAACATTAGTCCTTGTAAAATTACTAATCCTAAAAAACCTTACAAATTACAACCGGATCAAACAAATACCCAACACCCCAAAGCCCAAAAGTAAAAGGCCAACACCCCTTTTACCTTGACCCGATCCACCATTACTACCCGGTCAAACTTTATCAAATAAATATAAAAAAAACTAACCCCGCCCCCTTTTTCCCCAATTTACCCAGAAAAACATTTCACCCAAGAACCCTTAGTTAACCCGTACCAAAATTACCACAATTAAGGGTACTTGCGTACTTTTGCACGCACTTCTAGAAGAATTCTGACATGTCAGGATTGACATGTCAGCAATCCATGTGAATTCAAGGCCTCTGATTGGTGGATGGGACGTGGAAGGCAAATCAAGGGCGTATATTGAAGCTTATGATTGAAAGATGATCCAAAGGACGAGATCGATTGATCCAGATGCTTCCTTATCACCTATCCTCAGCTATATATACCCATTCCTGACTCACGGATTGGGGTGTTAGAATTTTAGGGTTAGATTTTAGGATTAGGAGTAGGTTAGTGTAATAGATTTAGTATAATTTTTAGCTTCAGCTTATTGTAATTCTCTAAACTTTCAAGTTGTACTCATTTTCAGCATTAATGAAATTCTAGTTTTCATTTGAATTCCTTGTCATTTAAATTTTCAAGCAGTTTATTGTTTTCAAAAATGTTTTCAAGCTATCATTTCATGTTTTCATAAACTCACTCAAGCTTAATCAAAGCTTGAAATTAGCTCTTTCATTCTGTTTCTGTTCTATATGGTACTAGTGTTCTCAGTCAAAGAAAGTCAAAGCTCAGCTTAACCCAATAAGCTGAGCTTATTCAAAAGTAGCAGAGCCTTATTGGAGCCTATCTAAAGATAGGCTGTGTGGGAGAGTCTCTCTGTTAGGCTGAGAGGTGTTTGTAAGTTTTCACTTTAATTTTCAAAGTTTAATATTGCATATCTAATAATTAGTATTGTAGATCTGTTATTATTTGCTTGTTTCTGTTTTATTATTAATAATTGCATAGTATATTAGTCTTATTGAGCATTTCATCATTGTTATAGTTATTTGGTGTGCTATCTGTTTCATATTCCGTTATACATATCAGATCTGTGGTGCTTGAGTATTTGTGACCTGATTTTCTGGTTCATTTAACCTTGTTAGATCATTACTTGGACTTAGGTTGAGGATTGGAGTATTATTGATCATACTTGCTTTGTAATCTAGTGTAACAGCTTGATACAAGGGTGTTTGGATTTGTAAATTTAACTGAGTTTCAGTGGATTACAGGTAGTAAATTTAGTTTAGGTATCTCACATTAGGTATATTTAGGTTAGTTTAGACATATAAATTGTAGTTTATTAAGACAAAAGTCAAAATTCAATCTTATCATAAAAATTGCTTGCACATTCATGAATTAACATCTGCCAAGTTGCTATTTGTTAGATTTTATGCATACCTAGGTTAATTAAGTATTTAATCAAGTTCAAATTACACTTAGGGGCAATCTTGATCAATAGTAATTCACTTTAGTCAAAGGTTTAGTGCAATTCTAAAGTCAAAGATCTGTTGCCTGCAGGCTCAGCAGGTCCTGATATCAGGGGTAATTAGTGGTCCTATTGTGGGTTTGATTTAGTTTTCTTTGGTTTCCTAGATCCCCAGTAGTGTAGGCTAGGTTTTGCCCCCTTAAAATTCATTTTCTAGCTTATTAGGCAGTTTATAAATAAGCTGCAAAGTGTGTTGTTGAAACCTAGGTTCTGCTTTCTGATTTTAGGCCTGCTACTGAGTTTTGTTGATCTTATTCTGAGATTTATTGCTTATATAAGTTCCATTGTACTTGAAGTTGATGTTTCCATTGAGCCTTTGCTATTAGCTTCTTCTATTTGGCTTTTGTTTATTTCCTAATTGCTTATTGGATCTGATTTGTGCCTTATCTGTGTTTCTGAGTTCAAATTTGTTTTGCATCAGCTTATTTAAGCTTACTTTAGTCTAAGAAACATTTGTTCTAAGTTTCTGTCAGTTTGGATCAGGAGTGCTGATTTTTCAATTTTTCATTTGATTTAATCGTTTTAAGTATAGGTTTATTTTTCCGAAGAAATGCTCGTGAAAGTATTTCCCCGGGTCGTGTCCCAGCGAAGGTGTGAATGGAATTTTGAATTCCCGATTCGTGAAACGTGTCGTGAAAGTGGGTAAAAGTGATTTTGATGGGAAAAAGTGTAATCTCATCAAAATCACTTTTTCCCACTTTCAAAATCACTTTTTCCCATCAAAATCACTTTTTCCTACTTTCACGACACGTTTCACGAATCAGGAATTCAAAATTCCATTCACACCTTCGCTGGGACACGACCCGGGGAAATACTTTCACGAGCATTTCTTTGGAAAAATAAACCTATACTTAAAACGATTTAATCAAATGAAAAATTGAAAAATCAGCACTCCTGATCCAAACTGACAGAAACATAGAACAAATGTTTCTTAGACTAAAGTAAGCTTAAATAAGTTGATGCAAAACAAATTTGAACTCAGAAACACAGATAAGGCACAAATCAGATCCAATAAGCAATTAGGAAATAAGCAAAAGCCAAATAGAAGAAGCTAATAGCAAAGGCTCAATGGAAACATCAACTTCAAGTACAATGGAACTTATATAAGCAATAAATCTCATAATAAGATCAACAAAACTCAGTAGCAGGCCTAAAATCAGAAAGCAAAACCTAGGTTTCAACAACACACTTTGCAGCTTATTTATAAGCTGCCTAATAAGCTGGAAAATGAATTTTAAGGGGGCAAAACCTAGCCTACACTACTGGGGATCTAGGAAACCAAAGAAAACTAATTCAAACCCACAATAGGACCACTAATTACCCCTGATATCAGGACCTGCTGAGCCTGCAGGCAACAGATCTTTGACTTTAGAATTGTACTAAACATTTGACTAAAGTGAATTACTATTGATCTAGACTGCCCCTAAGTGTAATTTGAACTTGATTAAATACTTAATTAACCTAGGTATGCATAAAATCTAACAAATAGCAACTTGGCAGATGTTAATTCATGAATATGCAAGCAGTTTTTATGATAAGATTGAATTTTGACTTTTGTCTTAATAAACTACAATTTATATGTCTAAACTAACCTAAATATACCTAATGTGAGATACCTAAACTAAATTTACTACCTGTAATCCACTGAAACTCAGTTAAATTTACCAATCCAAACACCCGTGTATCAAGCTGTTACACTAGATTACAAAGCAAGTATGATCAATAATACTCCAATCCTCAACCTAAGTCCAAGTAATGATCTAACAAGGTTAAATGAACCAGAAAATCAGGTCACAAATACTCAAGCACCACAGATCTGATATGTATAACGGAATATGAAACAGATAGCACACCAAATAACTATAACAGTGATGAAATGCTCAATAAGACTAATATACTATGCAATTATTAATAATAAAACAGAAACAAGCAAATAATAACAGATCTACAATACTAATTATTAGATATGCAATATTAAACTTTGAAAATTAAAGTGAAAACTTACAAACACCTCTCAGCCTAACAGAGAGGCTCTCCCACACAGCCTATCTTTAGATAGGCTCCAATAAGGCTCTGCTACTTCTGAATAAGCTCAGCTTATTGGGTTAAGCTGAGCTTTGACTTTCTTTGACTGAGAACACTAGTACCATATAGAACAGAAACAAAATGAAAGAGCTAATTTCAAGCTTTGATTAAGCTTGAGTGAGTTTATGAAAACATGAAATGAAAGCTTGAAAACATTTTTGAAAATAATAAACTGCTTGAAAATTTAAATGACAAGGAATTCAAATGAAAACTAGAATTTCATTAATGCTTAAAATGAGTACAACTTGAAAGTTTAGAGAATTACAATAAGCCGAAGCTAAAAATTATACTAAATCTATTACACTAACCTACTCCTAATCCTAACATCTAACCTTAAAATTCTAACACCCCAATCCGTGAGTGAGGAGCGGGTATATATAGCTGAGGATAGGTGCTAAGGAAGCATCTGGATCAATCAATCTCATCCTTTGGATCATCTTTCAATCATAAGCTTCAATATACACCCTTGATTTGCCTTCCACGTCCCATCCACCAATCAGAGGCCTTGGATTCACACGGATTGCTGACATGTCAATCCTGACATGTCAGAATTCTTCTAAAAGTGCGTGCAAAAGTACGCAGGTACCCTTAATTGTGGTAATTTTGGTACGGGTTAACTTAGGGTTCTTGGGTGAAATGTTTTTCTGGGTAAATTGGGGAAAAAGGGGGCGGGGTTAGTTTTTTTTTATATTTATTTGATAAAGTTTGACCGGGTAGTAAGGGTGGATCGGGTCAAGGTAAAAGGGGTGTTGGGCTTTTACTTTTGGGCTTTGGGGTGTTGGGTATTTGTTTGATCCGGTTGTACTTTGTAAGGTTTTTTAGGATTAGTAATTTTACAAGGACTAATGTTGTAGTTATGCAAACAATAAGGACTGATTCTGTAAATCTCCAAGATTAATATGCAAGGGCTTTTGTTGAAATTCTTTGATTCATGGAGGACCACTCTTCTAAAAATTCTTCAAGGGACCATTATTGTAATTTCTTGAAAATTGAGGGACTGAAGTTGTCATTTTCTCCAAACTTTGACCAGGGACTAATTATGCAACTTTATGATTCTCTGAGGACTTCTTTTGATATTATGAGCTTTCTTTGATCATTAAGCTTCCCCGGCTCCGGCTTTTGCCTTTTTCCAATCTCGTGCTCTTTTTTGTTGGTTTTAACTTTGTTTTTGTTCATTTTTCATGTATTCGTACCTGCACATACACAAATACAAAAACACACATTCTCTTGGAATATTTGGTTACTATTTTGTGTATTTGGTCTGATTTAAGGTCTAAAAAGGATGTGTGAATAAGCATACATCAAGAGACACCCCCTTTTCTCTTGTCTATGGGACAGAAGCTATCATACCAGCTGAAATTGGGATGCCAACTATTTGTATGACGGAAGTTAATGTCACAACCAATGACGACGAACGACGTATAGACTTGGATCTATTGGAAGAAAGGCGCGAACGTGCAGCTATATGTGAGGCAAGAGCTAAGTCAAAAATGAAGGGATACTATGATGCTAAAGTCAGAAGCACCTCATTCAGACCAGGCGACTTTGTGTATCGTGCTAATGATGCAAGCCACGCAGAAGATACAGGAAAACGTGGACCAAAGTGGGAAGGACCCTATGAGGTCACAGAAGCACTAGGAAAAGGCGCATACAAGCTGCGTGATATGGATGGCCGTGCGCTACAACGCACATGGAATATTTGAAATCTCAAGAGATGCTATCTTTAGGAAAGGCTACGGCCCCGTGCACGGATACCTCCGCACTTTAGTAAGTGCCCAATAAATGTCCGTGTATTTACATTTTCTTTTATATAGGCAAATGTTTTTTCTTTTCCCAAAAACTTGCAAGTATTAATTAAATGTCGCGGTTTCTAGCTAACTCCGTGACACACTTCAATTTGTTATTTAAATATTATTTACATTTCAATATTGTTGTTATATTATCTTTTGCTTACATGGCGTGCATGCATTTATTAAATCCCACGATGGTAAAAGGATGAGTAAACCTACTAAATAACTCGTTGAGTAAGAGGGTTGCAAACCCATCAACATGTGATCACGCATCCTTGTTAAACACCTTACTCACAAGACGTTGGAGTAAGTTCAATGTGCATCCCATGATGGATATGCAACAATGCACACTGTGCGCGTTTAACAAATTAGGAGTCAAGACTTTTGATTCCTCGATATGGTATTTGCAGTACGCTGCATGTTAACCCATACACTTGTGAATTTTATATATTCGCATATACATTAAGTTATGGACTCAATACACAATTGTGTTATAAGTGATTATAGACTCTGTAATCTCTTTTAAGTACGTTTGGATAATAGTTTGATTCTTGGTGATAACATGGATGTCTTTTATGCAAAGACAAAATAACTAAGTACAAACTTCATGCGTACAAATTACACCTTCAAAAATAAAACATTTTATTGACTACAAGTTTATACAAAACATAGACTTGACATGCACATGTGCAACAAAATGTTAATCTATTACAAAACAAAGCCAAACAACCTAAAAACTATGAGAACGTCTATGCTCTGAGCTGCCGACTTGGTATGCTGCATCCTTTCCTTCCTCAAGCTTCTTCAACAAACTACTATCCTCAGGCGACACTGATGAGTGTGTAAATACTCATCATCTTTAGTCAAATCTGAGCTGCAAAACGATCAAAAATACTCAAAAACGCACCATAATGCGAAGAAAATCCCAAAGATCGTACTTTATATGTTTCTTATCCAAAACGAGTAAAAACAAACGAAAAACGAACAAAAGTTACATAAATGGCAGTTTCAGTCCCCCGACTTTCAAAATTTCACAAAACTAGTCCCTGGTCAATTATTTTCAAAGAAAAGTCAACTCTTGATCTTTAAAAGTCAAAATAAATCAAAAATGATCTTTGGGTGATAAAGTTTTCATAAGTGTGCAAGTTTGATCCCTGGAATTTCATCTTTGGCAAAATTAGTCCCTGGACTTTCAAAGTTATCAAAAATAGTTCCTGGGGATTATTTTAAGAAGAAAAATGATGAAGTTAACTTTTGGAATTGGCAAGTTGGGTCCTTGTTGAAGTTTGGAAAAATGGCAGAAGTAGCCCCTCAAGAAAATCATAAATTACAAAATTGGTCCTTGTGTTTACAACTAATACCAAACAGACCAACTACTTAACCAAACCTCCTTTTTACCCAATGCAGGCCCACGTTTTAATATAATCTACCCATGGCCCAATTTACAACAAATCCACCCAAGCCCACCTAGCCCATCCCCCCTTTGTTTTACGTTTAATAAACCATCACCACAACCCTAACCCTAAAAACATTTTAACGTATCCCTCCCATCTCCTTCCCCACTCAAACCTACTGAATAAAATAAGCACCACTTCCACCCCCCCTCGTGACTGCAACAAGCCAAGGAAACCATCACCATCTTCCCCATCACTCTCAAACCCATTCCCCAATCCCACTTCTAATCTCACTCCAAACTTGTACCTAACTCCATCAACCAGTCATGGGATGCCATGGTGGCAATCCACAACTTATTTAGGCGCCAAGATGTAAATTAAGGGACAAGATAGCATCTGCTCAAATTCAAGGGTTGAGATTCATCTCAAAGTGTCCAGCTCAGAAGCCCCCTCAGTGGAGAAGCACACAAGGGAGAAGACAAAGTGAAGTTAAAGCATACCTACCATCTTGAAGGTTTAGTATAAATAAGTAGTTGTTGTAAGCCTAAGGGCATCCAATCTTTCTTGTATCTTTCCATTAGTTAAGCAAAATTTCTTTCTGTAATGTTTTTCCTACTTAATTAATCGAAGTAATATTCTGTTTTAAAGTAGTTTTTGAGTTTCATTCAGTTCTCTCAAATTTTATTAAGTATTGTTATTTACCTTTTAGTTGTTCTCAAATTGGTTAACAAGCTGTTAAAAAAGTTTCTTTTAGTCTTTATCTAAGCAAACTCAGAAAAAAAAAGAGAAAATACCAGAAATACAAAATTAAATAGAAAATTTGGTGGTTCCAAGAATTGAAAGCAAGCTGTAGCAGATGGATGGGAGTAATGGTTTAGAGCTCGGGTGAGCATATAGGTGGTTCTTGGTACTTGACTGCACACTCGAACTTCAAGTAGGTTTACATTTTCAGTAAAGTTGCAATGTTTTAAATTTATGTTTTAAAGTTATTGCTTGTTGGTTAATCTGCTTCTATGCAATATTTTAGAGGTAGTTAGTTAGTCCGAAATCAAAAGTTGAATACTAAGTTTTGGTCGATTTTCAAATCAGGTTCTAGAATTTCTTAATAAGTGAAAGTGAGTAAGGTTTGTTGGTTTTAGATCTTTGACAGTTTGTGTATCAATTTCAAAAAGAAAATCTGAATTTGGGGTTGATTTGCTCAGTGCAAAGTAGGCGTAAAGTTGGTGGTTTGACACTATACTACCTTGCTTCGTCAGTTTTTGAACCAACTTAAGATTAGTGTAGGGTATTTGTTAACTGACGCTTAGGTTTAATTCTTGCTGCTATTAAAAGTCACTTCGATATAGTATAGGAAACTGCTCTTAGTTCGGACAAATTTGCTTAAAGAGTGCTTATTATTAAGCACTCTTTTGGTCCCTTTTTAGGCTGCTACCACAATTTTTTTTAAATTTAAGAACTGAATTTGCTGAATATCTTGTCGTAATTATTGTTGTTCTCAGTTGTAGCTATTGATTGTTAGATTGTTTTAGCTTTTGAAAGATTATTGGTTTGTTCGAGTTTATTCGTGCACTTCTTATAGCTTGTTCTTGCTGCTGCTACAGCAGCTTGTGATGTTCTTATTTAATGACCTTTGTTGTTGTTGTTGACATTCTTGAATCTGAGTAATACTTGTTCTTTTATTGTTGTTGGTCTGTTTATAAAAGCTTTCGTAAATTAGTTGCTTATTTAATTTTATCTTGTTTATAAATTGTTGGGTGAAAATTTGCAAAGAGTTTTGAACTAAGAAAAATCATAAACCTTAAAACTGATTCAATTTTTTTATTTTTGGGTTTGAGATTGGTGCGTGATTGGATTGCAAAAATCTGTTTCACTTAGGCTTAGTGAGATTGAGTTTATGTGTGGTAAAAGTTACTGGTCCAACTGTTGTGCAAAAGGAAAAACTGAAAAATAAAAATAACTAAAAAGAAAGGTGCAAAGCGTGGGTCGAACCCTGGACCTTGAGCTCATACCAGTCACACAAATACAACACCAATTCCAACTCGCCCCTTGGGTCTTTTTTGTATAAGACCCACACAATTAATGTCTTAACCAGCTTTATGGTTTGTTTTGCTTATTTAGTACAAACTGCTTTTTCAGCTTATTTCTTGAGCTTAATTTCTAGTTTTAAATTTTTCCTAAGTTTCTTTTAGGATAACTGAATTTCCAGAAAATTTTCATAATTTTTAGAATAGCCTAGGTATTTAGTTCGAGTTTATTTCATTAAATTAGTAATTAATTCGTAATAAATAGAATTTTTGTCGAAAAATTATTTTTTTTTCCAAAAACTTTCTTTTGTATTTTAGAGCGTTAGAAAATTATTCGTAAACCCGTAAGATCTTTGTAGCTTAAATTTCACATTTTATTTTGCGCTCGCGCGTACTTTTTAAATAATTGTTACGTTTTCAATTTAGTTATCATTTTAGGATTCCCGATACCTAACTATGTTTTCCCGTAGTGTTTTAGAGTTTTGTAGTTAGTTAGTGCCTTAGGTTAATTTTCTTTTACACTCGCTCGTTAATTTTCTAATTCGTTAATTTAACGTACCATAAGACCAAATAATCTTTCCAACCATACAAGATTTTAATCCAAATCTCATTCGAAGCTTTCCATTCACACCTCGTTGGGGTACGACCCGGGAAATCACTTCCCGGTCTCACAATTTGAATATCACTTTCACAAGTTTTGCGAGGTAATCGTTTTCCTAAACGCTTTACTCATATTACTTCACGTTTATTTGTCTCAAGACAAATTAAAACTCACATTTGTTGATATTTTGATAAATTGTTGTTTACACGCACCAAAACACAACGAATCAGACACTGTCGCCACGCTAACAGGAATCCCATCAGATATGGGAATATGTGCTGCGCTAACACCACAGAGGATTGCTTTCCCCTTCACACCCTCCTTCTTTGCAAGTCTCATGGCATGGGCCTCTAAGGATGCCTTCAAGGGGATTTCTTTCTCAAGATCAAAAGGGTTAAGCATATCGCGTGGGCGAGCAAAGACAGGTACCTGCAGCTGCGACACATGAGGCTTCAAAAAGTAAAAAGGTTGAGCCTCTGCGTCCTCTGCTGCATGCTAGGCCAATGTTAACCCCTCCATGATAACACCTATGGGATAATCTTGGTCGCGCTCCAACTGAGCAATGTGAGGTAGCTCTAACAGCTTCATCTTCTCCATGGCAGCGACAAGATCAGCAAAGGCATCCCTGTTGTAACCTTGGACTTGGGTAATAGGCATGGTCAAAACCTTGTTCTCACACAACTCCTCTATAGCCTTTGCCTTCCCACGCACCAGCGCACATCGAAAAACGTCCCCAAAGGACTCTTTGACCTCTTGAGACTCCAGGGTGCTCAAGGCAGCAAGGCGCAGGCCATGGCTGATAAGCCACCTGCGCTCAGCAATGGATGATACCAGGTGCGGGTACAGCTCCTCATCATACTCTATACTGAGCTTGCGCAGCTTACCCTCTTGCTTCTCCAATGCATCCTCTACCGCCTTGCGAAAGTCGTCCAGCCTAGAGAAGTGCTCATTCTTGTTCTACTCCATATACTTCAGAGCCCAAAGACAGTTGGCCTTATACTCTGTGGCAGCAACATGCTCTTGGCTGACCCGAGCAAGTAGAGACATCTTCTCCTCAGCAAGCTTTTGGGAGTACTGATTTGTTGACTCTACTTCAGCATGAGCACTAGCCAACTACGCCTTCAGTAGCGCAATTTCTTCATCTTTCTGCGCACTGCTGCTCCCTTAACCAGCATACTTAGCCTTGAGCTGAGCAACTAACGCGGCCTGGTGCGCAGCGGCCAAACCTAGCTCCTCTATCAGCTGATTCGTAGGCACAACCTCAAATGCCTTTGAAGGCTCATCCAGATGAGGGAGACTCACCCTAGGTGGTGATTTCCCAGCATGCGCTACATCAGCCCCAGCAGCTTCAACACTGCACGTAAAGGATAAATGTTCAAGGTTATTTTATATCAATGGAAGATATGAAATGCAAATAAAAAAAGAAAAGAAAAGACAGGCAACGGTTTCATTACTTACTTGAGGGGAGGAGTTCCGGTTGTATCTTGGGCAACAGTAGAGGGCGACACATCCTCCTCTGATGACACGTCCACCGTAATGATATGGCGTCTTCGCTTGGATGTGCCCGCGCCACCATCGCCGGAAGCTTTCTTGCGCTTCACTCCCTGGCTCGCCTCTTCCGGTTCACTGTCAGCCTTAAGGATCCCTATACTCTCTGAGGAATCCGTGCGCGATAGTTCTGGGGAGGGAACCCTCTCAGTTGGGACACTGCGCACTGGAGTTGCCTCTAGAACAACAGGGGAGGCATTCGCCGGCTCCTCCTGTACGAACTCCATGGTGCGCCCTGCAGTGGCCTCCAAAATTGGTGTCTCACCATCTCTCAAAGGGCGCACCCCTACGGTTACCAGTGTGGGCTACGCTAGCTTCACTATGCTGAACAGATCCATCTCTGCGCAACAAACAACAAGCAAACAAAACGGAGTTACATAAAATTACAATAAAAGAGAGCGCTTACACTACAGATGCGAAGGAAAGGAAGGACAAGCACCCACCCCGGTTATTCTCATCTAGAAAAGTTGGCACCTCATCAGGACTTTGGAAGTAGTTGCGACTGATGCCCATATGCACCAAAAACTCTTCTGGGTAGGAGTTTATGGGGATGCGGTTGGCATTTATTGTCTCAGCATCATCTGCGCTGTACGTCCCGGGGTTTGGGCGCTCATCCTTTGGTAACATGCCTGGGTATAGAACTCAAAGGCCCAAGGGAACACTATATCATCAACCCATAAAAACCTCTCCCTCCAATTCCTAAGTGCGTCTAGCTTTTCTGTGTAGTATTGAAGGCTCCCTGCGCGCTTGGAAAAGGAAACCCACCTATTTGACCACGTCGTGTGATAAAACGCGCGGAAGAGATTGATAGTAGGGTTAATTGCAAGCAAACGACAGTTCACTTCAAAATTGGTTATCTTAGCTGCGCCTATACAGTGCAGCTGGGATATGTGAAGGCGATAATAATTAAGGACATCGCACAAGAGTAGTGAAATGGGTACGCGCTGATTCACAAATTCGAAAAAGCCCGTGTATACCCCTACTTTTCCCTCAGGGAAATCAGCCATGGATGCAGTTGCCACCGGTACTACCAGGTGCAACGCGAGGGGGATATAGTAATCCGAGGTGAACTCACGAAGCTCATCCTCGGTTATATTGGAGGTAAAATCAGATAATTTGAGAACCATTTTTTAAAATTTTGATGGATGAAGATGTGTACGCGCTATTACCTAGTAAAAGTTGATTTCTTGATTGATGATTGAAGTGCTTAACAATGGTGGAAATGGTGTTTTTTTTAACTGTGGTAGTCACAGTGAAAGCGAGGATACCCTTTATATAGGGTTACCCACAGTCTTGGATGCTTGACATGTGGATCCCACTAGTTCTAATCGTGTGGTTGGGAGATCAAGAGGTACAACACTTTTCACCGACTTTTTCACGATTTCCAAGAGATATTCAGGACTAATTTGGACTAGGTGCACCGTATATTTCTTTTTGGCGGGAAACACTTGAAGCTTCCCCGCCACGCATTTTGAAAAACTTTTTCAGCTACAGTTGTTAGTCTAGCATCCGCGGTTGCACCTTGCGCATACTAGACTGGGGGGACATGATGACGTATAGTCCGCACTCGGGTCACGAACCCGACCAATGGACACTACTAATACCTAGCCCATCACACATGTGCTATCATGATCAAGATTTGGGCTTACAAAGGCCCAAATTCGTAATTATTATTTATGGTCTTGATACTTGATCTCTTATTTATGGGATAAGGATCAAGGGACCGCATTAATAGGGATACGCCGAAGAGTAAGGAACACGAAACCAACAAGGATTCCGTGTGTATATAAAAGGCATCTCGGCCCTCATTAAGGTATCATTTAATAACCCTAACTCTTCATTAAAACCCTAAACTGATTACTTACTCTTACGCCGGATGATAATCGTGGGAGACAATCCCACGATAAGCCTAACAGTGTTGTTTGCTATCTTAGTGCGCAGGTCTCAAGCATTAAGATCCAATTGGTACGAGAACAGGAGTCCAAACAAGGAACACCCAACTTTTGTATCAACAGACTTCAATCCCAAACAGTTGTTTATGATCATTTAGGAGAAAAAGTAAGTTAATGCATCTTCATTAAACTAAAGAAAAGTACAAGTGATGATGATAAGACATTTAACTGACACTAGTAAATAGACAATGAAATCCAACCAGTATGATAGCAGATTATATCGTTAACAGACACATTTCAGATATAGTACTAAATAAGATCTAGATCCACATAGTAGAATCTGCTGTAGAAGGGCAGATCCTAGCGAGCCCGTTTGGGAATAGGTCCTCATGCTTCAGCCTGACCTTCGGTACCTATTATTTGACCAACACAGAAATGCCATAGTATTATTATAAATCAATTTCAATTCATTAACATAAAAATACCCTAATAGGTAAAAAATCTTGACTGGACAACACATGTAGGCTGTGGTCCTACTTTCCAGTGGTCAATTGGTTCAAGGTTGTTTGGTTTTCAAATCCTAAGATATGGTTTATCTTGTGGATGGCTTTCCAAACACAAAGACAATGCAGATTTGGAGTAGCAATCAAAATTTGTAAGAAGCGTATGGATTCAGTCACCTTTTCTTTAGCTGTGAGTTCTCAAAAATGGTGTGGCCGAAATGTAATATATAAGATCCTTGGTTCTGAATTGCGTGTTGCAATTTGTTGCGTTCAAGGTCTCAAAGACCTATGCGCGATGCAAATGTGAGCGTATCACGAAGGTGTAACAATTCGCAATTTCAGGTTAATTACTATTCCCGGAAAATTTCACTATTCACTTTTACTATTCATTTTTCCCGAAATTTTCCCGAAACTTGATTTTTGTTTCTTGGCCTCGAGTGATAAATTATTTCCATGACAAATTAAAAGTTTGACATTCATAAGCTCATTTTCGTGAAAGTTAATAAGGAATTACACGTTTTAGGGTAAAACGTCATTCAAAAATTCTACGCACAACGAAACTCGACCGCGTTAAGTGACCCCGCATCGGAAAAATGTTTGATACACTCATGATTTATTTGAGAATTAATCATGACTATGAAAAACATGACCAAAATAAGCCTCGGCCGTGAAAAACTGGAATTTTCAGTTTTTAAGCGTTTTTACTCAGCCGTAACCTTAGCCTATACTTGAACCGCGTTTCTAAGACAATTTGAGTTTTCAACTTATTTGAAAAAGTCAACATATTTTCCTCCTCCTTTGACCAAAAATCATTCCTTGATTTTATAAGTCATTCCTTGATTTTTAGGCTTACGGTTTGATGTCTAAAAGACATTTAATACCAACCGACACTAGACTGAGCACAGTCTAGACATTATAAGTCATTTTAAATTATTTTTATCCTATTAGAAAAGTAACATTTTACTTTTCTCAATTTTACGCAATATTCGTACGTTTTACGTATTACGCGTTTTAGACCCGTGTTTCCAGTTTAAGCAGGGTTTTACCACCCCAATGGAACCTAGCACTCATTTTATATTTTATTATGGAGTATTTTGACAAGTTTAATCATTCTTCCAAGTTTCGTATTTTTACGATACCCGGTTTTACGTTTTGTGACGTAACAACTTACGGTTAGCATTTTACGGAGTCGAAACTAGCTCCATAAGCTTGGATAATATCATCAAAAGTCCACACTTGCTCCCCAAGCTTGGCAAACCGCCTCTAGGGGGGGGGGGATTCACACTTGTGGCATGATCTCATGCTATGTGCTCTTAGATGTGAACATGTGTTCAACTTGGTGAGCAAGTGTTGACAAGTCAATATTAGTAACCTCCTCTTTGGCATATAAATAGCCCTCTCCCCATCCTCTTGTACACCACACATAACACACCCCATCATCTCATCCTTAGCTCATTTACTTCCAATTCTATGCAAGAATCATGTGCTACAACAACATCGAAACACTAGTTTGGTTTAGGTTATCAAAACACTTCCAAACTACATAAACTTTGGTGATTTCTCTTGAGTTTGAATCCACTCAAGTCACCTCAACTTTCATCATCTCTCTTTCAATAATACAAGTGTAGAAAGATTGCTTGAAGTGAAGTAGGTTGAAGCTAAAGTCTATCAAAGTCCTTACCTTACATGTTAACTTCCTTTCTTAATTGAAAGCCAAAAGTTGTAAGCCAAACCCTAACATGCTTCTTGTTAAATATCATTATCATGTTATTTACATATCATTCATGCTATATTTTGTCTTGTGATCATGTCCATGATGTATAAAAATGGGTAAAACAAGTTATTGGAAATGATTGTTAACTTATGTTATTTAAACAAGTAAACCAGTGACTTTTATGGAGAACCACGACCAAAATAGTACAACTATGATATTGGACACTTACTTACTGTTATAAAGGACTTCAAAAGGAAAACATAGCAATTTGAATCACCTAAAACGAGTACACGAGTCAAAAGTTATGACCATTTGAAGTTAGCAAAACCAAAACGCCGAAACTGCCGATACCTACTGTTTTGCATTCTGCCATTTTGAAAGTCACCCTTCTGGTCTGATTCATCAAAAAGTTAAAACACGAAAGTTGTCCGGAACGCCGTTTTCGTCCAGGATCAAAGAAGCTCGAGCCTTGAAAACGCTTTCCGAGTGATATTTTCTTCAAATTCTTAACAGCCCATTTTTAGACCAAAGTCATTATATAAAGGTTATGGTTTATAAAGACCAAGAGGTCTTATGACCTAGATTCAAGACCACCACCATGGCTAGAGCCAAGGTTGAGTCTCAAGACCATGGAACAATGACCAAAGGTCATGGCAAAGCCATGGCTAAAGACCATATAAACATACCAAGGCGAAAACATGAGTTAAGACCATATAAACATACCAAGGCGAAAACATGAGTTAAGACCATATATACATACCAAGGCGAAAACATGAGCTAACGACCATATAAACTTACCAAGACAAATACATGAACAAGAGTTGGCGATAACTTAAACATACAACTTGGATCTACTTCATCTAAAGAACCATGAGATATTACAAGAAATTGTCATATAAGTTATAAGAAACTTACCCTAATAACAATCTTCATGTAATCATAAACTTTCCTAAGTTTATTCAAATATTGGACATGTAACTTTTCGGATCAAAACTTATATATATATATATATATATATATATATATATATATATATATATATATATATATATATATATATATATATATATATATATATATATACTTTAGCAACTACTACAATAGTAGGGAGCCTCATGTGAGGAGTTCATTATGTAAGCCGTCGAGATAAGTTGTGGATTTACGAATTAAAGTGTCCTGGCTCCTCGAACGTTTACTACATGACTTCTGAATTATGTCGGCCCGAACGGTAGTAAACGATATATAAACTATACATGTTTCATGAATCATTTCTTTTCAAAGACTTACACTATACATTGTACCACATCATGGACTAAGTGCAAGACATACATATCTTGGCATGTTTATGTTTCCTTAGACATTATTCCAAACCTAAGTTTCAACAATTATTCTAGGTTGCTCGTAGAAGTTCTTACGGCATATCCATCATTCTCATTATATATCATCCAACTCAAGGTGAGTTCATAGCCCCACTTTCCATTACTTAATTGTTTTACAAACCCTTGGGGGGAATACATGCTATTTTAACCGAACACAATGCTTTCAAATTGTATGCTTGCCTGATTGTTTTATTATCACTAAGTACCAGCCTTGCTAAACCGAGATCCCTTATTATGAACCATTTAATCACTATCAATAGTGAGCGCGAATATTGTAAATAGACCTATTGGGATTGACGAATCCCATTTGTATTGACTAAGTTCATACAAATGCATTAATATTTGAGACATGGGTATGACAGCAAAGTACCTACCGGGATAAATCTTCCAATCAATATTGGTACACGTTAACGTTTTGGTGTCATAAGCTTAGTAATGATAATAACTGTTTTGTTTTCCAACCATTGGTGTGAGCCTATAGCTCACACTACCAACATATTGTGTTCAAACATTAAACAAACTCTATGAATATCACTCAACCTTTGTGTTGACCTCTCAAGCATGTATTTCAGGTTCATGACGATCAAGGATGGCACGGAAGGGCACGGATACTCAAGAGGGCTATAAATTTTATTATCATTCAAAAACTCATTTAATGTAAATTGTAAACATGGAACCATTTGGGACCTCATTTTGTAATATCTGATATTTATATAATTTGAATGATAAATCTTTTAAAAACGCTCAATTAGAGTTCGTTTTCTATTATTGTGACTATTGTGCCGTCGAGTAACACCCAGTTTGAATTCCGCTGCAACCATGAATTGGGGGTGTTACAGATTGGTACCAGAGCCATGGTTATAGAGAAACGGGTCTAATTGAGACCTAAACTATAACCATACATACAAGCAAAAACATTTTTATAGCCTTCCACTCTCCGTGTCTTCCATCCTCCAGACGATTATGGACTTAGTAAGCATGTTATGCTACATAAACATATTAGTATATTCATATATACCCATTTTGAGCATTTCCCCGTAGACATTTTTATGCTACACAAACATAATTGCATATTAATATATGTACCATAAACATAATTGAGCATTTCCCCGTAAGCATTTTATACTACATGAACATATTAGTATATTGATATATAAACTCGGTTTATTTTCAATCATTTATCTAAACAATGGACTAAACATATCTGCGTATGCCTATTCTAGGGCATTACGACACAGCCAGATTCTCCCAATCATGCTCTTACTCCAACATTTTATGTCCAAGACATTCCGGGACATTACTACCACGGCGACTATCGACCCGAGCCCAAAGAAGGAAAAAAACGAACGGACTAAAGCGAGGAGTTCATTGGCCATACATAGTTAAGGAGGATGGGGGCCAACCTCTTTCATGACCCATGGCCCCAGTGTGTCACTTGGTTAACATTTCTAGAAAAAATGGAGACGGAGAGTCAGGCTAGTTTTTCGATAGGGAAAGAGACAGGGGAGTTGGCTGTAACTGATTGCAATGGTCTTTCCTATTTTCCAAGACATTGTATTATACAATGGTCTTAATCATTTCTCAAATGTTTTGAGTCACACAATGGTTTAACCTACTTCCCAGACATTGTGAATTGCACAATGGTCTAACCTACTTCCGAGACATTGTGTTTTGCTCAATGGTCTCTAGAATCATTCTATCACAAAATCAATATCATTTCATATGATATCAAAAACTCATCACAACCTATCAATCTCAAAATAGAAATTTGAGATTTCTGAAGGACAAACTAATCCATCATCGACAAAAGCTGAACTTTCTCTGCATTCATCAAAGTTTTCTTCTGAAACCTTCATTATTAAAAGTTCGTGATCCTGGCCAAGTATGGACTGTTACTTAAAACTTCCTTTCCACACACATACCTAACCGTACTATCTTCTATGCGATGAAATGTGAAAACATGGGTTACAAGTCTTGTATGGGTGGGACTTGCAACTGAAGGGTTGGACATCGCCTTTGTTTAGTGGACAGTTTCCCGAAAGCAACGGACATATCACAAGTATACCTAATTTAGGTATTTGAAAATTTTATCGAACCTTGGCTAAATATAGACTAGTCACCTATATTTAACCTAGGGACAGTGGAATATAGTCTGACTAACTATATTCGACTTAAAATTTTCAAATACTGAGAATAGTTGTACTAGGGTTATGTTTAGATTGATTTCCTACATGAACTCGATAAACCACCAGAATACATTAAAACAATCTAGAGACAAGATAGTGCCTTACCACTCAACAAGATCTTAACACCTTATTTGTATGATCTAAATTCATTCTTGAAATTTTTCATTTATGAGATAATCCGAACTACTATCTTGGGATAGTTATCAATTATTCTCTTCATCCTGTAGAAGTACTATCCTGTTTAGATCCTAAGGATATCATTCCATCATAAACCTTTAAAATCTCTTAAGATTTTCAAAACAAACTCAACATCTATACCTAAGAGTATTAATGTTAAGCATACACTACACACTTTTGTTCATCAACATATCACATCATTATCTTCACAACCGTTGCAACCACAAACTCATTAACAGATCTTGATGCACTTTTAAAGCTCAAATCATCCTTAGTTACACCACAAGCACCCTCATCAGCCTTACAAGATTGAATATTCATCTTGCACTTTTGGAACACCAGTATCATCTCGTAATACACTACCTTGTAACTCACCGGCTAATTATGAATGTTGTGTTGGGAATACTTAAGTAGGATGATTTATAATTATTTGAATGGATTGGGATGCCTTTTCATTTAAATAAAGAAATTGTAAATCACCGAACCATAAGTTTATATTCCTCTATTTACATTGTTTGGGATGCCTCTCTATGTAAATAAAGAATTATAAACAAGTAGGCTTGTTTGTATCCGAAATAACATAAGTATGAAGTCAATAAACACTAGGTACAACAACCGATTACCTACTAGGCTATGATTGCAACTACTATCTCAATTCCTATTAATATTCGACTGCTATATCAATTTCCTTTGATATGCGACTATTATATGAATCTCTATTAATCACTCTTACCCTACCTTTCCTACATAAAAAGTAAGCCTCATCCTACGCCATACACTGAAATGACAAATCAAACTGCATCACTGGTAATCCCAGACTTTAGTCCTCATAAGTAACCACACCTCTTCATCGACACCACTCCAACATATGACACACACAGAACTTCAGGACGAAGTTCCCCGTAAGGGGTAGAGACTGTAACAATTCGCAATTTCAGGTTAATTACTATTCCCGGAAAATTTCACTATTCACTTTTACTATTCATTTTCCCCAAAATTTTCCCAAAACTTGATTTTTGTTTCTTGGCCTCGAGTGATAAATCATTTCCATGACAAATTAAAAGTTTGACATTCATAAGCTCATTTTCGTGAAAGTTAATAAGGAATTACACGTTTTAGGGTAAAACGTCATTCAAAAATTCTACGCACAATGAAACTCGACCGCGTTAAGTGACCCCGCATCGGAAAAATGTTTGATACACTCATGATTTATTTGAGAATTAATCATGACTGTGAAAAACATGACCAAAATAAGCCTTGGCCGTGAAAAACTGGAATTTTCAGTTTTTAAGCGTTTTTACTCAGCCGTAACCTTAGCCTATACTTGAACCGCGTTTCTAAGACAATTTGAGTTTTCAAATTATTAGAAAAAGTCAACATATTTTTCCTCCTCCTTTGACCAAAAATCATTCCTTGATTTTATAAGTCATTCCTTGATTTTTAGGCTTACGGTTTGATGTCTAAAAGACATTTAATACCAACCGATACTAGACTGAGCACAGTCTAGACATTATATTTGAGACATGGGTATGACAGCAAAGTACCTACCGGGATAAATCTGTCAATCGATATTGGTACACGTTAACGTTTTGGTGTCATAAGCTTAGTAATGATAATAACTGTTTTGTTTTCCAACCATTGGTGTGAGCCTATAGCTCACACTACCAACATATTGTGTTCAAACATTAAACAAACTCTATGAATATCACTTAACCTTTGTGTTGACCTCTCAAGCATGTATTTCAGGTTCATGACGATCAAGGATGGCACAGAAGGGCACGGATACTTAAGAGGGCTATAAATTTTATTATCATTCAAAAACTCATTTAATGTAAATTGTAAACATGGAACCATTTGGGACCTCATTTTGTAATATCTGATATTTATATAGTTTGAATGATAAATCTTTTAAAAACGACTCAATTAGAGTTCGTTTTCTATTATTGTGACTATTGTGCCGTCAAGTAACACCCAGTTTGAATTCCGCTGCAACCATGAATTGGGGGTGTTACAGAAGGCGCGACACTTGCTAATAAAATAATCAAAAAATATTTTTAATTAATTTATTCTAGAAGTCGATCTATGCTTAAACATCAAATAAGTCACTTATATATTGATACTAATAATATGCTTACACATAAAATAAGGTACTTTTACATCTTCCTAACAATAATCGACAATGTCAAAAGTCAATTGCCAATAAGAAAATTAAGGGCATGCTTAGTTGGATGTATTAGAGGGTGGGGAATAGGAAAGGTAATCATTAATTAGGCTTGGTTTACTATTATTCAATTGACCATTACCCTAAACAATGTCGAAAGTCAATTGCCAATAAGAAAATTAACTCTCTTTAAAGTAAAAAGTATTTAAATTAGTTATTCTTCTCTATATCTTTCATCAAGTAGGTTATTAAGGCCAAAGTTTCAATTGCGTTAGATGCCAACATAACACTATTGTGCCATCGCATCACTCTGATGCGCGCAATTTTAAACCAAGAGAAGATCAACGCTGAGAATAGGCCTAATGAATGGAAGATGTGATAAGAGATATGGCTACAAGACCATGCAACAACACCATTTGGGGTGCATCGAGAAGGATGGAACCTGCAACTGTAGTTTAATTTGTAGGAAGGAAAGAAATGGCAGGACGTTTACACAAGTTCAAAGGATGCTGAGACAGTTACCAAAGGAATAACTGAAAACATAAAGCTGCAACAATTATGAGCATCAAAGTGAAAAAGACTGCTCAAGTATGCTATGTGGCCCAGGAATGGGAAGTGCAAATTCAAGTGGCTAGGCTAGTATATGTCTTAGAATGCTATAAAGAACTGGCAGTAATAATCATAGTGAATGTTGAGTCTCATTTGCTATCCAAGGCCTGTCTTTGGACTAGCTTGCTTATTGTATTTTTTGTGATTATTTATAGAAACTTCACCTATTCAACAAAAAAAAAATAAAAATAAAAAATGAAGAAAAAACACATGTAGGTGTGAAAAAAATGTTGGCAGAGTACTCACTAGTTGCTGCTGCTTCAGATGCTTTCTTCTTGCTTGGGTCTTCCCAGTAACGTGCGATAGCAGCTACAAAATTTAAAAGGCTCAGGATCAGTATACAGAATACCAAAGCAGCATAAATAGATGGAAATAAATCGACTTATTTGAGCTATAAAGTATCTTTAACAAGTCATATATTGGTCGAATGGCTCAACCAAACAAGTTTATAAAAAAACAAAAGTTTTGTTAAAGCCCAAAACAGAGGATCGGAATATATCATTTATGTTAGATTATGGACATTATTTTAGTAGTCGTATGTTAGGATCGAACTCGAGATCACGGGATTGCACACTTTACGTATGAGAGTTAAAGTTTAATAATTAAATGTAAAAGTTTATATTTAATTATTTATTACACAAATATATAATGATTATTTAGTATTTAAGATAAATGACTAATGATCATTAGACGAATAAAAGGAAAGTAATGTGTATGATTTATTGGAAGGTCAAGAAAGTTCTAGAAGGAGTTCCACCTCCTTTGTAACTTGAGCTCCAAGTAAACTATACTATATAAACAAGGTTAGGGATCCATTGTTTGTATCTCTTGTGCACACACACAAACCCTAAACTTGTTTTTCTCTCCTTCTTTTCTAGTAATCGATCAAACAAACACCCTTAAAGGGTTGATCGATTTTCTTTATTAAACAAAAGGTTTTGGTTTAATTTTGTGTTCTAAAACTAGCATTACTTTAACTTGTTTTAGTACGTGTGTACAAGAACGTGATTCAAACACATTATTGTTTGATTCTTGGATTGAATTACAAAAGAGGTAAGGGGTAATTCTTATAATCCACATAAACCCTTATGAGGGTTCTTGAATTGAAGATTGCAATTGATTCTTGTTCGGGCTAGAATCACTACGGTATGTTTACTATTTATATTTGATTCATTAATTACATGTTATATGATCTTGTTATAATTGCTTCCGCTTTGCGCACTTGATGTACTTGGTTTATTTTATATGAATGTCATGATATTATAATTTCAACAGTGGCATCTAGATCCGTTATAATGTGTAATTAATTATTGAAACGCATAAAAATTGGATCTTGATTCATTTAGTTACATGTTTTTAGGGTTTATTTGTTAGATTCCTAACCCTAAATTTTTTTATGGGTCGATTGACCTTATTAGGGTTTTAGGGTTTATGGTTTTTAATTTTTAATTTGATTAGAAACCCTAGGATGTCATGTAATTGTTATGCGTTTTAGTAAACGATCTTGGTGCAATATGTTAATTGTTAAGCTAAATCCATGAAAAAGTGCATATTTTCATGGATTTTATATTGTGTAATAATTTAAATGGTTTAAATTGTATATATGAATTAATGGTTAAGTTATATCGAAACATGTAAATTTATTAATAGATGTCGAATTGGGAAAGACTCCAATATTAAGTAATCAATTATGTGCTATGTGGTATTTGTTTAGTTTTGGCTTACCCAATCGATTTATCGATGTATGTGGCTCTTTTTCCTAGAAGAAGAAAGCCTTAATTGAATAAATACGTTATACACTTAGACTTGATTATTAATAAGACTATTGAATAAGATTTGCATGTGGCTACATGTTTTATACATATTTAATTATTATGTTATGTATATGTTTATTTAGTTGTTTTATTTTTTTATTGTACATTACTTGTTTTGTTTATTAATTGTGTTAGACATGTTTATAAACGAAAAGGGTAATTTTGAATAGAAAAATAATACGGACTAAATAATGGCGAAATTGTTTTGGTTTTTAAGAGTTTAAATTTCAAAGAATTGGTTGATTGATGTTTTTGTACGTAATGGTTAACTAGGCCCGACCGAAGTTTACACACTATAAGATGGGTATAAGGATGGCTTCACATTAAATTGTGGCCTTAGAGAGACAACATTCTGTCTTAACGCTCGTTTGTGTGTAAATTAGACTTACTGAACAACCATTACATGTACACTGTCATCTTAAGGGTGAATTAACCACAATTCCACAATGATTATCCGAAACACTAAGCTTTCGGGCTTATGCAAAAGTACGATATAGTGGACGATAATTGATGGTAATTCTTTAATTGGTGAACCCGATACCTCAATCAAAACTTTGTTGTTTTACTCTTAGAAAATTTGTAATAAAAATGTTTTGTAAAACCAATGTTATGAAGTTGTATGCATGCTTCTTCATACATTATTTTGATCACGTCAAAATTTAATACCCTTATAAAATTAAGTCGAATGCCATCTAATTAAGAACACTTGAAGTTGTAATTTACGT
The DNA here is from genome assembly GCA_030686995.1 of Artemisia argyi. Classification (NCBI taxonomy): domain Eukaryota; kingdom Viridiplantae; phylum Streptophyta; class Magnoliopsida; order Asterales; family Asteraceae; genus Artemisia; species Artemisia argyi. Next base: position 27,524,797 of record CM060679.1, read on the forward strand.
CATGTGAGAACTTGGCGAGATTGCAATGGAGAGGTAAAATTCATAAATTCATTGCTAGCAGATCAACTGATGTGATGGATTTGTGAGTTTGTAGTTTTTAAGTTAGATGACTTAAATTGAGTAGGAAGTGAGATCTTGGACTCAAGGAATTAAGATGGGGATCAAACATGCTTACAATACAAAAGTTTTGTGATTGTAAATCCCATAAATCTAGGAATTGCAATATGATATTGGCAATTATTGTTCGACAATTACCTTGTTGAATACTACCATTACTAGCAGATCAACTGATGTAATGGTACTATGTCAATTTGGATCCTAGCTTTAAGAAAATACTACGGTTTATATAAATATTTACCAATGGGTATATTATTTTCTTAAAGACCTAATTATTGAAAATACTGAAATTGAATTTTGTAATTCGTTTTAATGTATTAATGCAACGTTCAAACCGTAAACGCACTTTGGGCTTTGGTAAATTGATCTAGTTCTGTTTTCAAACAAATGTTTGATTAAGAAATATTTACTTAAAAGACAAAAGAAGTCTCCTTTCTATGAAGGAAGAGTGAGACACAATCCTATTCCTTTTCATGAATGAGAAAGGATAATAGGAATATTAGATATGTCTAAATACTAATATAACTCATAGCAAATTTTTTAATAGTTAAGAAAATTGCGTACATTTTTCATAGGGATTTCATCATCCTCATTCGGTGATTAAATTCTTAGTAACAAATATGATATTTGGTTAACAAAAATTATGTATGACATTTTATGAGTTATTATAATTAGAATCTAGACTAATTACCGCAAAATGTTTAAAGACAAACTAGTTGTTTTAACTATTTTAAAGGTGCTACATACATTGTAGGATGGTAGACCTATTAAGGAAGAAATTGCATGCCCAATTTTCAAGTTAATAGCATTTGGTAGATAGTCCATCATTTACATAGTAGAATACACTCTTTAGTGCATAAGTAATTGTTACGTATGGACATTTAAAGGTGTAGGAAAGTTAAAAGCACACTATTTTTTCTTTCACTAGATATGAAACATTTAGAATGTTGTCAAATTCAGTGGGAGTATTGTGTACTTATTACTGAATAAGAAATTATTGTAATGATCTTCAATTCAGTGGGAGTTACAAGCTTTGACATCTTGGTAGCTAAAGATAATTACTTTCCAAGTGTAGACACTCATACTTTTAAGGATAGTCTTGTACGTTTCCTTACTAGACATTGTTGTTCTATAACTACTTGTTATGCTAAAATCTATGACACAATCATATTGATCACATAAACAAATGCATGGCGTGTTGTTTATCAACTATCTGAGGTTGTTCCATGCACAAATGGGAGAAATGTTATCTTTAATGTGTGCAAGAAACAACTCATAAAGATATGATTTAATGGATTCTCTTGACTACAAAGTAAGAGAATAATGTTCTAATATTAATTCTAGAAACACTTGGTGTTACAATTTATTTATGTGAGAGCTTAGCTAGATTGCAACAACAAGGTGAATTTCATATTTCATTACTAGCAGATCAACTGATGTAATTGAACTATGAGAATTTGCAGGTTCTAAATTAGAATAATGTTCTGATATGAATTATACTAGGCTAATTCAAGAAACAATTGATGTTACAATTTATGTTATGTGAGAGCTTAGCTAGATTGCAACAACAAGGTGAATTTCATATTATTATGTAATTGAGCTATGAGAATTTGCAGTTTCTAAATTAGAACATGTGTCAATATGATATCAAGACTACTTTAATTTATAGATTTATGAATTCATGGAATGACATAAATTAATTAAGTAATCTAATGCTACTTCAATCTGAATATTTATGTGTTCTTGGAATGACATAAATAAATGAAGAAATAATGTTATTTACATTATTGTGAAGTAATAAATTAACTTGAAATTACTATTGAAACCAAAAGATGGTGTTCAAAATTACTTTAGTTAAACATGTTTATGTTTCATTGTAAATATATAAACAATAAGTCTTTTAATTGTTACAAGACTTATAATAAAGTAAGACGTTATCTTGTTGTGTTTTTTTAATTAAGACATATACATGAAGTTATTAAATTGTTAACTGACTTATAACGTATAGTGGGATTATAAAAGTTTATGTTTTCTTAAAAAGACTTGGACATGAAGTGACTTTGTAAAAAGTATTTGTGTTATAAAGCATGTAATTGGCTTGAAAATTATTATACCATTAAAATGCATTAGTTGGTAAATAGACAAGTCAAAAGGAAATATGGTTATCTTAAATATTGTTAGATTGTCTTACAATATTAATACTAATGAAATACCAAATGTTTATGGTATGTTCAGTTAGGAAAATCAAACTCTTGTTATATTGTTTGATTAAAGATAACTATGATTTTTTTTTTTTTTTTTCCAAAAGTTATCAAGGTTAGAATGTTGAGTATGACTTGGACATATTTAATAAAACTCCAACATAGAAGATTAATAAGACATTATCATATGATGGAATGTGATGAATGTGATGAATCACATTAAGTCTTAAATTGAAGTTCTAAATTTGTTTAACTACTTATGAAGAGGTTATTAACAAAGTAAAGTCAGAAACTGTCAATATGTATTTGTAATATCCCAAAAGAGAATATTGTATTATTGCTTTATTTGCTAAGTATTTAAAGATAGTCTTTAAATTACTGAAAGCAAGTGGGAGTTTTGATCTTTAAAAGATAAAATTACAAGATACATAATCTTCTAAAATACACTAGTAAATATCATGATGAAGTTTGACATTTGAATGTTAAATCTCAACATGATAATAAAGTTTGACATTTAAATGTTAAATCTCAAGATGATGGAATTATCATTCATAGAATAGCAATATATCTCAGATATTTGATTAATATGCTGAGGGCTATGATTTACAGGATTATTGTAAACCTGATAATCATTATGATATATTACCAAATATGAAATTGGGTAAAATATACATGATATGAATGATTAAGATGCTGTCCATAAAGATAATCAATTTTAGAAACTTGGTTTATCTTAATAGTTAGACTAGAAAATGAAGATGAGTTTCTTCAAAGATAATGTAACCTTTGTGGTTTAAATCTTTGTATAGAAATCATATGGACAATATTGTGCACGTATTTAATGCATGTCTTATGACAAGATTATTAATCACACTTAAGCAATTAACTGTGATTGAATATTCTTTTCTAAACACATTAAATATATAAAGATTATGATTGTCATATTTATGAAATTGACAATAGAATATCAAAACTCTTTCTTGAGTGATTACTTGAGCGAGGACGATAAGTAATCAAAAGGAGTTTATGAATTCAAATAAATCTTTGGAAGTGTACAAAGTGCAATAATCCATGAATGGATATATGCATGCATCTAGAAGATTACTCTTATGTTTAATTATTAAATTCATGTTTTGATTTATAATTGAAATAAGATAATTTCTAAGTATTCCTAAAAGCTAGTGGGAGTATTATGTTTAATTTCTTAAATCATATATGTTGTAGAACATATGAAAAGTAATATTCCATATAAGTAAATGTTAAGTCTTAGAATGGAATGAAATTTTACTTGTAAGATTTAGGAAATAAGACATATAACCTTGGAATGAAGTTTATTGTTGAAACATGTGTGGTAAATAAATCTAATATAACATGATATATTATTTAGAAAGTCTAAATAGTTATGTATGACATGAATAAAATCTAAGTATGACTCAAAGATTTTTCATGAACATCATGTTTCGTTGTATCATGCTTGATTACAAGATGATTTGGAAATATTAATATCTAATTAAAAGTTATTAGAAAACTTGTGTAATATTCTAAAAAAGAATATGTTTGATTATAGAATCACATCCTAAATCTGGAATAGCTTCCAAATTCTATAGATGAACAATTTTTCAATTGTTGTGAAAATTGTCATAGCCAACAAACTTGAAAGTTTGAAGGGTATCAAACATTACACAATAGATATTATGGTTTACGGGAAGTTTTAATAACATATTGTTGTTGCATACAATGATGTTATTGAAATTGAGATGACACTCAATACTAGTTATGGTAAGAATTTCGTTCTTTGCTATATGTACTAGTTGTGCTTACTAAAAGCATAAGTTGCATTATACATTAAGAGAATAAGAATTCTTTAAACTTTAAAATGTTTGGAAGTTTAATTATCATAAATTGGTGGTTAATGATGTCTCACATTTTTATGAAATATGACATTATCAAAATAGTTGACTATGCACATATAAGAATTTCAATAGTTGAATTCTTGAAATAAGTATTCTTAAAATTCCGATAGATCAAAGTTGGATGATTTATGTCTTGTCAACAAGTATGAATGTCATTGCTTGAGACATAATTCATCAACAAGAGTTATCATGCATTGATCTATTTAGTATTTGGATAAGGGATATTAAACAATTATTATGATAAATTGAAATACATGGTATGTTTAATTTATAATATATTGTATCCTATATTTGTATGTTTAATCCATGAATAAATGTTATTCTAAATTGTCCGTTGTCAGTTAATAATATGGGAATATTATTAAATCAAGACAAATCTGAAGGTTGATATAATATACTTAAAGTATATTGATGCGTAGACATGCCATTTCAAATGATATTCAATGATACCGAATATAGGACTTATCCCAACTACATGATGTTACTTTATGGATTTTGTTATTAAGTAAATCATGAGAAGTTATCCTCAGACTTGAGATGCAAGATAAATGTCATGAATGTAGTACATTTTTGTGGAATAACTTTACGCTATACGTAACTGGTAGTCATAAGGGTTGTTTTCGAAAGTGTTACAAAGTTTGTTTGTTTTGCTTGTAGTTAAGATAGAATTTGTTCCTTCAAATTTATTTTTGGAGTTTAATACTGCTGGGCCCCTCGTAGGGTTGTCAAGATGTTTGCATGGCCGTGCCCAAGATCTTCCCTGAATATGTTCAGATGATTTGGTAATCTTGATCAATCACTAACAACGAGAAACAGAATGGTTAATTAAGGATTGACTTTAATCCATATCCTTATTAACATGGTATTAGAAACAAAAGGATAATAATAATGAGAAATCATTAAAAGGTTTTTCCAGGAGCCTTACTCGAGATTGTACTAGAGGCATCGAAGTGTTGCTAGACGCTAACCGATGTGATTACACTATTAAAATATGTCCAAGTGGGAGCTGTTAGATTATGGGCATTATTTTAGTAGTCGTATGTTAGGATCGAACTCGAGATCACGGGATTGCACACTTTACGTATGAGAGTTAAAGTTTAATAATTAAATGTAAAAGTTTATATTTAATTATTTATTACACAAATATATAATGATTATTTAGTATTTAAGATAAATGACTAATGATCATTAGACGAATAAAAGGAAAGTAATGTGTATGATTTATTGGAAGGTCAAGAAAGTTCTAGAAGGAGTTCCACCTCCTTTGTAACTTGAGCTCCAAGTAAACTATACTATATAAACAAGGTTAGGGATCCATTGTTTGTATCTCTTGTGCACACACACAAACCCTAAACTTGTTTTTCTCTCCTTCTTTTCTAGTAATCGATCAAACAAACACCCTTAAAGGGTTGATCGATTTTCTTTATTAAACAAAAGGTTTTGGTTTAATTTTGTGTTCTAAAACTAGCATTACTTTAACTTGTTTTAGTACGTGTGTACAAGAACGTGATTCAAACACATTATTGTTTGATTCTTGGATTGAATTACAAAATAGGTAAGGGGTAATTCTTATAATCCACATAAACCCTAATTAGGGTTCTTGAATTGAAGATTGCAATTGATTCTTGTTCGGGCTAGAATCACTACGGTATGTTTACTATTTATATTTGATTTATTAATTACATGTTATATGATCTTGTTATAACTGCTTCAGCTTTGCGCACTTGATGTACTTGGTTTATTTTATATGAATGTCATGATATTATAATTCTAACAATTTATTTGCTGAAAAATGTTAAGCATTCCCCGATAACAACAGTTCCAATCAACAAATTAGCAAGACATGAGCAGAAGAAACAAAAATATCAATTATCGTGAAGACTAGTCCCTTCATTGTTGGGGAAGGTTGATTTGAGGCAAATTAATTAGTCAAAGATATTGAAAATAAGAGTACTTAATTAACAACCCTTTTTATAATGTGAAATACGATAATAAGCAATGGTAATATGAGCCTATTTATATGTTATAAAAAAAGGAGTTGGTCACTACTACAAACAGTTTGAAGGACTTTGGGTGAATATAAGAAAATCTTCCATAATAGAGAAAAGATGAGATGCATTGAGGTAAAAGAAAGTGTTAGGAGAGAGCACTCACGAGCTGCTGCAAGATAGCTAGCTGATCTTGCTTCTATCTTTGCTGTTGCGGCTGCGAGATTTGCTTCAATGGCAGCTCCTGCTGCTTTAAGTTCTTCGTAACTCTTCGGAGGGGGAAGAGCTAAAATAAAAATAACAAGTTTCAAAGTTAGTATATGAATAAAAAGATAAATATTCGTGAGAAGCGTACAAATATATATAAAAGTGTTGAAGAAAGGATTTAGAAAAACAAGTAGAGTCATTACCAGAAGCAAATTGGTGAGGAGGATGCACGTAGTGCAGACTTGGGTCTGGATCCCCAGTAACCAAGGTTTCAACTGAATAGCCGATGATACCCTTGTGAGGGCGCTTAGTACCTATAGTATCGCAAAAAAAGGGCAATTTAAAAGAAACAGACATAAATGAAAAAAAGGGGTTGATTTTGAGGTGAGGGTACCTCAAAATCAACAAATCTAAAAATGACTAAATAACTTTATACATAAACCAACTAACTAAGCAGGTTTAGAATCATATCTCATGATAACAAAAGATTGGAAAGAATACCAGTTTCTGCTTGAGCTGCAACATGTTGTGCGGGACCTTTGTCAGCAATACCTAAATTAACAACAACAAAAGGTTTCAAAGTCAATAAAAAACCATAATTCAATTAAGTAAGTAAAAAAACAAAGCATAAAAGTACCAAAATAATCAATGACAGTCGATTTCGATGAAGCTTTCTTTTTAGAATTGAATTGCGACAGCAAGGCAATGGTTTCTTCGCTCATATTTGGTGGTTGAGTAACATAAAGGTGGCTTCCGGTGTAGGTTTTTATTGCTGGATCATTCATTTTAATTCCAACTCTGTTCGGATCACCGTCTCGACTTGGATATAAGGTTGGAAATCCACGACCTTCCATCTCTGCAGACTGATTCAGTGTTTTGTTTTGTTTTAGGATTAATAAAATTAAAGCTAGGGTTCGCATGCATGTTTCGTAGAGGTGGCAAAACGGGCGGGCCGGGCGGGCACGGGCTACGGGCTATGGGTTAAACGGGCTACGGGCTAAACGGGCGCGGGCTAAACGGGCGCGGGCCAAACGAGTACATGTTATACGAATTAATTTAGAAAAGACTTAAAATAACAACAAAAATTCCTCAAACGTAACACCTCATTTATATTTAAGTAATATATCCATAAGTTTTTCATTAAATGTTCTCCAATTGAGAGAAAAACATGTGTGCCCATTATGCACATTTAATTTCTAAATGGGCAATATATGCCCATTTAAAAAAAAAAAAAAAAAAAAAAAAAAAAGAGGGGGCCCAAATGTACCCAAATCTTTTAAAATTGTGCCCATTTAGCTCATTTTTTTGATTTTGGGCACAAATTGTCACCTCGTGACTTGTTCAACAAACAAATGAGTCGGTTCTCCAAAGTTTCACTTTGCCCCCTCGTCTATCTATCCTTCTTCCACCTATTATTTGTTTGTCTCATCCAAGGCTATCAAATTTGTTCAAAAACAGCAAAAAGGTATCAGCTAGGGTGTCAATAGGGTCGACTTGAACCCGAACCCAATAAGGTTTATAAGGTCGGGTCTAATTTGGTTTCAAAAACTTAGTTTGAATATATATCAAAATTAGGATTACTACTACATATCTTTATCTCTACTACATTATAATACATCTAGGACATTTCCCTAAATGGCAAGGCTTAAAATTCAGACTTTTAAACTTACTTATTAATGATTTCTTAAATAACACTAAAATAATTAATATATCAAAACAAATCTCATATTCAAACCCAAAATTTCAACCAATGTATCAAGATCATGGCATGATGACATTTCATTTCTCATGCTCGGAATTAATGGAGAGGTCTGTATGTATATACACTTGAATTGAAGGATAAAACTCCCAAATTCTCTAATTTAGTTAGTTTTTAGGTTAGGTTTCACTAACATATGAGGTCGATGAATGTTAAATTTGAAAAAAAAAAAATGTTCAAAACTCGTCACGTTTTCTAGGCGTGCCTCAGCTCAAGGCTCTAATGCCCAAAGCGTCGCGCCTTTTGTGAGCCTTATACATGTGCAGAGCCTCGATCTATAAAAAGCCCTATAGCTTTAGCTGAGGCGCGCTTTTTAAAACTATGCTTGCATGTAAACTAGACATTTAATTTACTTAAACTTAAAAGAAGTTTAAAAAAAAAAAAAAAAAAAAAAAAAAAAACGTATTCAGCCTCCCTCTCTACAAAAGTAATTAAAAAAGTTTAAAGTAATATCATAAAAAGAGATTGTGGAATTGCATCTCATGCAATGAACACATGTTTCACTAACCTTTAGCCAAGGGTTCAAAACGCAATCATAAACACCCTCTCATACAGATTACACTATACACTATTTTAACAAATATCGATCGAAACTTGAACTCTGGTATAAGTATGCAATTTAAGAAAGCACAACAATTTTATTACATGTGTTTTAGTTGTCTTATTGCACCGAACACGAAAGAAAAACATGTTTGCAGGTTTACCGTGTTTGGCCTCATGAACATATGCCTACTTTGATTCAAGCTGTTCGGTCAAATTTACGATTCCATTGTTTGTGGCAATCCTACAAGTTTGTATGATAGTTTTTTTTCATAGCTAAAAAGCAATTACTATTTGTTGCTCATGAATTTTTTTTGTAATAGTATTAAAGTTGCATTAAAATAGTCAAAGTGGTTTAATTTTGTGTTGACGGGTGATAAGAATTTTATGATTGTGTTACATTTGCTTGTATATTGAGCATGAAATATGTATGATAGATAAAAATATGTTGCACATTTAGTTTTAATATTTGTATATTTTAAATTGTTGTTTTTGTGGTTAATTGATTTGTACAATATACTCATTTAGTTGTACTGCTTAATTTAGGATTAAGAAATGTTTTGTTCGTGAATTTAAAATTTCGGAATTTTAAATTCTAGAAAATTTCAATCCTTTAGTATTTAGAATTTCGGAATCTAAAATACATTCACGTGTTTGGTTGACAGAAATTTATAGTATTTTGAAATATGCCCTAATGTTTGTTATTACAACTTTTTTAGAAAGTTATGGATTTACATTGATTAAAAAAACGACGCCAAAACAACATCAACAAACTGAAGAAAAAAAAAGTAAAAATAGTATTTTGGTCATTTTTAAAATAAAGTGTTTTTAAGTAAATTAAAATTCTTCACTTTTTGAAAGCGTTTTAATTTGCCTCATTTTGCCCATTTATGAAATTTTAATATCCTTCATGTGACATACCAAACATGCTATTTCAAAGAATTTAAAATAAAAAAAATGACATCTCCTCAACACATCCCAGTCAAACACACCCTTTAGTCACATTTAATGGATGAAATAACATTTCTACATTATACGTAGTTGATATTAAATTATTAATATCTTTTATATAATAAAATAAAACCTTTAATGAAGACTTTTTTATTTTAAAAATATCAAATCATGCCTTATTTGGTAATATTTTTATTATTATTAATATTTTTCTTTTAAAGATATTTTATAATAGACCCTAAATATTTCTTGATTTTGGAATTTTTTTTTATTAATATTCGTTTTTGAGTAAATTGAGTAGAAAAGTATACGTGTCAAAAATATAAAACACTAAAACTTAAAAAAAAGCGGAGTACTATACAAGATAATTAAGGTTAAACTGAAACATAGAAAAACAAAACCACCCAACCATTCCAGTCGAGCCACAATTCCAACATTCCAGTCGAGCCCTAAATAAAATATTAGGCGGTTTGAAATCGAATTGAAGAAAATATGTTTCATGCAGTGCTTTCGATGATGATTTAGTTAAGAAAGAAAAAAAAATCTTCCTAAAGGTATGATTTTTAATGTGTAAATTCTTAATTTTGTTTGAAATTGATATAATAGGCTTTTTGTATTTTAAAAGGGTTTGTGATTTTTCTGTTAATTTTGTTTCAATATGGAGGAAAAAATTTAGGGTTTTATTGAAACTGTAATTTAATTAACAAAGATGGCAAGGAAGAACATTAGAGAGTGAAAGGATTGGTAGTTCTGAATTAGGTTTAGTTATTAAAATACAACACTTATCTTCCAGAAGATAGTACCTATTTATTAGGGGATATGGTGCTAATGATAATTTTGATAGTGTATCCTCCTTATACTACACTTTGCAATAATGCTTTCAATATCAATGAATTTGCTAAAAAAATGTATTTTGTTGGTATGCTGCATCTTAGGACTGCTCTCGAGGGACACTTTCGGGTGTGTGGTGAGATTACAAGGTTATCTATCCCTAAAGATTATGAATTTGCTGGTCCATAAGGGTAAGTTTTATTTGTAATTTACGAGTCACATTGTATTGTTTGTTTTGTCACTTTTACATCTTGTTGCTTTAATTTTCATGGTTCCTTTTATTAGTTTGTGGAACCATGTGAGTTGTGTGATTATATTGGATGTGAAGATGTCTAAACTTGCCATTATGAATTATTGTTTCTTAGATTTGTTAGTTGTTTTGTAAATTTAGCTTAGTTGTTTTTTTAAGATTGTGAGTTTGATTAACTAAGCTGTGTTTAAATTGCTAATAACTCATCATGCTAGGTAGTAGAATAGCTGTGTTATCATGTTTCTAAACTGTTGTAGTTTTTAATGGAAAGTATTTATATTTATTCAGAATCTTATTCGTCTCTTCTGTTAGTCACTAAAAACATCAAATTGTAGGTATGACAATAATCTTGTGACTTGTGAGTCCCCTTAGAATGTTCCTTCTTACATCAGTAGCTTTTCATGAACAGATTGTTCAGCCCCATGCACCTACCCAAATTACATTGCCACTCTTATCACAACTGTCCTCTCCACTTGAGATAGATCAGTTAGAGATCCAATTCAATCAATCTGAGTGTAATTTTATCATTGTAAATGCGCAGAAGGCGCGAGTCATCATAATCTCCCACATTCATCCTGATAGAAGGGTGGAGACTGTTCGTGTATTACAACTCTTTACAAATAAGTGGCTACAACTAACATATGGTATAAAGTCAGGTAAGGCTGCTATTGTCATGTGAATTTGCACTTCACCGTATAAAGAATTATTGTGGGTAACAATATGACCCAGTTACTTATAAATGAGTCGATTTGGGTAGTATCGTCTCAAATGAATGAAAAAAATTAGCTAAAAGGGGAATGGGTCAAACGGTTCAAATGTTTCGAATGTATATTCTTATTGCATACAACCTCCTAAATATTTAAATTCAAACACTTTTTGGGTTATTATCATAAGACTATTACTACCTTTTAATGATATTTAACACATAAAATAATAAATAGTCAACGCAGCCTGTTGTGGTCCATTTTGAAAAATACCTATTTCAGCTCGACCCATTTTGACCCGTCTTCCCAGCTCTAAACTTTTCCATTTATGTAAATATTCTATTGATGTATGCATACAACTATATTTGATGATGCAGTGACTTTGTGGAAAGCTGGAATGCACATATGTGATTGCTCGAATTGGGTCCCACTTCAGCATATGTTGTGGAGCTGAAAGCCCTGCCAATATGGAGGATCTACCTCTTTAGAAATTTGAGGACCGTTTTGAAGCTTCCCCATCTAAGGATCATGCTATTGCATTCTCGGGTATGAAGGTTTCCCAAGTTGAGGAACATGATCCACAAGTTCAAAATCCACCACCAGTAACTTTATATAAGTTCAGTTTTTCCGTTTGACCTGTTAGGCATGATAAATTCACGAAATTACCCATTTTGCAAGGTAATTGTACTCAAAAGCTTTTATTTATTTATTTATTTATTTATTGTGTTTTACTCTCAATTGTACCCGTTAGACAAGATAGATTCGTAAAATGAACAACAATGGTGGGTGCTTAAATAGTAGCATGGTAACCCAACTAAAACAGCCTTTTAGTTGCTTTATATTATAATTTTGAGTAAATTACATAAATGATCACTATGGTTTGTCGATTTTTTCACATTTATTGCTTTGACATGGTCCTTAGAGCAAAGCTAGGCCTATGAGTACTTTGTGGCGTGATCCTTTATTTATGGCTTTGCAGCCCTTGCTCTCTATCAGAGGGATAAGAATGCCGCTCTGCAATGTTGATGCGTACATTCTAGAACGTGTATACTATTTTGTTTAAATCTAAATGCTCGAGATTGAGAAGGGTGCCAAAAGAGCTCAATATTCCTATTTTTTAAGATAATAGGAAGATATTCGCGAGAACTGACAGAGGATTGCATTACCATCCTTCATTAGCATTTCCGAGTGGAAACAGGAAGAAAGACATCATGATGCTAAGAGGTTTAACTACCTTTCGGTATCTGGTTTTACAAGTCATGAAAATGAAGATGTTGCCTTCATGACTGTAAGTTAACCGTCACCAATGTGAATCTAACCATTGCTAAATGTGAATGCGCAAAGCTTGATCCTCATTTATGGTTTTGCGAAATAGATTCTTGAACTTGGACATCTTGTAAGAACGAAACAGATTTCGTCAGAGGAGCTTACTAGGATATTTTTGAAGAGACTAAAAAGGTAACTTTGCAAGAAAGATGTTTTTTTAACTTCTTTTATGTAATTTTGCAAAGAAGATGTTATTTTTATGCAATGGTTGCTTTGCTAATACTACAGGTACAATCTTGTGTTGGAAGCAGTGATGACCGTCATCGAGGATCTTGCCTCTAAGCAAGCAAAACATGCAGATCAACTACTAGCACAAGGGGTTGAATTAGGTACTGAAATGCAGTAGTTAAGATGTCATTAAGGTGGAAAAATGGTAGGTTGAACATTTGGGTTAGGAGTCATTATAGGTTCACCTTTAAGTCAAGACATGAGATTCTTTTGTAGCTTTAGTCTTAATTGGAATTTATGGAAATGATAGGTACACTTCATGGAATACCATATGGGTTGAAGGAAACTTTTGCGGTTCCTGAACATAAAACCACTTGGGGTTCAACTACATTCAAAGATCAAGTTCGCAACACCAAGACTAACAAGAGGTATGAACACAAGACTCTACGACGTTATCTGGTTAATGTTGTTGCACATGGCCCGAAACTTTGAATGGTGAAAAACACGTCAAAACAAGTATTCTCTTTGTACGGGTTAAATTAGGCAAGGTTGACCCGTAATACACTTTGTTGAAAAAAACTATATGTATATACTCCGTAAATAGTTAACACGTTGACTATGATTACAAATATATATTGTCAGAATAATAAATATTTATTCTTAAATAAAGAGACTCAGGAGGTTCTATGCATTAAAGAAACACTTAGAGACACGCTCAACTCCTTTTCCTGATCATATTCCGAAAATACCCATTAGATATACAACATAACCCGTAACGACCCATTCCTAAGTTAATAGGTTGAGTTGTTTTAAAGTTGACACTTATCTCTTAACATAGGTTGAAGTCCGCAAGGGCGGTTGGTTACTGGATAACTGGCATATGATGATATTTGGTTAGATAGTCGAACCAGTGACCCATGGAACATTGAGGAGTACTAACAGGTTCATCTGTTGGGCCCGCTGCCTGCACTTCAGCTGGTATGGAGTCCGAAATTGCTGGTTCAATACCTTACGCTGCTGCTCAGTGTGGGTGACTGCATTAAGGCCAATTGTTGGTGCGGTTGGTCGACCTGGTGTGTTGAGCTTGTCTGAGAGCCTGGTAATAATGACATGCCCTTTATTGAGTTGAGTTTGTTGTATTCTGCTTTTTTTATTTTATTTGAAAGGATAAAATTGGAACTTTGTGTAGAAGTGCTATTGATTGTGCGATTGTTCTTGGATGCTATTCGGGGTATAGATCCTGATGACTTTTCGTCAAGAAATTTTTTTTCTCGATGACCCATTTTCCTTAGACATCACAAAGCTTACTGTTGGATATCTCGAGGATGCTGACGATTGGGGCTGATGTTTCAGTGGTTGTGCGTGAATAAAGTAGAAGTTGCATGGTGTTTCTAAAATTTAGAATGTTACTGCATTTCTTTTATGTTGCGTTTTGGCCCATTTAAATTTGAATATAACTTATGGTATCTATCTGCTTATTCAGACTATCCTTATACGCAGTATCATACTGTATCCATTAATCATCAAACTGATGTTTCTACTTTTGATTTTTTAACCAATTAGAAAGAAAGTTGCACTAAAGTGAAAGGTTGGTAAGGATTTAAACAATCTTAACATACATACCTATAAAAGTTTGAATAATTCTACATCCACTCACAATTTACACAAAAAAATCCACTCGCTGACGTGTCAGCGAGTTGATTGGTTAGTTTTTTGTGGGCCACAAAAAACCAACCAATCAACTCGCTGACACGTCAGCGAGTGGATTTTTTTGTGTAAATTGTGAGTGGGTGTAGCACACCTCTAAAAGTTTCATATAGATGTAATTGTCAATTTTTCAATGCAGCCATAATTCACTTTATAAATGTAATACTAATTTATTTTTTTTATTTTTTATGGAGTTCCGCTTTGGAGTGAAATAATTCTTATACATAAATGCAAGATTCAATTTGAGTTTTATTGATCACTTTTTTTTTTTTTTTTTTTTTTTTTTCCTTCTAACACGGAAGCGATAATGTAAGCATCATATGCTAATTTGGTAATTTATGATCAAACATAAATAGTAAATAGCTCATACATATGACAATGAACAATTTCGCACACAAATATATATTAGTAAGCATGATATCATTGTCATTCATAAAACGTAAAAATGAATTAGCTTAAAGCTATACACAATATGCTATATTGAGGTGATGATATACCATAACGCCTTGCCTGCACGTTAAAAATATCATCTTCGAAATATTAATGAAGAGTTTTACCAAATACCAATTATAATAGAAATTAAAAAATATTACTGCATGACATTTTTCTTCAATAATAAAAGATAATTTTCAAACCGAAATTGCTATCTAAAAATAACAAATAGATTATAACTGATGTTCATAAGATTTCTATTTTTAATCTATCAAGTAAAACCATTTAGAGCATGTTAAGTTGTTTTCTTAATCGAGAATAATACATAATCAAACTTTTTAGAAAAAAAACCCGTGCGTGCACGGGTATTATAACTAGTTAATATTAATATAATAATTGACTAATTTGCCATGATTCTCGTTAAATAATATAAACTAAATAAAGACATGCTGAACTAAGGCAACTAAACCACAGCTTAATGTTTAGGGTCGGTTAATACAGCATGTCGTTCAAATATGTTAGGCGGAGCTTAACAAAAAGAGCAATGGCTTTAGCCAACTAAATTTTATTATTTAGTCTACAAAATGCTTTTACACAAAAGCATTTTGTTCCAACTTTTTCACTTTAGTTTTTACACCCGATGAATATATTACTTTATAAAACGTTTATGTATATAGGATATGGGTGAATCTCACAACTCAACCCGTTACATAAACGATAAAGCTAACACAACAATACACTACCACTTCTAAAAGAAGAAAACAAAAAACTAACCGCTAGCTCACATTTGACTCAACAATATTTTGTTCCAACAGTTTAGCTACACCTCTTGTAATAGAATGAATGCACAACGCTGTATTACACTATAAAAACAATCATGAGGTGAAGAGTTATGGGGAAAATTTCCAATCCAGGGGCATAAAGCCATACAGTATCCACTCAAAAGGTTCAAATATATTAGAGTTGATTACATGATTTACACCAAAATGCATAAAATATATAACCAGTTTTTCCCTCCGGGCATAAAATATATAACCAGTTTACGAGATTTTTCTTGTTTTTATACCTAGTTAGGTGATTTGTAATATAGCTTGGTTTGTTGTGTTTATGGCCTGTCATAAGCACTAGTTTATCAAGTTTTTTGCTTGAGGTTAATGTGGTACCTCTCCGACATTCCATTTGTACTTAACATTATTTTTTGGTTATATATTTACCGGGGTAAAACCCTGTACCCAAAAATAAGAAATGAGGAATCTTAGTGGAATGTGATTATCTTTGTACATATATATACCTGATTTCATGAAAACTTATGAATATTGCAAACTAAAAGGATACGTAGCTGTGGAGATAATCCAGTCATAGCCATCTTTAGTAAAGCATGTGAAGAAAGTTAAAAACTAACAAAAGGTTGCTCGCCACCTAGATATGTGTGGAGATTGTGACATTAGATTGAATCAATTTTCTTTACATAAAATCTTCCTATGTATTTCATACATTAACCCATTCGTCACTTGGGTTTACATCCATAGGTTTCATAAGACTGAAAGCAAAAAAATGCACAGCAGGTTAATTTATTTATTTATTTATTTTGAAACATCTATTTTATTAAACCATAAACCAAACAAAAAGGTTAGATGTTGACCTCATAACAATCATGATAAAAGACTTGGAAAACCACTAACTCATCCCCCACGAGACATGGAGTTGAAATCAGTAGTTGCCCCAAACCCACAAAGCTCAAATCAATAACTCATCACCCCACAAACAGAATACACATGACGATACTAGTGAATAAAATAAATTAACCACACAGTTATGCTCTACAATAGATACGATGGCTGTGAATCTCACTGCACCATTACATTTTCTTGGCCACCTGACAGAGTATACTCAATTGGGCATTGAAACCACTCTTTCCATCATAATGCACCGTTTGTCGATCTCCTCGAAACCCATTCAAAGCACTTTACTTGTAGTGGAACACACAACACCTGTTGAATAGTTAAAGAGACGAGTTTTCATCAAACTAGCAGTGGAATACACAACACCTGTTACATGTACCTGTAGGAACACAACAACAAATAAGAGACTAAAATTTACATCAAGGATGTCATTGGAGATAAGAACATAACATTTAAAGATAGACCAATAAAAAATAAAACATTAATAAGAAAGGGGAAAAAAGGTGTTTGAGGGGACATATTGACTCAGTTAACAAACTTTTTAACCCAAATCATACAAATAAAAAATATTAGACGACCTAACTAGAAACAGTCAACCAGAAAATATGCCTATGTAAGGTCAGACCTAAGTTGTATCCCGGTAACTAAGTTGTATGATTTTTTCAAAATTTTATTGAGCCAAGTATGTCAAATTGGAGTATAGAGGAAAATAGAGAAGAGCTAGAATCCTTTGTATCGAGATCTACTTATACCTTTTAGAAAGTACTTGATTACAAATAGGGCAAGCTGCACCGTTGCTTAGCGATGACATCAAATAAGTACATTATATTGTCATCATTTGTCCTATTTAATTGACTTGTTTTATTATATTTTATATGAGAATTGATGCTTAATCGTCAACTTTAGTAATTCTCAGGTTAAAACAAGCAATTGATGAAACTTGACGATTTTGGACGAAATATGGAGATAAATGATCAAGATTGGAAAAGTTTGTTGAATAGAAGAGATTAAAGACCATTTCCTGACTTTGAAGCATGCGACGCATCTAATTTTATCATGCGCCGCATATGAAACTTTTGTCAACGGAGAAGAACCAGCTTGTTCTACTCCAGATACGCCGCATCTCATTATCAATATGCGCCGTATCACTATCAAGACTTCACCAGATACAATCCAAGACGCTGAAGGACATGCGACGCATAAGATTCAAGATACACCGCATCTAAAGGAGGTGTACGAATATTCCAGAATATATTAATCTTAGACCCCACGCGAAGTTAAGTAGATGCACCGCATCTACTTAGTTAATGTGCCACATCTACCCTCTGACAGAAACATAAATACCCCAAGACCTAGACGAATTTTGGGTGGAACAAAACCATAAGGAGACGAATTCAGATGACAAGACAACACAAGACACACCCTAAAAGAAGATTTTAGATCAGTAAGAAGGTCCTGCATGTATTTAATCCATTAAGTAGTTTTCTTTTATTGTATTAGTAAACTATAATCCATCAGGATTGATGGGCTTGTAGCTGCCATACTGCCCCCCTTAAAATTGCTTTCTCATCGATTATCAGTTTATATGATGTTTTTTCAGTGACTTGTATATGTGCTTTGATAGCCTCTGTGTCTAGCTGTGTTTTGCTTGAGTTGCCATACCCCCCCCCCCCCCCTCCAGGCTTACTTATCTTGCGTCTAGAATGTAAAATAGGCATAAGTGATCATTAAGAGTTTACTCGCCTATATTTAGGATCCAACGAGAGAGAAGAGTTTACGATACTCATCATATAAAACTAGCAATAAAACAAGTGACAAGCTACTTAACAAAAGGACAGGACTTCTATCTGTATCTATTATCTATCTGTGTACGTGTTAGTCTTTCGATGTTTCGTTCTCCTTAGTTTAATTAATTAACCAAATTTGTTGTCACACCTCCAATTTACCTGACTTGCAGCGGAATGGAATACCTAGGGGTGTCTGTCATAGCACCACAGTTACAGTTACATTGAACGACCTAAAGTGTCGTTTGGAAAAATACTTTGTTTGATCATTGAAATTATTCAGAGTTTACAAAATGAGGTCCCCAAAAGGTGTTGCAAGTTTATGAAAAACAAGTCATACTAGATCAAACGTTTACATAAGTTCATGAAATAATGGTGAGACGCGTCGACTCCGCGACTCCATGAAGGTCCAAATGCATGTCACATGAGCTACCTTAATAACCTGAAATACATTGCTAAAACGTCAACACGAATGTTGGTGAATTCCATAGGTTTGTAAAATGTAATGTTGTACGGCCACCACAAGTATAAGTGCAAGATAAAAATCAAGTAAAGTAGTACAATAGACCTTAAGCTCATGACCCCGAAGCTAGACTGATGATATTATATATATGCCCCTCCCGAATGTTTTACCAGAACACTCCCAAAATGTCAGACATGAAATGCATCCGCTTACTGTTGGTAATAACTACCACGGATGGAGGCGTCACCCTCGATAGATCTATCCACTCACTCTCGCTTAATCGGCAAATTAACGGTCCATGATAATAAATAGGGGACTTTAACAAGTTGGTAAGGCAACTTAAGCAATGTACATATGTTTTGGTACTTGGGCTCGTACTAAAATGGTTGATGCAATGTATTCCCCCGTGGGATTTGAAATCAAAATATTGAATTCAAAACGGGGCTATGAAAACTCACCTCTAGCTGATGATACTGTATGATGAAGTGTAATGAACAACAATGAACGATTAGCTGCCGCAACCTAATATGAATGATGAACGATCTACTTTAGATCACAAAATGATGTTATGAATGTCCATGCACATGTTTTCTATACCACTCTACTCTTTGAAAAATACTTGTTGTTATAAAAAATATACATTTTCCAAGACTTAGGAAAATATGACAACTAGAAAAATAAAACTAGTTGAAATGTATATATATATATATATATATATATATATATATATATATATATAAATATATATATATATATATATATATATATATATATATATATATATATATATATATATATATATATATATATATATCATATGTATCAATGTTAGTGTTGAAATCCTTGAAATAACGACTTGTAGTAATAAAAATATACTTATGTTCACTAATACATCATTAGTTATGATTTTGGGTACTTGGGTATTATTTCTAGAAATCTAGAGTTACTACGTAGTTTTAGTGTTATTATTTTCAAAAGCTGTCAAAATAATATGAGTTTTGCCGATATTGAAACGTGAATATCTTTGTCGTTATAAGTCCGTTTTACTTGTTCTTTATATCCACGGTTACGTCTTAGTATGTAGTAATATATTTTGGAAAGCTTGGCTCCTCCGGGTTACGTCTAAAGTCTCGTTTTGTCCGATGAAAAACGTCCAACAGCATGTATTTTCAGAAAATATAGTTTTCGTCAATAAACTTGCAAAAATCATAACTTCTTCATTATAAACTCTTTTTAATCCGTTCTTTCGCCTACGGATTCGTTTTTGAAAGTATTTTCTAAAAATTTTGCCAAAGTTTACTGTAGGACCGTAGAACAACCTAAATCACTATTGAATCAAGCTTAAACCTAGAGAGAGAAAGTAAGTAGAGAGAGAGAGAGTGAGTGGGAACTCTAGTGTGTGAAATAATAACCTTGTTATTACTAAGAGAACCACTAAGAGAACCAACCTCTCAAATGAGGTTTACAAGAGTATTTATACTAATAGTCTAGGGCATCTCTAATCTTTTACTTTATTACATTAATGGCCCTTAGACTTTTACAAAACATGAGTACTAAGCATAAACTTCATCATAATGATATTATAAAGCAACCTATAACAATACATTAATGACCGACACTTTTTATAAATAAAAATACGATTCTAACAATCTCCCCCTAAGTGTTGGTCATTGAAGGTTGCGCGACGTCATCATCTTTGTCGTTAAACTTTATCATTCATAGCTCTTGACGTCTTTAAAAATCACTAGATGAATCATAGTTCTAGTTCATCATGCTTCATTATTGTTGAAGTGATCTGATGATGTTATCTGCCTTTCATCACTTCTGTGTTTGTGGTGGTTGTCTGTCATTCCAACATGCTCATACGCCTTAAGTCTTTGTGATACATGCATTTATTGTTTCCGTTCTTTCACTTTGATCTTTGTCACTTTACTTTGTAGATTCTTCTTTTTGGCGTAGAATCTTTCTTTGGTTGTTGCTATCCTTTGATCTTTGTGAGTACTTTCCTTTGACTTTGTGATGCATGTATGAGCATGTGGAATCTTTCGCCATAGAGATGATGTATATTTGTAGGTAAACAGTTAGCAATAAACAACCGGTACTTACAAATAAGGAATTAGAGATCGTCAACAACATAGTGTGAAGACTCCTTCTAACCCTTACCATGGCCGTTCCCATATCAGATACTCCCGAAAGAGCTTACGAGACCTACTAAGTAGCTCAATGACTGGGTGAGTCGCTGGGGATCACTCCACGACTGTAGACCATTTGAAACCACCGCGAACACTAAGCGTAACCCATAAAGAATTACCAAAGTGACCTGCTGTCAGGGCTGCTTGATGTTGACCCTGGCAGGAATTTCCGTTCAATCATTGAGAAACTACATAAGTAAATTATCTCATAAACGTTCTCGGCAGATTGCTAAGATCTGCGAAGGACTCTTAGGTTTACATCTGGTGTCCTTAATGATGAACAACCAGTGTAGAGATATCATGTGTTCCTATGAGATCTTTTGATGAATCTTGGGGCTCTAGACTCGATAAGTGCACATTTGGTTTCCTATGCGGAGATTAGGGAGAGGTCTCCTGCTTCAATATCAACCATCTCTAAGAGACAGGTCGATAGATTACACCGGTTCCCCGTGAGAATGAAACAAGCTCTTTTAAGAGAACTTGAGTGGCTAGAAGGTTTAGTGCAGTGCGTCACTGGGTCCATGATGTCTTTATCTTCAATACCGGTGTCACCTTAGTAACAACCAGTAGCATATGAATTACCCGGTGTCTGCCCTAAGGTTGAACATATGAAGGGCTATTTCTTTTCACCCTTTTTCATAACTTTTCTTTTTAATTCTTCAACCCCTTCTTTCTCCTTTCTCATTTTCTCCTTTTTTTCAATCATACCTAAGGACTTCTAATTCTAATCTATTGGAATTGTCCTTGGGTAGATCCCTCCGGCTCTGGCGGATCATAGGACGGTTTTCCCTAACCTTAGTCACCTTATAACTCCATGAATCCTATAATTGCCATGAAACCTTTGATTGAAAATCTCTCAAAGTGTTTATGAATATAAACACATTTTTGTTGACACTTTGAGAGTTTTTGTTTCTTTTGAAGGACTCCCCCTTCACATGTGCTCATGAATTTTTAAGAAATTTGCACATGCGTGAGGAGTTTGCACTTTTTGAATTGATCCACTTTCAGTGAACATGACCGATTCGAGACACGCTTACATCACTAGTTAGACTAGCTTGAAGTTATTACCCGTCCTGGTCAAGTCCAAAGAAAGTCTCTCGATACGGTACATTCTACTCAGACAAGTCCTATTCGAGACACGCTTACATCACTAGTTAGACTAGCTTGAAATTATTACCCGTCCAGGACAAGTCTTTTCGATTACTGACATTTAAAGCTTCGTCAATTCATTGGTACATCTGAGTCGAGCTCTTTTGAGATTCAGTCACATTCATTAAACATCTTTGATCACATTTTAATCATGTCTTCTCCCCCTCAAAAATAGCATATCATGATATTCTTGATATCAACAGATTAAGAAAAAACTTTTCGGAGAGAAAGACAGATTTGTTGTTGCATGAATTCGGAACTATTTTTGTTTTAGAAATACTCCCCCTCAAAACTCGCATATGTTTTTGAGAAATGTTAAACTTTTTAAAGTTTAGAGGGAAGAATTCGTCTTGAAGCAAAATTCTGAAAGAGAAAGAAGTTTCAGATTTGTTGAATTTTGCATCAAGGTTTTTTGAAAAACAAAGACTTCTCTTTGTTTGAATAGGAATGTCGCACTGAGGCGTACAACAGTGTCCATTTTTAGGATAAGTGCACTTTGTTGATGAAAATCATTTTTGCGTAACACTTTCCTTTCTTTGAAAACGTGAGTTGTGCACTGTAAGGTGTACACAAGTCATTTTGATGATGAGCACCGATTTTGATAGATTTTAAAAATCTTATTGAAAAATCTTGAAAAGGTGGTGCTCAAAATGTAAGAGAATTTTGAAAATCTAATTTATCATTAGATCAACAATCATGGTCTTGAGGTTAAAGATTTTGAAAGTTTTTCTAAAGAAAACTCAAGCCAGATAAGTGTTTGGTTCTCGTTTTAGGATAAGTTCTCGAAAAATATTTGAAATCTTTGTTTTGATTAAGCACTTTCCTTTCTTTGAAGCACGGGTCCTGAACTGATATGTCCAGAAGCCATTTGATTAAGTCCTTATTTGAAATCTTTTCGAGTTGTTATACCCGGACTTAAGTTTTGAAAAGATTTCACTTTGAAGCACGGGTTGTAAGCTGAAGTACTTACAAGCCATTTAAGTGAAGAAACTTTTTGAGAAACGACATGTTTTAAAAAACATATAAAAGAACTCCCGTTCAAGCATCTGTACATGTCCGTATCATTGTTGAATGACATTTCTAGAAACGTACAGAATATTGATTTATACGAGAGACATGTCGTGAGAAGAATATTTTTGGATTTTTTGATTTTACATTGTTTTTGTATTTTTGAAATTTTATATTTTTGTATTTTGTTTTTGTTTTTATAAAAGAAATGGAAAATCAAAAATAGAAGAGTGAAAGAATGATGTTATAGAATTTACTGAATTTGAACCCTTTGATGAACTGGGTTCAGAGATAGTTGAAGCACTTGCAACCAAAGACGAAGAGGTTTCACAAATAACAGTGTTAGAAGTACATGAAGCATCACTCTGCGGGTGTTGACTATCAACGGGTGTAATGGTTTCTACTTCCTTTTCCTGATGATTATCACTATTATGTGTGTTGGTGCAACTATCAAAAATCTTTCCTGTAGGAATCCATCTAAGACCAACTGTTTTAAAAACTTTTCCCGTGGGAATCCACCTAAGGTAAGATCTAGACGTAGTTTTCTTATCAGATGCAGCGGAAGTCTCAGTCTTGGAAAAACTACATCCTTTCGGTATCCACCTATTAGGTTTCTTAACCTTTTGCTTCATATCAACGGGTTTGTTTCTATTTGGTGTCTTAGTGGATTGTGTCTTGATACTTGATTTTCCTTTCTTGAGAAATTGTGCAATACATGCATCGTGATTAGCTGAAAAAACACATTTTTGACATGTAGGACAGACAAATTCAACATTCTTGTTTAACACATCAACGGTAACTTTGTCACTACAGTCTTTTGGAAATTGTTTGTTGTTCGATGAGACGTTGGAATTCTTTGTGTTGCATTCTACGTTCCTAGCATTCTCTTTTGTGCCACTACTCTTAGATGCACTCCAATCCCTAGTAGTTTGTTGATTGTACCTAGGTAATGGTTTACTACTACTAGCAGTGCTTTGGAATCTTGTAGAATTCATCACACTAGGTTTTACACCTAAAATTCCGTCTTTTCGAAGTTGTGTCTTTTTCCTAGCTTCCTTTAGATGGTGATTTTGGACCATGTCATTAGAACCGACAGACTCTTTAACAGTTTTTATGGTCACATTCGGTGTATTATTTCTAGAAGAGCCAGGTGAACAAACATTTGTGTCTCTTTCAACAACCAATTTTTGTTTATCAACAATCTTTTCATTTTCACTTTGCTGGGGCAAGGGTGTTGGAGTGACTGGTTTTGTCAAATCCTTTTTCTCATCGACTCTAGGAGCAAACCGTGAAATTGACATTTTTGGTTTTTGAACCGTGTTTGAAACATTTGGTTTCTCCGAAGTCGATGGTTTTGCAAACTTAGTTTCCTCACCCTTCCCTTTTAGACTTTCAAGCTGAGCCCTCAAAAGATCATTTTGCTCTTTCATGTTCTTGAAGGCATGCTCATACGAAAATTTGTCATACTTGCATTCTTCTTTTTTTCGATCAAGTTGTTTAAAACATGACACATTTTCTTTTTCAAGCTTTATAAGAGCATTTTCATATTTTGAAACAATTGCGGAGGTCTCAGCTCTTAGTCTTTCATCGTCTTGAACATAATATGTTTGTCAAATGATGGACATAATATCAGTGGTCATAACAGCTTCGAAGAGAGAATCATTTAAGTTTTCCAAAACATTCATGTTTTCACGAGTATCATTAGCTTCATTTACCAGGGATTTATGGTCCTTGACAAAGTCGGCCGTTTCTTTTAAGAAAGCTTGTTCAAAATGGATTACCCTCGCACTGATGTTATACAGTGGGATAGTAATTTCGTTTTCAAACACCTTTTTCTGTTCGATATGAAAACTAGAATGCCAGTTGTTAATATTGATGGTAGTTTTAGATTCAACAATATTTTGAAGTTCTTGAATTCTCTTTTTAACATCATCAAGAATGTTTATAGCCTCACTTGTATTAAAAGTGTTGTTAGAAGACATTTGTTCCATTTTTGAAAGAGATTTGGAAGCAATTACTTTCTTAGAAAACATTTTTGAGAATGGTCGTTTTATGGAAAACACAGATGGTTCTTTTTGTGGAACAAAATTAATTCTCGAAAGTTTATTCAATTTGTTGTAATCAATGGGTTTCAAATCCTTTTGTTTCATTTTATTTATGCTCTCTTCGACATGTTCTATCATTTGCACAGAATCCCGAACGACGAGAGGATCATGTTTGGTGTAAATCACATTACCATTGTACAAAACATTATGTTCTTGCTGAGCTTTCCTGAGATTACTGGGGGTGTTGTTACCAAGAGCCACTTTATGTTTAGTATGGTAAATCGGATTAGTTTGATTTGAAATCATTTTCATTGTTTGACTTGACTGACCCGACTTAACCACTAATTCTTCTAAATGTGCAATCATGTGTTCTAACTCTACAATTTCGGCCAAAAGTTTGTCTTCTTTCTTTGCAAAATCCTTTTTCAACTCATCCCTTTCTTTTTCAAGATTGGTATAAGCTGTTTTTTGTTTAGAAAGTTGGTTTTGTAAATCAGAAATTTCCGCGTTTAAAGCTTTTATCTTCTTGAAAGAATTAACATCAAGTGTATCAAACTTGAGTTGCAATTGTTTTTCCCTTGAAACGGAATTTTGATAACCAGTTTCTAATTCAGACAATCTTTTGTGATGAAACTCAAAAGCATTAACGTTTTTATTGTAACTCTCAAGCTCAGCGGTCAATTTAACATTCGCGGCCTTAACATCGCGATTGACCTTTTGCACATTTTCAATTTCAATACGACAATTGTTCAATAATGATTCAAAGAAAGCACGGGTTTCCTCATCATTAGCACCATGTTGTGCAACTTGAACTCCATTAGGATCCATATCTGAAGTTTCATAGTTAACATTGCTATTAACTTGTTCCCCCACATATGTATCGTAATTAAGTTCAGGTGGCACATACTGTGGCTTCTCATGATCAAACGGATTAGCCTCATTACCATTATTTGGTACCTCATGGAATGGATCTGAATCGTAAGTAGGAGGAAGATCAGAATCACTGCTTGATGTGGTTGCCTGCTGATTTGCCATAAAGTTGTAGGTTTCATTGAGATCTGCTGAGTTGTCATTAACTCTTATTGAAGCTCTAAACTCCTTTTCATCAGCAGTCAACGGTATTCCCGATTCTTCTTTATTGGCTAGCATCAACAAGTACTGGATCTTTTCTACCTTCGTCATTGCATTGACATTGTTTCTGCTTTGACTTGCTGACGTAGGTTTCTGAATCGAAGTCATGAAACAATCAATCCCATTTTGATTAAGCACATGCTGATTCACAATCTGATCCATCTGATTTCCTACATATTGCCCTGCATATTGCATCTGATTCCCCATCTGTATACTCGAAGCATATCCTTGCTGATTGTTGTTGTGTTGTTGGATGTTTAATACGTTGAAGACTGAGGCAAAACCATTGGACAAAGTACTTATGAAACTGTCATGGTGAGTTGCCATTGATTCAATTTAAAGTGAAAACTTGTTCTTAGGATCTTTTGAAAGATAACAAAGGTTGTTGTTGTAGATTAGATGTTTTGGTGAAGTTGAAAAGCGTTCTCGGTTGATATTTTGTGATTTCAAATTTTCCCTCCAAAAAAAATGAATACGAAAATTTTCTTTATAAAAATTTGAAAATCACAAAGAAATACAATTCTAAGGTTACTTGAAAATTTTGAGTTTTCAAAATTTTGACGCCAAAATTTACCGAGAATTTTTGAATTTTGGCCTAAAAATTTGAATTTCGGGCCAAAATTTTCAACCTTATACCAAAATTTGAATCTCGCGTAAAAATTGAACGTTAAGTCTCGTGTAAAAAATAAATTTTACTCAATTTTTCCCGCCAAAATGGTGATTCAAACTCGGTAGGATTATCAATTCAAACTCAGTATGACATAAAGTGTTCAAACTCGGTAAGTCTTATAGACGTCCAAACTCGGTAAGTCTAATAAACGTTAACTCGGTATGTCAAAAAATGTCCAAACTCGGTATGTTCAGAAATTAGTCAAACTCAGTAAGTATTGCAAATGTTTCAAACTCGGTAAGTTGATGAAATTTGAGCAGAGTTTCCCTTAGTAGGTTGCCACAAAGAACCTAACTCGATAAACGATTAGGTAAAAGGCTAACTCGCCAATAACAATCCTAACTCGCTAAAATTTAAGATCCAAACTCGGTAAGTTTTTTTTTTATTCTAACTCGATAAAAAATAACCCAAACTCGGTAGAACTTAAATCCTAACTCGACAGAAAATGCCAAACTCGCTAAAAAATCACCCTAACTCGAAAATTTGGCGATGAACAGTAACCTCAATCACAAAAATCACTTTTATACCAAGTTTTTTCAACCAAATCAAACCTAAAACAACCTATATTATCCCTAGGCGATTGATACCACTTGTAGGACCGTAGAACAACCTAAATCACTATTGAATCAAGCTTAAACCTAGAGAGAGAAAGTAAGTAGAGAGAGAGTGAGTGGGAACTCTAGTGTGTGAAATAATAACCTTGTTATTACTAAAAGAACCACTAAGAGAACCAACCTCTCAAATGAGGTTTACAAGAGTATTTATACTAATAGTCTAGGGCATCTCTAATCTTTTACTTTATTACATTAATGGCCCTTAGACTTTTACAAAACATGAGTACTAAGCATAAACTTCATCATAATGATATTCTAAAGCAACCTATAACAATACATTAATGACCGACACTTTTTATAAATAAAAATACGATTCTAACATTTACTTTATGTTTACTGATTTTCCTGGATTTACAAAAATGGGACAGAATGTATATATACTAGTTACAAATCCATTTTTCATGTTCAAAACTAGTTTCTACTTCAACCAAATCTCTTGCGAACACCACAAAGCTATACTAATCCTACCATACACCTTCTTAGGGTGCCATGGGTTCCTAATCACTACTAATCATGTTAATTTAACAAAGGAACACCTAAATCAAAATCTAGGGTTTGTATGTTCAAAAAGTTAACAAAAATAATGTGGTATAGCTAACTTGTACATGAAATTAAG